>VXAC01001681.1:89338-235996 GCA_013399225.1 Rhipidura dahli
TGCCCTGAAGCTATTACAAAAACAAAGTTGCTATTAGAGGAACAACTCTTTTTTATTTTGTCCCCTTTTAGGGTCCCTTGCTTTCTATTGCTCTCAGTTTTTAAAGCCAGCTGCTGTTGTAGCAACCTACTTGAGTAATCTGTGAATATAATGAATACATAGGAACCTCTGCAGTTCAAGTGAGGACTATATAGATATTAATTTAATTGTTCCAAGTAATAAATGCATTTTAAAAAAATCTGTTTGGAAAGCCCTGCAGAAGCATTCTATGTGTATTAACTCTCCTTTTTTTAACCTATTTTTTAATTAACAGACTAACATATAGTATTATTAGAGCTACAGTTTAAATATTGCCAGTACGGAACTACTTTATATTAGGAACCTTTTGTGAGCAAATGTGCAGGTATAGCCATAAAGAGTGTGAGAAAGCAATTATTTGAGACTGTAAAGGCTCAGGTTTGTACACCTGGGTAAGTTTGGAAAGTGTAGCAATAAATAGTCATATTATAATTATAAGAAAGAGAGAGAAATATATACATTTTAGTCCCTGATTGATTAAAAAAACCAATAAGTATGTGTGAATTTGTGAATTGATTTGGATGGGACTATTCATACTTCGGGGTAAAATTTACTTTGGAATCTACATACTTTTCACTTTTCTCAGAACCCTAACTGGCACTGGAATATGTTTAAAAAAAAATAATGAAGACAATTAAAATGAAAGTAACCTTTTCTGGACCATGAATAATTGGAAGCTGGTGAACATTGTCTCGATTTTCAAGAAGCGCAAGAAGCAGGATCCAGAAATTACAGGCCTGTTTTTCTCACTTCAGTACCTGACAAAGCTATGGAAAGATTATTCTGGGCTGTATAGAAAAGTACCTAAAAGATAATGCAGTCTTTGTTCACAGCCAGCACAACTTCATGAGAGGAAAATCCTGCTTGTCAAACCTGATTTCCTTTTATGACAAGGTGACTCTCCTAGCTGATGAAAAGAAGCCACTTGATGCAATCTTTTAGGGTTTCAGCATAGCTTTGAATACCATCTTTCACAGGATCCTTCTGGACAAAATGTTCAGCATTAGCTGGATAAACACATCATGTGGTGGGTGAGCAAGTGGCTCCTGGGTTGGGCACAAATGGTTATAGGGAATGGGGTGACATCAGATTGGTGACTGGTTACTAGCAGGGTTCTGCAGGGCTCCCTGTGCTCTTCAACATCTCCATAGATGGCTTGGAAGGGATACTAAACAAGTTCACAGATGATGCAAAACTGGGAGGAGCTGTTGACTCCCTTAAAGGCAGAGAGGCTCTGCAGAGAGACCTTGATTAATCAGAGGGCTGGGCAAGAACTGAGGACATAAAGTTCAACAAGGGCAAGTGCCAGTTTCTGCACCTGGGACAGGGCAACCCTGGGTGCAGGGACAGACCGGGGAATGAGAGGCTGGAGAGCAGCCTGGGTGGGCTCTCAGCAGGGTGGCTGAGCACTGGAAGAGGCTCCCCAGGGAAGTGGTCACAGAACCAGCCTGACAGAGCTCAAGAAACAATTTGACAACACTTGTGGACAGATGGTGTGACTCTTGTGGATGATCCTGTGCAGGGCCAAGGGTTGGACTAGGTGATCCTTGTGGGTCCATTCCAATTCATCATATTCTGTGATTCTGTCATTCTGTAGTAGTAAGACATGTAAGAGACCTACTACTCAAAGTATACCCTGTCCAATTAAACAGTCAAAATTCAACACACAAAAAAAATTTTGAATAGTCAATTTATCTTGACACTTGGTGCCCTCTGACACCATAACTAAATCTGTGCCTATATGACTGGAGTTTTTATTCCAGGTAGTAAAACAAGTATCCTTTCAGAGTGGGTGATATACCTGTGCAAAGTAGCAACAGTGAGATCTGTGGATATTTTCTACACACTTTTGCAACTACAAAACAGAAGACAGAATATATGGACTAAACAGATGCAAAGATTTTTCTGGTTTCAGAAGTACACACTCAAAATAGAAACCATAAAGTAACAGGTGGTTTTTTTCTTCAGTAATTTATCAACACATTACACAGGTAATGTATCCAATGTTACCTTATCTAGGCTGTTCAGACTTGCTGCCAGACTGATTAGAGTTTTCCTCTTTGATAATGCAGATCTTCATTTTTTATGGGGTTTGCATTGGTCATTCCTTTATCTGGTTCTGACTTCTCCTGACTCCTTGCTGATTTGAATGACAGACCCAGGAGTAGCTGCACTGAATGTGGTGTTTACTGTGTGTTTACTTCCAGGCAGGAAGTGAAGAGTTTTGGTGTTATCAGTACGCCCGTGAAAAATAGTGGCACCTTTACTAGCGAAGTCTCTTTGCTAAGGTACCTTGTAGTAATCAGCTCTTAATAAAATTAAGCTTAAAATGCCTTACCTTATATAGCTATATAGTAACTTTCTTTCTTATGAATGAGAGCAATTCTGAATATTTTTTATGAAGTTCTGCAGGACAGAAAAGAAGCAGTGTGGCTAGAAAAAAGAACAGTTAGGCCAGATTCCATTGGCCTTAAACCAGCAATCTTGAACATTTGAGCCCCTGAAGGTTACTGAAAAACTCTACACAAGACTGACTTATTCTCATAGACATCTTTCTCCAGCTACCATGGTGATCAGCATTCAATCTGTGGCTTGTATATCAGGAAATGACAGCTCTTTAACAGAAGCCAAAGAGAGCAGCAATGTCAATAATGAGGTCCCGTGTTCTGGACTGCAGAGCAGTTTTCTGAGTCCTTCATTTTCCCCTGCTTCAGAGAAGACAACTGTTGTTATGATCCCAGGGACAAGGGAGGAAGAGGTCTGGGGAAAGAAAAATGTGTAACTTGGAGGAAAATACAGTAAAATGAGAACAGAGGTTTTTCTTTCTTTTCTTGCCTACAGAGAACTCACTAATTTTTTCTTTCTGGTTGAGCTTAATTTTGTAATTAGTTTTGTGATTCTGTAATCAGGACTCTAGTCCATGCAACTTTTTCCATACTTCCTTCCTTAACAAGGGGATAAGAAAAATATCTTTGCATTAAAAATTATGGCATAGTTTGGTTGATAAAAATTCAGATAGGCAAATTCATCTCTTCAGTGATGTAGACCAGTAACCATGCCTTACAATTCCTAACCAAATAAACTAGACAGCAAGAAAAAACAGGTGGATGTTTAGAAAAATCATGGAACAAAATCTGATGTCTCAATATTTTAAAAAGAAAAACTAATATAAATTCTCAGTAGCATTTCTTGCCCAAGAAAAAATTTCCCACAGAAGACAAAGAGGACAAAAAAACCTAAACCCAACCAACCAACCAAAAAAAACACCACAAAAAAAAAAAAAAAAAAAAACAAAAAAAAAAACCACCAAAAAACCAACCCTACCTTAATAATATCTTAGAGCTAACTGAAGAACAGAAGTTCAGTAAATGGAAATAGCTGAGAAAATACAGAAAGGAAGGAAATTAACAGAGAAAGCTGAGAAAACACAGAAGTGACTTTGTTTATTGCGACCACATTTGGTGTCTTCCTAGAGTGTAAATTAAAATGTTATTTTACTATGTGTTGGTGTAATTTATTACACCTATAACACACTGGGTAAGTTAGAAGAACAGAGACACTCCTGTTCCCTTAGGTCATTACTGGATGCTTTGGGACACCCATTTCATATAGTGAGGTTCTGAAAAGTCCAAGAGAGAAGTTCCCCAAAGCCCAAACTCTTATCTGGTATCTCTGACATTCATTGGAGGAGTCTGGATGATCTGATGTGCACCACAAGACAAGGCACATAAATGAAACAGCACAGTGTAACATTCACTTCTAACAGGACAAGCTCCCTTCACTTCCAACTGATTCCCAGTATCAGTACCTGAAAGGGAAGAGGGAAACACTGACTGATTTCAGAAAGATGAAATATTTCCATTCATTACATACCTCTTGCCATTCAAGAAGTTATTTTCCAGCACATAACTGTCAGCATAATTTTAAAGACAATGAGAAAGACATAAAAATTGAGGATTCAGGAATTTAAATTCTGTGTGTGACTTATCTGAAAAACATTTGCCTAAAGTTAGGCCAGACACTTCTCCTTCATGTGATCCTTTCATGAAGAAAGAATCTCTGTACAGTAGAACATAAAAAACAGAGACAGTTTTACATAAAACTGTTATCAGCCTAGCTGAATTTGAAAGATTGATTTGTAAAATCAGGTTCTTTCAAAGTTTAGGCACAGCACTAAATGAGCAGAGCACATTGACATTTGATACTTTTCCTATCTCCCTAGTCAAACTCCATTTAAATTCAACAATTCATTTACATAAATTGAAGATTTTTTCCAGTAAATAATGTATTCACTGGTATACACAGAAAATATTTCTGAGTGGTTTATGTATCTCTCTCTTTGAAATGTAACTGTCTTTTAAATATTGCAGTTATTAAAAAATGGAAAATACACTACTTTCTGAGTTTCATCAGAGTGAGGTTAAATCCAACACCACAGATGCCAATGGTAAAGCTTCCCTGTAAGTTTAAGCAGAAAATTTCATCTATATTTTTCTTTCACATTTTGACGTGACAAACCAGCTTCTCTACGAAAACACAATGGACACAAGGTGGAGCCAAAGATCCTTGAAGCAAACTATTCATAACACTTTTAACTGAGAGCTCTTTTGAAAAAGGCAACTGAAAATCAGCTTCAAATCCAGCATTTGAAGTAAGTAATTGAAATAAGTAGAAATAGAACCTAGCTATTACTTTCTATAATTTAATCATAATGAGGTCTATGCATTATAATAACGAAAAAGTTTATTTTACATTTCTGCCCATATTTTGCTTTTAAATAAAACCCCCAAATTTAATGAGCTTATTTTTCTTCAAAAGACATATTCAAAGAAAAACATAAATTCCCAACATGTTTTGAATGTTTTTCTAAAAAAATAAAATTAAAAAAAATAGAAAAATAAAAGCTCATCCTTTATTCTTATTTCACTAGTTTTTGATTGACTGACTGAATCTTTTACTGCTTGAATTTTATTTACTTTTAATTTTCTGTTCACTGTTTGATAGGTAGAAGAAACAGGAATTATAGTCTAGATTACCTATATTATTTGGTTTTGTTTGCATAGGACACTTTGAAAAATCAAGAGTAAAGTGAGAGGGAAATTAGAGCTACTCTTATTCTAATATGAGATGATTAATCTTTAATCCTGTCAATTGGGTTGATAAGGATTTTCATTACTGCATTCAGCAAGCATGTTTTATATCAAGTCATCTACAGTTTCAGTGGGAAGGCTCATATCAAACTGTATTCCGTGTCCCTTGAAACTTGAGAATATTTATTTTCTCTTCTTTTCCTGACAGTACACTCAAAGGTTCAGATGAGTGATAATATTTCACAGCTGTCATCATCATCTGGTTTCACCCACATGCAAATGCCTCCACAAAGCAAATGAAAGAGACTGGAAGTTAGGGTCACACTCCTACTCCTATTGTTATCTCTAGAATTTAGTCCATAAAGAGGACTAGATGTAAAAACTAGCCATGTTAGAACTGAAACTGATGACTTACATACCTGAATTTTCTGTTTCCCTATTAGTTTAACAAAACCATTCATATGATTTTACAAAAAGACCTCTCCAAGGGCTGAGGTCTTCCTCAAGCAACAGCCTCAATTAACACTTTTGCTTTTGGAGGCTCACCATGCTGCTGCTAAAAGAGAGGCAGGAAGAATTTGCAGCACACAAAACTAGGCTCAGCCACAGAAACATTCCCATGCTATTCCCAGATATGCTTAGCTGTTAATATTTAAATGGCCCATATTAAAACTGTTGACTTGAAAATTTTATGCGTATTTAACTACACAGAAATATTGACTTTCATATAGACTCAGTGTAAAACCAGCTAGGAATTAAATATTTATTGGTTTTTTGCTTTAAGTAAAAGAGAGAAAAAAAAAAAAAAAAAGAAAAAAAAAAATCCCCAGAGCTGACAGTGTGATAGAACAGAATAAGGAATGCTTTCATCCCCATAACTGCTATCACAGGCTTGCACAGTGATGAATGAAGGTGTCTATCTTATCTCCTAGCTGCTTAAGACAAATCATGTACATGAAAAAAGCATATTTAAAATCATTGCAAAAGATACTTGTTACAAGCCACTGCTTCTCTGGTTTTCCATTAACAGACCAATTTCCCTATAATCATCTCCCAGAAATAAAAAGAAATAAATTCTTTCAGGGTTTGTGTGGGTTTTTTTTAAATTTTAAAGATCACTGTCTTCAACACAGAGACCAAGTTCAGTTCAGTAATGTGAAACTAATAGTAAAAGCAACAGAGGAAACTGGGAATTCATAAGCCATTCTTCCTGTTCCTCCTCTGTTTTTAATTTTTATCTCCCGAAAATAGAGCTTACTGACTGCTACAGCTTATGTTTAGAACCGGGCAGTAGCTCTAAGCATAAAAGAGAATATGCTGATATATAACCAGCTTAAAAATCCAGAACTGAAACACTGAACAGCAGGACTGCAAACTGCCAGTTGTTTTCAAAGCCAGTCCTTTAAGGGGGGTGGGGTGAAACAAGAAAGCCCTGTACTTGGCAAAAGAAAAACATACACAAAACGCTGTGGCAGACTGTTGCAGTGAAAATAAATCTGACTTCTCAGCCACATTCAAAGTCAAGCTGCCACAAAATTCTGAAAGGAATCATACAAGTCAAGAGCTGTATTAAGCACAGGAGCATAAAGTAGTTCAAGCATTACAGTCAAGTGAAATCATTACATTCAGTCTGTAGAGCAGCTTTTTAAGTGAAGAAAAGGACAATATATTGCTACAAATTAAGTTAATCTGACTGTGCACTACAAAGTAAAAAGATAATAAACACAAATAAAAAAGCATTCACTGTTAAATTAATTGACAAATCTACTAAACACAGAAAAAGCATCTGAAAAGCAGGTTTTACAGGGGCTATATTAAAAGGAAGGAAATCTAGAAATGTGTAGATGAGATCCAAATTTCTTTTTGCCTATATTTAGGCCAGCTGAGAATTACTGACGTGTTGACCTCACCGCTGTGCCTGGTAAGATCATGGAACCTCATGAAAGCCTTCTAGAAGATTTGCTATGATTCAGGACAGCCAGCACAGTTTCACCCAGGTCAAGTCCTACCTGACCAACCCAGTGGCCTCCTGTGATGGGGTGACTGCATCAGTGGACAAGGGAAGGGCTGCAGATGACATTTATCTGCATATCTTTGATATGGCACCCCACAACATCCCTCTCTCAAACTGGAGAGATAAGGACTTGATAGGAGGACTGTTAGGTGGATAAGAAATTGGTTGGATGGTCACATGCAGAAGGCAATGGTCAATGACTGGATGGAATCAGTGACCAGTGGTGTCAGAGGGTCAGTACTGGGACCTGCTCTATTTGTTACATTCATTGCTGTAAGAGAGTGGGGCACCCTCAGCAAATTTTTAGACAACATTAAGCTGAGTAGTGCACTTGCCACACCTGAAGGACAAAATGCCATCCAGAGGAACCTGGAAAAACCTGAAGAATGGGGCCTGTGAGAAATTCATGAGGTTCAACAAGGCCAGGTGCAAGGGGCAGCATCTGGGCCAGAGCAGCCCCTGTTATCAGTACAGCAGATAAACAGATTGAGACAGCCCTGATAAGAAGGACTTGGAGGTCTTGGTGGATGAAAAACTGGACATGAGCCAGCAATATGCCCTTGAAGCCCAGAAAACAAATTTCATCCTGGACTGCATCCAAGGAGATGGTTCTGCCCATCTACTCTGCTCTCATGGGACCCCACCTGGAGCACTGTGTCCAGCCCTGGGACCCCCAGCACAGGAAATACATGCACCTGTGGGAAATATGGCTTTCAGTAATTTCACTTTAATATGAACCAAACACTATAGATTAAGAAGACAAAATTCTCTTCACTGGCTGCAATGTGAGACACATCTGCTTATCAGCCCTCAAGACACTATTAACACAACCTACTTAAAGATACTGCTTGCAAAATAGAGACAACGTTGTGAGCTTTAAGGTCCATAAGCAAAATCATAACTAACTATAGATACAATGTGTAATTCCACAGGGATCAGAAATGAAACACCTGATACAGTAAAGGAAATATTTTTAACTTAAGAATGTTGTCTTGTAAACTTGGCAATTATGCACCTAGCAATTAGATATCAACAATTCTTGCTTTGAAGATAAATAATTTCCAGTTTCTCAAAGTGATTTAATATTCAGGTTTTATAAATAACAGTGTTAAAGGTACTGCCTAAACATCCTCATCAGTGTTTCCACTCCTTCTTGCCCTGTAAGTATTCAACTGTGCTGTGCTTTGCTGAATTGTCCAGCTCCTTTTTCTGACGCTGAACAAAACATGAAAAAGAAAAACAAACAAACCAACCAACCAAAACAAAAAGAAGAAGCAAAGAGGAGAAAAAGTTTGATGTAAGGACAAAAGAAAGAAATGGCCTTCTGTCTGAAGAGCCTTAAAATCCCTCTTTTCTTTCAAATAATTTCCTACTGCGAAAAACAACTTGCAGCAAATAAACATCAGTTCCTATTAAAAAACTCAAAAATAACCCTCTCTATGGAAAATTGTAGACTGTGAAGTGTCTAAGATCTGTATGCACAAATTTGTCTGTATTCATAGAAGCAAAAACAAATGTAGAAATCTCACTTACTTGAATCTTGAACAAACAGCCTGTAAATTTAAATTTACAAAACACCTCCTTTGGAAACAACATTGATGTTAGTACAGCCTGTAGCCTGGGAGGACCTCAATATCTTAATTACTTATCTTGAATGGATTAGGGAAAATATATCAGTCTTTCTCAGCTGAAATCTATCAAAAATGCCAGCCTGATCCCATTGTAGTTGAATAAAAGGGGTAACTATTATTATTCCATGATTGCCTCATGTCTTGCAGTAAGGAATTAAAAATTCTCTTAATGTATTTGATAAAAATATTCTTACCTCTTTCTTATGCATTTTGAAAATTGTTGTTTTTATTTTCAGTTAAAATTCCAGATTTATTTTTTAAAGACAACAAATTAAAGCAAGATCTTGAATCCATTTACCATCTTTGTCCAATCCCTCAACAGTAATTTCTTTGATACATAAACAAACCCCCAAAAACCTAAAAAAAAAACCCAAAAAACAAAGCAAACAAAATGAAACTTTTTAAAATCTTCTTATATATAAGGTTTTTTATTTGTCCAGAAGTTTCAGAATTCCAGAATAAATTAAGACTTTTGCTGAATCACACAAAATACTGATGAGGACAAGTCTTTTAAATCACTTAGTTTTTCAAGTAATTTGTGGGATTTGCCTGCCTTTATTGTAGATGTTTGAAAGTCAGAACTTTTCATCCTGTCCCGCCCTTAAATTAATGGACAGAAATCCCCTCTAGAGTGTGGTTCAACTCTTCCAAAGGAGGGCAAGGAGTCCAGTTCAATGGATGTTTGATAGGCATGTCCATGACTTTTCATTTGGTAATAGAGGGAGTTTTCCATCTCTCTTCAGATATTTAACCTTTAAACATATGCACAAAAAAGTAAGGAATCTCATCCAGTATTGCACAGCTAATATCCACTACACATTCAGTGTATACAAGAAAATACTGACAGACTTGCAGCCTTTCCTTTTTTAAAAAAAGGTAAAAATTAAAAGATATTCCACAATGTATTTTTGTTACAGTGTTATGATATAACAAGATTATTCTTTCTCAAGAAAAGATGTGTCAAAAACTTGTTTCTTCAGTAGTAGCAAACTGATCATATTTCTAAGAAGTCCTAAGCACTTATTTAACATGATGCATTTTACTCCACGCATTTCCTGCTGTCATTTTTATCTGCCTACTCTGTGAGGTAGCGGCACACAATGCAGTCAGACAAAAACAGTCTGCAATATTCAGAAAATGTCCTTTCACCGAATTCAGCCTTCACATCATGACTTCAAGGATCCTTAAAACAGCAGATGCTGAGCAGTGATGGAAGAGCACATTACCTTGTAAATAGTAAATTCCATTAATTTTCTGCCAATGAACCACACAGACAATCCAGTCCAGAAGGAATATCTGTCTAAATGTTTGTGAGATTTATTATTAAGTCTATTCCCTAGCCCCTGGGGCATGCTGTCCTGTGAATCTGCTCAAAAGTTATGACAAATTAGAAGCACCATCTTCAAAAAGCTGTTCTCACACAGTAGGTGGTCATAAACAGTAGAAAGCATATTCACATCTCAGGTGCACCATCCCCCATCAGTGTAAAGGTTCCAACTTGGTATTTTAAATTGTGTCACATGCATTACGTTTTATCTTTCAGAAGTAACAGCAGTATCTTTCAGAAGCTTTCATTTAAAGTAATGATATAAGAGAATATGAGGGGAAATGTACAGACTGCTGACTTTAGAAACTAAATTTAATTTAATTTGACACATTTCTTATAGAAAAACTATGTGAATTAATTGGAACTGGGAATTGCCAAAACTTCTTTTTATTGCCTAAATAATTTATATTGTTTATATTTGTTTTCTGTGAAAACAAAAATAATAAAACAATCAAAACACTTTTATGCCGAGACATCACAGTTATTTTATATTTTGCCAACATGATAGTGCTATATGAGATTTTATTTGAAGGAATTTAAGGAAGTTAGGCATCTACTTGTCATTAAAATTAGGTAATAAGTTCTTGTTTGCTTGTTTGACAGCTGTTGCTAGTGTCTGTATGCAAATATCTATAGAAGTACTTAGATGACTATGTGTGTGTACCTTTCTGTACCTATGTGTTTGTAATACAGTGGGAATGAGATGAACAATAAGGAATATATTATCAGATATTTCATTGACATCCTCAGAAGGAAAGACTGCCTAAGGCATCTCTGCTTTGCTGAGTGACGTCTTCAGGGGAATATTCTAATACTTTTCTAGATCTTCCAGGTTTTGCTAATATTTCCAGTCATAACTAATAAATGGATATTCACTTCCCTCTGTTCACTATCACACTCCAATATTTGTCAATGGCTCTAACTTTTAATTTTAAAATTTTTTAGTAATATTCAGTTTTTCCCTGAATGATTATTTCTTTTCTTGTTCTCTGACTTGCCTTTCTCCCAGTCTTAGAACTTCAAGTTGTTTGGTTGATAGTCTAAATGAATCTTCAATGAAAACAACAGCTGATTTCACATATGTGTGTGAGCAAATCAAATGATTATTTGCTTTATGGTTAGGTACAGTTGGTGCTGGAATTTTGGGAGCCTTCGAGGAACCAAAAGGACTACATTAACAGTCAGCCTGCCTGCAGCAATCACGGATCCTATAGCTTTTACCATCAGAATTCTGGTTTTTGAACACTGATGGAAAGAATTTTCTCCACTGTTGCCATATAGTTCATTATAGAATGTGAATGTAAATCTATGTAGATGTCCAGTGGAACAATCTCCCAGCAAAAAACACTGCAGTTGATCTAGGGATATGAGGGTAGTACAGTGAGAAATTGAGCCAAAGAAATTTAGTTTTCTATAAGGGACACATATGATGACTGAATAATGAGTCAATGACTCAACATCTGTTATTTTCCTGTTATTATACACCATTGTCTTTTTTACCTAGCTGTGAATGCTGCCAGAGCCCAATATGCATAGGTGGGGAAAACATACCATACTTCATTTTATTTAGAGTTATTAAAACCAGCCAGGGCTGACTAAGTGTCACTATTGATCCCATCTAGCAGTACCAACAAATATTTCAAAAATTTTAATGAACTGCATAAAGCCCTAATAATCAAAATTTGAAGGAAATTTCATGAGATATGACAGGTTATATCCTGTAGCCCTTATACTATACTAGCAATCCTGCTGGATTGTTTGCAGACCTGGCCAGTGTGAACAAGAACTGTGTGAGAAAGCATAAAAAGAAATTCTTCATCTCTGAGCCACATTCATATGCCAAGGACCAAATCAATATTTACACGTCTTTCTGAGTTGCTGTTTACACCCCTGACATTCTCAACTTATTCTTTTCACAAAGAGTTACACTGTAAAAAGATGGAAGACAAAAAGCTTTGCTTAGAGGAGCCAGACAACCCAGGGGCAGAGACCCTTCAGATCCACACTCTGCACTCTGCAACCAAGTAAGGAAGTCAAAATCAAACCCCGAGTACTGGCAGCATAGCATTTTCCTTTATGCACATATCAATGTGAAATAATGTCTTTATCTTCAGCATGTTCTCTCCAGATTTACACTGGATTCACTGGGAAAAGTACCAAAATTTAGTTGTTGAAAGGGGCATTTTTTTCTGGTATAAGACTTTTTTATTAAATTGCCTCTTGACAGGTCCATTCTATACTAGAATCAGATTTCAGCTCAACTTGTATTATTCACTCATCTCCAACAAATTCATCATTTTAACCATTTTTTCACAGAAAATATTTTTTCTTTTGTTTAGACAGAATTTCCCCCATTTGAGTGGTGTCCATTGTCTCAAATCCTTTTTCTTGAGAACTAGTGAGAGGATTCCATCTCTTCTTTTTTTTAAAAAAAGTAATTTCTTCTGTAAAGGGTTTATACACATTGCCAAAATCACTCTGTCTCTGTTATTCTCCAGGCTTAGCAGTCAAGGTCTCTCTTCCTCTCCCAATAAGATGCTCCTGTTCTTTAATAATCTTTGTTGCCTTTCACTTTACTTACTCCAGTAGCTCTTTATATTTTTTATAAGGGGGAGCCCAGAACTGAGCACAACACTCCAGATATGGTTTCACCAATGCTGAGTAGAGGTGAAGGATCATGTCCCTCGACTTTCTGGCACTCTCCCTGATGTATTCCCAGAATGCCATTGACCCTCCTTGCTGCGAGGGTGCATTGACATCATGTGGTCAGCTTGTTGGTCACCAAACCATAGATGTCCAATGTCTTTGAAAAACTATTTCCCACGTGGTCTGGCCCTGGACTATACTGGGACAGAGGGTTATTCCTTCCCAGGTGAAGATCTTGGTATCTGGGTTTCCGCCAAGCAGTTGTCAGTCCTCAGAGAGAGGGTTCCTTTCCCCCCACTAAAAGGATGAAGGCAGCCTGGTCCCTAAAGTCTTTGCTCACGCTCTCCAGAGCCATGTAGCCACACTCTGTAATACCCAGGCCTCCCCTGACAGTACTTTCAATGCCCACACGAAAGGGCAGCAGGTCTGAGCGACAGACAAACCCTGGCAGCACCTCCACAAATCTCCCTGAAAGAGAGATATGGAAAGAACTTTCCTAGATAACAGATCAGGTCAGCAGATGGGGACCTCTGCTGTTCTCCCTAGGGCGTCTCCCACTGCTGTCACTGAACATTTTCTCTTGGTTCTGCTGCATGGCCCAGGGCCAGCTAGCATGAATGCTTCATTGGTCAACACTCCCTGCTCCTCATCAGCTCAGAGAGCAGTCAATCTACCGTGTAACTGCAAATTTTAGGCTGTAGCAGGAGTCTTTTTCCTGGTGTCTGAAGTCACCAGCGTTCAGTCTTTGCCATCAGACTTTCTTGTTTCCAACCTGACAGGCACAGACTCTTCTGCAACAGTGGGCAGTTTGGGTTCTTGAAACAGCAGGGTCTCAGAGAACAACTGGGTGATCTCTTTCTCATCTTCCCTGATGAGACACTGTCTGTTGATCTCCACCTGGAGCTCCTTCACTAGGCAGCACAACTCCTCAACAGCTGCAGACCTCCTGGAGGCAAAGGAATCTTTGCTAGTCTCTGAGTGAGACTCCACAGCTTCCTGCACCTTGAGCAGGGCTGCATCTTCCTTCTGAAGCTTCAGCTGGGACAAGGCCTTGAACATCTCAAGAACTGTTGCTCCACTGGCTGCTGGGGATGATGCCTTATGCCACCATCACAGCTGAGGATGTGTATGGGGCTATGTTTGGTCTGGCTGAGTTCATTTTCCCCAGCAGCCTTCACAGCTCTGTGCTCTGCATTGGTAGCTGGAAAGGTGTTGGTAACACACCAGTGTTTGACTCCTGCTGGGCAGGGCTGGCACAGCCTCAGCCCTGTCTCTCCAACATTCCATCCTCACCAGCAGGCTTGGGGGTGGGCAAAATCTTGGGAGGCAGCATAGCTGGGACAACTGACCCAGCTGACCAAGGGATATTCCATACAGTATTACATCTGCTCAGACATAAAACATAAGAGAAAGGAGGAGGAAGAGGGGTATTTGTTATTTATGATGTTTGCCTTCTCAAGAAATTGCTGTGTGTGCCAAAGCCCTGTTTCCTAGAAAGTGGCTGGACATCACCTGTTGATGGGAAGTGGAAAATAAAATATTCATTGTTGGGGCTTTTTTCATCATTTGTATAACCTTCACTTTTGCTTTAGTAAACTCCCTATGTCCCAACCTATAATGATTTTTTGCTTTCTTGTTTTATTTTGGTGTTTTACATCCTATTTCCCTCCCCCATCCAGCTGTGGAGGGAAGTGATAACAATAATATAGTGGCACCTAGAATCCAGCCAAGGTCAACCTAGTCTGTTAGCTGACGCAAGAAATTTTTCCTAGGACTTTAGCTTCTTCTGAAGCTGAAGCTGTTCAGCTTTGATCCAGTGCAAAACACCAAAACATTGCCAGGAGCCCCACACCGTGGCCCAGAGGGCAGGCCCTGGGATGCTGCACCAAAGCTCTGGAGCACCTCGGGAGAAGCCAAGCAGGACTCTAAAAAAATCCACCACCCTTCTCCACAATGAGAAGGATTATTATCTAACACTACTCATTTTTTCCTGTGCCCTGTGCTGGCACTCTGATTGTTAAATTAACAGTCTTTTTTTCACTTTCCTCCAAGAAATTTCTTTCAAACCTATGGGGGAGGGGCTGCCGAAACCTGCCTTCTATTAAAAGATATGTTCATCTCAGAAGGTTTCCTCCTAATTTGTCTCAAACTGAGACACCCTCCACATTAACTGCTGCTCAAATCGCTTCATCTGTTGACTGCCTCAGCACATTCACACCTGCAGAAGTGACACCGTGTCTTGGAGTGATTTATTACAACAGTCTATTACATGATCCTCCACTTTATGCCCAAAAAATGGCTGCTGTATCTTTAAGGCCTGAGTGTGTGGAGGACTGGGGAGGGGGAGCTTTGAGCTTTTTGGGGGCATTTTTTGAAGCCTCCCTGTCCAGGCATTCCATGGCACTGTGCAGTTTGACTTTGCTTGGCTTAACTTAGTTTTGTTGGTCCAGGCAAAAAAGCTTTTCCCTTCTCTGGCTTGAAAGAGCTGCAGAAGCAATTTTTGGGCTGCCTTGAGGTGAACTGAACAGCTGCTGGTCCGACACTGGACAAGTGGGACCGACAGGAGCAGCGTCACCCTGTTCCAGCCACAAGCCTTGAGGAGCTGAGCCAGGGAGAGAAAGCACACAAGATGCCCCAGCCCAGCTGCTTCATCTTCAGAGAGAGAGGAGATAGGCACGAGAGAGCCACCAGTTTTCGCCTCCTGCTGGAACTCCTTCATGGGAAGTCCACTTCCCTCTGTGAAAGCTGGTGCCATCTTGCACCCTGCATCAGGAAGGGGTATCTCTTCAACATTTGCCCCATCCTCAGGGCATTTTTGGGTCTTTGTTCCTTTGTGTGTGTCTGTGTGGGGTGGGAGGTGAGCCTTGTGGGCATTCTGTTGTTATAAATGGTTGGATCAGGGTTTTTTTCACTTTCCTCTATCAGCATTCATTTTTCTATTGGTGGAGGAGGATTACTGAAATCCTTCAGAGGAGACTACTCATTGCAGAGTGTCTTCTCTTAAACTGGATTCAAAACTGAGATGCACCAACAAGCTGAAAGGTGCTTTGCCTAAACAATTGAAATCTAAAGTTTACATGATTTCAACAGAGGCCTTGAAAGGAAACTTATCCCTTGAATCATTTTAATAGTACAAAATATTGATAATTTTCCTACAATGAACATGTCTTCCTCAACCTTTTCTTCGAAGGGGTGGTAATATCAAATGAGATGTGATCTAACCACAGGTGAAAGTGAATGAGTCTTCAGTTGGTAAATGAAACAAAAAATCTTCTGTATAATATTTTATTTTCTTTTTTAAATTATTCCAGTGTCTGAAGATAAAGTTAAACTAAATTGTGCAACTCGTGTCCAGGAGGAAACAGAAACACTCTCTTCCAGGACTATGCATTTTCAAGAGTTCATACTAGCACAGCCTTTCTTTTCTGCAAGAAACTACAACTATTTTATAGTTTATAACTCATGTTCCTGAACTCATGTTCCTTAGGGAATATTAAGGACAGGCAGCCAATAGACAAAGAATGTGGGGTTTTTTCTGCCAATCTATTCACATCCTGTGAATCATAGAGATTTACCTGTGTAAAACCAGTGTAATTTAGTGTAAAGAAAAAAGAAGAAAACACTGGGACTGGACTTTCTGTGAATGTGATGTGACTTGAAATTAGATCAAAGAATTATGTTTACAGAGGCAGTAGGTATACTAAAACCATCCCTGATGTTCTCCCATCTGCTGCACTAAAGCAGGCTTTCATCCTCCCCAAAGCTGATTATTAAAGGAAGTAGAAATATTCCAAATCATAATGAAGAAATGAAAATATGTCTGTGACTAATTAATCTATTTTTAACATCTTCATTGTGAACATCAATATCCAATACAAAGTTAATATGTTGCTGCAAGATATTTTTATGAGATCTTTATCTCCACGTACTCCCAAAAGCATCTGACTGAAAAGGCTGAAGTAGCACTGTTTTTAATGCTGTGAGAAGTACACTCAAAGGCATGAGGAGCCTTTCACCAGACATGACCTTACAAAAAAAAAAAAAAACTCTGCTATATTTTACACAAAGCTCTGTAAGGAGATTCTGTGAGTTTGCTGTCACAGAATTTAGTTACTATATTAGAACTTGCTTTCAAATTTGCCTCTTGTCACAGAGCTCTTCTCCAAGATGTTCACATTAAGATGATAGTTTGAGGCATATGGAGAAAAATCTGAAATCCTGGTGCAAACAAGAAACACAGTAGACAGAACACGTGCATATCTGCCAGAGCATGCTGTTCTTCTGACAAAAAAGTTCATCAATGAAACATGGGCAATGTTACGTAGGCAAGTGTATTACCAGATGTGAAAACTCGCTCTGAGAACTCAACATTGAATGAACTTGGTACTCCTCAAATTAATTTAACAAGGGTACAGTGCTGACTTTTTCTCATGAAATTCAATAAAAGATTATAATTCCAAAATGTATCAGAATATGCTGCACAATTCCAGTAGTTGGTGGAAGCAGACATTGCAACTTTAAAAAATCACCCTGTCAGGTAAGTCCAGCACACTGCACATTTAAAAGTCAATACCAGAAGTAATAAGGGTGAGAGGAGGTTGCCGCAACTTGCGGCAGAGGAGGTTTAGATTGGATATTAGGGAATATATTGTACACTAAAAGGATTGTCAAGTATTGAAACAGGGTCTCCAGGGATGTGGTTGAGTCACCAGCTCGGGAGATACGTAAAAGATGTGTAGGTGTGGCACTTTGGGACAGGTTTAAATGCTTGACTTGGAAATGTTAGGTTTGCAATTGGAGCTCATATTAAAGGTCTTTTCCAAATGAAATTATTCTATTTATCTATGAGCAGTGTTATTTTCCCTCCAAAAGGCAGGGTATGAAACATGTCACACTTGCCCAGCTGCACCATCGACCCTCAGTCACTACTGGATGTGCTCAGCCTGTTAGGCTTCCTGTGATGCTGTCAGCAAACTGGCCCAGCACAAGCCAGAAGAGCTGGCAAATCTTGGTTGTTTCAATGTGGGGCGTGTGTGTGTGGATAAGACATCTGTGGGCACCAGCTGGTGCAGCCACATGGCCCTTTGCTTTTCTACATGGATTTTTCAGCTCAGTGAAGATTAGCTCAAGGATGTCTGTGCTCCATAGGCATGCCAGTGTCAATGGCTTTTTTCCACTTTATCCTCACTGTACTTCACTAGAGAAAAAACCCCACATCTGCTCTGTGCCTTATGCAGGTTCTCATGGTTACTATTATTCCATGTGTTTGACACAGGATTCACAGGTTCACTTTGCACATCTTTGTAACTGGCTGTTTCAAGCATTGCACATATTGTAACCTACAAATATTTCAATCCTTAATAAAAATTCTTAAGGATATGTACTGGATTTTTGTGGCAAGATTTTGATGGAGACTGCAGGGGTGGTTTCTGTGCAAAGGGATGCCACTACACTGCACAGAGACAGTTCCAGCTGAGTCCAAGATGGGCCCACTGCTGCCCAAAGCTGAGTCAATCAGTGACAACTCTGCAGACACCAAAGTCAGCGAAGAAGGAGGGGGTAGAGGTGCTCCAGGCACTAGAACAGATTCCTCTGCAGCCCCTGGAGGGAAGACCTCAGTGAGGCAAGCTGTCCCCTTGCAGCCCATGGAGGATGCCAGCGAAGAGATACCCACCTACAGCTTATGGAGAGCCCCACAGTGGAGCAGGTGGACATGTCCTGAAAGAAGCTGCATGCCATGGAGAGCACTGAAGCAGGATCCTGACAGCACCTGTGGACCTGTGGGAAGCAGATCCCATGCAGGAGCAGGTTTTCTGGTAGAACCTGTGACCCTGTGGAGAACCCACACTGGCGCAGTCTGTTCCTGAAGGATTGCACCCCATGGAAGGAAACTGTGCTGGGCCAGTCCATGGGAAAATGCAGTCTGTGGGAGGGGGAGCAGAGGAAGAGTGTAAGTAGCAGTAAGCTGCAGAGGTGAAGTATTGTGAACTGACTGCAACTTTGGTTCCCCATCTCTCTGTCTTGCTTGGGCAAGGGAGAAAGCAGAGGAGTCATGAATGAAAAATTAAAACTGTGCTAGGGAAGAAACAGGGCAGATTTAGTTTTAGTTCTGTCTTTGTTTCTATCCTATTTTATTTTTTTTAGTTGGCAATAAATTAATCTTCCCCAAGACAAGGTTGCTCTGCCTCTGAGTGATCTCCCTGTCCTTATCTTGATTCACCAATTTTTTCCTCTTATACTTTTCTCTGTCATGCTGAGAAGGTGAAATGAGAGTGGCATATGGGTGTTTGGCAGCCAGACAGGATCAGTCTACCACAGGATAACATGAGTGTGCCTTGCAAAATGGCTAATTTAAAATTAAATACTCATAATACCAAAAGATAGCTAATTGAGCTATGGTCCGCAACATCATTATTAGAGAACTGTGCATAGCCGAGGATTTTATTGTGAAAATTATCTCTAATATGCATATGTAAGTCCATAAATATTCCAGCAAAATAAATTGTGTGTAACAAGTTGCCATGTGTGTAACACTACTTAAACATTTTGCTAATTCTTAAGGAATCAAGTGGGGAAAAAATACCAAGAGCAATTTATGTATCTCTTAGCTCACAGTACTATTAACAGGTTAACAAATTTTAGTGCAGCTGAGTAATTAAAGTTCCCATTGCACGGCTTTGTTTAAACTTACTACTTTTATTTATATTAATACCATTAGGCCCTAGTGCCTATAATTGCACTCATAAACCAGAATTGTCAGAGATGATGTAAGATTTGTTGTTTCTGCTGTGGAACAAGCAGGCTGAGGTTGATATGAGCAATCACTGCAGACTGATTAGTGTGTGGTGTTCCAGCCCCACTATGGCTTGCTGTGAGATAATATTTTATTATAAGGATGAATTATATTCACACAGCACAGGGATAATATGCTGAGGACCCTGTCTACTGATACTCATTTAGCAACACGCCTTTGCTGATGCTTACATCCTTGCCAGTTTATTCATTAAAGGAAGGAAAAGAAAAGCAGGTCATTATAAAAATCTTGGAGGCTTTTCTGAGACTGCCAAAAAACAGTGTTCATGAACAATAAATACAAGTTTTTAAAAAAAAGCCTCCTTTGCAGAAAAACCATAGTGTTTCATTCAGCATGGCACAGTGCAGCACTCTGCTGGCAATTTAGCAGAGGTTTTGTGCTGAGTTCCAATCGGCTGCTGCAGCTCACATTTCATTATGGCTGTGCTCTAGTCAACTAGCTTAAGCATCAGTATCAGGCACTCAGGGAAAAAGCACCAACTTGCTATATTTTCTGTACAAGAGGGGAGGGATGGGGCATTTTTAATGCCACCAGGTTTTACCCACCTAAATTTAAACAAGTATTGTGGAGACAATATCTTTTTCTGCAGGCATGTGCTCTGTGTTGGGCCTTGATTTTCCCAGGGAATTTCAGGTCCTTAAAGGGAATTTCTCCATTCTCTGAAATGCAAGTGTGTAATTCACCTTGGGTTTTACCCCCATGAATAAACACTGGTTTCATCATGCCATGTATTTATTCCAGCTAGATTAGGTCTTGGGGAACTGTGTGGCAAGGAAACATGCTGTACTGATAGCTGTGGTTTCTTTCCACAACAATAACTTCAGTGTAGATGTTAATAATGTATATAAAGAACTTCTTGTGTCAAACAGAATGTTGATGAAAAGAAATATGCAAACTTGTCTGCTTATTTCTTGGTTAACATATATTTTTAAGGTACATACTATGAGCTTGATCTGACCTGGTGGACTTTGTGACTTGTTTCAGAATCCAATAATCTAACAATATAAAATAAAGCCTTCTAGACATATATGGAACAAATAGCACTGAATTTCTTCAGAGAATTGTGAATCAGCTTCATAGGAGACTCTTTTCCAGTATCAGAGCACTTCTTTCATTGTAAAGGCAGCTGAGTGAACTTTCTGCAGATATTCTTTGGTTTTAAATATCAGTGGAAAGGCAATCTGACGTATTTGATGTCACCTCTAATTCACTGAAGTCATAACATTTTTATAAGCATTTGCTTCTGTTCACATGCAGTTCAATGTTGTAACAGAGCCAGTGGATTTTGGTGAGATGACTCAATGACTCCTGAGTTTTTTAACAGAACTCCCATGTTAACTTGCCAAGATTTACTTTCCCACTAAGCCAACAGACAATATACAGTGATAACCTAACTGCACTGGCAAACTAGAAGGAAACACATTTCAACAGAGATGGAAAAGGAAATGAAGAACACTCAAAGTGAAGAGAAAAAAAATCACAAAAACAGACTGAGGTTTCAACAGACTTATTGTTGACTTTATTTGTACTGGATCAATGACAAAAAGAAACTTAGACTTACAGAAACAAAAACAAGAAGTCACTTCAGCCAGGAATATCAGCAACTGATTGTGTCAGACTGCTTTCTGAACATTTTTTCTTCTCCTTTCATCACCGACCTTCATCTCTCACACATGGCGTTTTTGTAATTTTCACTTTAGCCACTTTTCAGATGCAATCAGGCTTATCTCCTTACTTCTCCTTCATTCCATTATAAAAGGCACTACCAATACACAATAATCCCCTATCCAGAAGAATTTATATTGGCTTTTTCATTTTCTTATAGGCAATAGAAACTGAGTAACCACATCCATACACACTCAGTGGGGATCAAAAAGGAAAATTAGGGTGCTACCACAACTCTAACAAACTACCAAGGTACTTGCTCAGTTGTATAATATATCCCTTTCTGTGACATGCTCTTTATTTTGTCTATTCAATTTAGCTTTATAGTGTCATCTTTATTTCTACATACCTTACACTGTAAACAGGAAGGAGAAGGTGAACTATACTAGTAGTAATTCATGACAATAGGTTGAATTGAAATATAAAGATATTGACGATAAAAAAGAAAGAGCAAATATTCTAAGATGACTAAAGGTAATTGTAAATGGATGTGGCAAAATAAATAAATAAATAAAGTAGATAAATTTTAAAAAGTATATATATATATATATACATACAAACTCAACTGCAACCAACAGATTGCAGAAGAGTATTTAAATTCAGATTGGTGGTTTCTTCAATGGATTTATGGAAAGATAGGAAAAATCTCCTTAACAGTCGGTGTTCTAAGTGTTCCAAAATTATCATAACAAAGCTTCTTAAGTCAAAAGTCTGTAATGCTTGCAAGAACTCAGAAAGATTCACCATCTTGAACAAATAGGTTTTTTTAGCTGATAGTAATGACTATCACAGAGTCATCGAAAGTGGGAGGGACCTCTGGGCATTGCTTAGTCCAGGCTACCTGCTCAAAGCAAAGTTGGCTTCAACAGGTTCCTCAAGGACACGTACAGCTGGGCTTTCAATGTCACCAAGGACAGAAACTCCGTGACCCCTCTGGGTAAGCTGTTCCAGTATCTAACCACCCTTACAGTAAAAACATGTTTTCTAATGTTCAAGTAGAATTTCCTGTGTTTCAGCTTGCGTCTCTTGCTTCTTGATCTGTCTCTGAATGCTACAGAGAAGACATGAGGCAGCAGCATGGCTTGTGAGCTGCTGAATTTTATAGAACCACACAGGGGTTCTATGGAATTTACTGAATTCTAAACTCTATAGGAGATAACAGTACTTTGTACTCAGTTTCCCTAGAAAGGAATGGGGTTTTCTGGCTCACAGTTACAGCTGACTTTTCTTACACAGAGAAGCTCCTTTGCAGGGGTATTAAGCTGGCATCTTGCTTCTGCAAGACAGAAACCATCAGTCTATGCAGAGTTCAGAACCCTAACATCCAATTTCATAAATGCACAAAATCTTTCCTTCTTTTCTTGTAACATCAAAATAGGGCTACCTTGACTGCCCATTTGAAAAAAACAAAGATAATTCCTTTGTCAATCTGAATTAGCTTGACTAGAGAAAGTCTAGAAACAAGTGCAGACAAATGAAGTTGCAGTGGAATGCATGTCAGCGTAGTTTTCATAGCTAATGAGTACCTACAATCCAAGATTTACCACCTGCTCAGAGGCTGGTGTTGCCCCACCTTCACACTGCTGCTACCCTAAACTGCCTGAGGAGTAAAACAAGCCATTTAACAAAGCCAGGGATGCACCTCTTTGCAAAGTGTTTTGCTACTTCACTGAGGTGGGCTTTAAACAAGGCTGGTTGGGAACACTGAAAATACCTGAAGAGAAGTGGAGGCCTGAGGAGAAGGAAATGAAGAGACATGCAGAGAAGTTCATATAGATGGAGGCACTCTCATTACTGCTATGGAAACTGCGTGACTGGAGACTCATTGCAAGTGTCTGCACACTGCTTGGGAAACAAGCTGGAGAAATTAGAAACTGCCTATGAACTGTTCCAGAGCTGTGGTCTCATTAGGATCACTGAAAAGTAACGGGGTATGACTCAGGGATGGAGTGCAACAACAGATGAATACAGGTCCTTTAGCACGGATGGGACAGGAAGGCAAGCAGGAGGGGCTGAATTTGGTGCAATGGAGCAGTAAACATGTGTGGAACTTTACCTTGGAGCTCAGAGCAAGCTGGTCAAGGACAGACCAACATGGGTGATGTCATGGTGAACATCTGCTACAGACCACCTGATCAACAAACCTTCTAATGCCCCACAAAGCCTTCTTCTAAAGACTAAAAATCAGATCAATAGCAGAACTACAGATCTGGACTTCAAACATACCAGGTTTTAGCTTTTTTTGGAATCTGATTGCTGGGACCATATGAAAAAACTTCTTTACACAGCCTAGGAAAGCTGGCTTGTCTGTAAGGACAAGTCCCTTCCAATGTGCAGACAGTGTAGTAATCATGGAAGATGGCCAGCATAGATGAACAGGGAACACATGACTGAGCTTAAATGCAAAAAGGAAATACACAGAAGGTGGAAGTGAGGAGCAGCAACCTGGAAGAGCTACAGAGATGTTGCTCAAGCATACAGGTTTGAAATGAAAGCCAGAAGTTAAAACTGGAGTAGGAAATACAAATGAGTGCAAAAGGCAACAGGTGATATTTCTGTAGGTACACATGCAGAAAAAGGAAGGCAGAGAAAAATGTTATCTCACTTTTCAATGGGCAAGGGATCTAGTGATAAATGATGCAGAAAAGACTTAAAGCCACTTCTGTCTCAGTTTTTCTGACGAGGTTTGCTCTGAGGCTCACCAGGTTCCTAAACCTGGCAGCAGACTGCAGGAATTAAACCATTACCCCCAGAAGAGAGAAACTGACTTAGAAATCACCAAAATAATTTTGACACCCAAAAGTCAGTGGGAAGACAGAAGAGTATCTAAACATACTGAGGGAGCTAAACAGCATCATTTATATACAAAGGTTCATCATTATTGAGAAATGATCCTCATGATTAAAAAAGGGCAAAAATAAAAAAGAAATACACATCCTAAAAAAAAATAAATAAGGCAAGAAAGTACAGACAAAATTAACTGAACTACCAAAGGATCACAGTGTCATGTATCACATGAAATGAGCTTTGGGACAGTATTCAGGATCTTTTCTAAAATTTACTAAGCTCAATAAATCTAAGAATCTGGAAAACTAATGCCGAGATCTGAATATAAGATGTGGAGTTAGATCCATTCTGTTCAGCAAAATGAAACTCACACAAAACCCAGCTCCTCCCCTTGCCTCAGATCTGAGTTTCCCTGACTGGGAGCCAGATACTTTGTTCAGCATCAGACCACAGAAAAAATCAACGCATGAACAACAAAGAGGTTTGAACTCAAGTTTGGATTCAAATCCAAGCTGACATCACATCACAGAGATAAGCATAACTTTAGACATTTCGTTGCTCTTCACTGCAAGAGTCTCCATCTCTCCTGATATATGCCATTACTGGGATATGTGCCACAGATGTGCACAACCTTCAGTGGTTGAATCCCACAGAGTTAATGCTTGACTAGATAAATTCCACATCAAATTTCCTTCCTCTGACGTTACTTTGTACTCCATGAAGAGTCATAACAAAATTCCAATCCTCTGCATATTCTCAGCGCAGACAGGTTTTGAACTGTAGCACAACAATCATATGAAGGACGTGGATTCCGCCATGTGCAAGACATTCCTCCTTTACAGAGCTTTCAGTCTACTTGACAGCTTATTCCCTTCATGCCTAGAAGGGTTTGCATTGCTCCTTGGCTGTCTGAACTCCTGGGCTAATTTTAGCCCAGTAGGTAGAGTTAATTATATGGGTTAATTAAATACTCTGAAAAAACTAGGTAAGATGCAAATCCCAGTGTTTTTTTCTATCAGTAACAAAAAGAAAGTTTAGTACAGTCACTGAATTTTACAAGTCTGTTACTTCATAAAAGTTACAAAAGGTGTTACCTATTTGTGTAACTAAAACTTCAAATATTTACTAACACTTCATAAAGAAAGAAATACTAGTTTGATTTAGCCATCCAAATCTTATTTTACAATTATGTTTACGAATCTGTTCTTGTATTTATGTTGGTTAACTTAAGGTTACCATCTGCTCTACGTTCTTGACTGAAACAAGGTTTATCGTGCATTCGCAGAGGGAAAAATAGTTTGCTGTGTTGTATGAAGTTTCATTAAGCATCAGGATAATTTGTTTCCTTATGTTTACATATAAAGATTTCCTGAGAAAATGTTTAGACTTTTCTTCAGTTCTGAGCACAGTACTACAGATCCCTCAGATTCCCTTTGAGATCTAAACATGTTTATACAGTTTGTTCAAACTTAAGCTCTAAAATACAATGGGAACAGGCCTTTTAAAAGTCAGGAATCATCTGTCAAAATCCTTGGAAGTTCATGTCTGTATCCTGAAGGGAGTAATAGCATGCCTTGTCTCAACTTCAGAACAAATAACACCACCATTGCAATGACTCGCTTTCTTTTTCTCATCTATTATATTACAAGTTATAAAAATGAGAGCATACAGGTAATTTGGTGGTGTAACACACAAAACAGGAGAACAAAATTTCAGTGACTTCTGAGTCCAGTGATGGCTTTGTCAAGAAATAATGGATCCAGGAACCCATTTTAATTAGATAATTCCTAATGCCAGTCTACTGCAGAAACAATAAAACAATTTTCTTGCAATATTTTTGGTATAAAGGCATGTATTTGTTATTCAGAAGTTCAGTCAGGCCTCAGGCCTGCCAATTCAAATCTGTATTTCATAGTCAAGCTCAGATTAGCTTGTATGAGGAGAAAACATTTAAAAAATGACAAATAAATTAGTCTGACCGCTTTAAAATATTGTTCTCTTTTCCTTTCTTCCCTTAAGAAAGAGAAAACTATTCTCTCTAAGACTTAGGAAACAAAAATACATTGCCTGTGTAATACAATCCTAACTAATAAGAGTTTTTCAATT
Organism: Rhipidura dahli; assembly: GCA_013399225.1. Taxonomy (NCBI): domain Eukaryota; kingdom Metazoa; phylum Chordata; class Aves; order Passeriformes; family Rhipiduridae; genus Rhipidura; species Rhipidura dahli. The sequence goes on from VXAC01001681.1 coordinate 115,497, forward strand.
AAGGAACTACTCCTTACAAATACGTGACCGCTACTGCTACTTAACTCACCCTCTCTCCATCTCTTGCAGGCTATCTAGACTTTTTGTAAAGCTACAAGGATTAAAATTTGATTTCTCATGTCCCAGAAGAAGAAAAATAAAAAAACCTATCATATATTCAAATATATTTTTAACTGAACCTGTAAACCTTGTCCATCCTCCTGCAGAGATCCTGTGGAGACAGAGCAGTGCAGCACAAAAATAATTTCAAGACCAGTGAATTAAAACAACTGTTTCTTCTGTCATATATTTTGGACAGAGGGAACAGAGGGTTTCTGTTAAATGTAGCTGTTTCTTTGAGTTGCCATGTGGTCTATCACGGCAATCCGTTTCTCTGTCAAACTACATGCCAGATCTTCACCTCTGGGTCAAGGTTTGAAGACAGGAAATTTAGCAAGTACTAGGTCTCTGGCTGTTTTCTGTTTTCCCCCCAGGGAATTTTCATTTAACCTATTGCAAGGCTTCACTCCAGGCTCTACTAAGGAGCATGGTGTGGAGCAAAAGGGTATGGAAATGAGACTTTAACCCTTAACATATAATCACAAGTTTAATAGATTATTCCAACTCAGACATATAATTACAAGATTTTGATTGTAACAAATTTGCTTGTAGTCAATTCAGAAACCTTGAACTGTGTTCCTTAATCATGAAGTCTTATTTTGGTTTTGTTCTGGTTTGTTTGGGGGTTTTTTTAACATTTTATTCTAGTTGCCTAGTGGAAAAACAGTTTTTTAGCTAGACCTGAAATCTATTTAGATGGAAACATTGTTTATTCTCACAGGGAGTTGTGCAATTAGCCTTACTTCACACTTGCACTTTATCACTGAAAATAAATTAGAGTTACTCTCTCTCGGTTACCTTTTCATGGTAAAGAACTGGAATATGGGCAAGGAGGAAATATCTCTTTTCTTTCATCAATTAATATATTTTGTTACCTAAAATTGTTGTATATTATTTCACACTTATCAGCTAAAGAAATTGCTACACTGCTATCATTTTTCAGGCTCATATACCTCTCATCAATTCACTTTTTACAGGGATTCTTGTTGAGATTTGTATGTGGTCGGTTTTGGTAGCTACACTATTTACAGCAATGATACATGGCAAGTAATAAAATAAACCTGCATAGTAAAAAGCCAAAATTTCACTTGTACTGTCATGTATTCCTGGAGAAAAAATAAGGCTGGAATTTTAGCTGATGTTTATTTTTAAACAAGAAACTATTTTAAAAATATTTGTTCTAATGATAAAATTTAGGGATAAAAGAGTTAGAAACAGTTTCCTATTAAATCATAGTTATAGTGAACAGAAGACATGGAAGTTCCATAAACTAAGTGTTATTTGAACTGTAACAAAACCCCAAATTAAAATGTAAAACAACAGTTCACCATGTGAGTAGCACAAGCTTACTACTTCAGTGTGAGAGTTTATGTTGCAAACACCTGGCTGACCTGGCCGCCCTCGACCAAGGTGCCAGCCCTTGAATGCCCAAAAGCCCAGTCGAGGAGAGGCTGCTTCAGAGCCCAGAGCAGATGGACCACGCAGAGGCGGGGCTGCCCACAGCGAGAGGCTGGCGAGGCGCAGGTGGAATGAGGCAGAGAGGCGAAGGGTTGCGGAAATGGGGTCTCCCCTGTGGTCTCCTTTATTGTAGGGAAAGGCAAGGGGATCCAGGAGGGAGAGCTGCAGAACTAGAACTCCAGGGAACTGTCCCTGTGCAGTCAGCTTTAAGGGAGGCAAGAACTAGGAGGGGTCAAGGGGAACAGCCAATGGGGTAAGAGGCAAGGGGAGGGTGCATAGGTCAGGGGCCCAATAAAAACGATTGAGGGGAGGGTATAACAGCTCACAACCAATGAAACATCAAGTGTAACAGAACCTTCTGGAAGAGGGGGTTGGCCCAGAGCCCTGGGCACACCTTCCTTCTAGAAGAAGAGGCGGATCTCAGACCTTGGTCCTGCCAGCCAAGCCCTCCCCCAGGGAGGAGCCTGCTACCAAGGAGGTGAAGCTGGAACCAGAGGTGGTGGCAGCAGCTAGGGCTGGATCTCCCACAGGTTTACAAGACACACATGACTCTTCAATGTGTGCCCAGTCTAAACCAAAAGCACTTAGCATCTATTTCCAGAAACAAAAAGAGTGGTACCTACATTCTCCAACAGACCTGATCTAGCCATACACACCCCTTGTAACTACTGGAGACAGTGGCATTTGAATGAACTGCATGAAAGCTAAGTGTTCATTCACAAAGAAAGAAACCAGCTCCAGATCCAACATTTCAGCATTGTTTGTACACCAGCTACAGCTACAGTAAGACTAACAGCAAATTTAACTATGGAGTATTTATACTGCTTCCATTGAAGTTGGTCCTATGTACAGGAGGGAATACCAAGATCAAGGGTTCAGAAGAAACTCATAAAAGCATGTACCTGAATTACATGTTCAGGTTTGTGCTGTTTTTTTTTGTAGAAGTGGATTGAAACACTGTATTTTAAAAGAAAACTAGAATATAATACAACTTTCCAAAAGTAGAAATTAAGTTAACAAGTATTGGATAACTTGTCATCTAGAATAGAAATTATAATTGTATAGTACATACAGCATACTGTTTGGTATGTATCAATACAGTGATATGTAGTGTATACTAACTACTGAAAAATTTATTGTTTAAATTCTTACTAAAACAGCATACAAAGAAAAATTGTATATTTGTTTTCTCTGAGGAGAATCTGAAGCTCATTTATCAAATTTCTTAAATTAAAATACCTGGCAACATATTAAACTCAGTCTTGATGTCTTGGATGAGAAAACACCTTCAAATAAAATCTGTTGGATTATAAGCAGGTATGCTAAACATTATTCTCATAGTTAATATCATCTAAGAAAAAAAACCACTATTCATGTATTTGTATGAGGCTTAGAAACTGGAATATACATTAAGTTTTTACCATGTTTCACTGCATTTACGTTACACAACTGGCTTGACCTCATTTCTGACAAACTTGTGTTTGAAATGTAATTGCTCTACAAGGCAAATCATCAGGCAGTTACCTTTGAATCATGATGCAGGCACTACAGCAAAACCCCTGTACTTCTAATTTTCCCAAGAGAAAGAATACAGAGTTTCAAGCACTCAGAAAAGTATTTTAAATGTAGTGACAAAGCAAAAGCAAAAGTAGGATAATAGGCAAAAATAATCTTGATTGAAAAGCTCATGTAATATTGCTTTCCTTTAAACCATATGTATATAGCACACTAGCTACCTGAGATTATTATTACCAGCTAATTTGTTTGTGTTTGAGTAATTTTCAATAAAGAAATGGTTCAACAGCAGCAAAGGCTGTACAGGCCATATTCATTGCCTCTTCTTTGGGGAAAGAATTAATATCAATAAAAAGCCACTGCTAAAATTGTGCTCTACCTCATGTTACTCACCACATATTCAATGGCTTTATACGTTTTACCTGTGGCCTGTGTCCTGAAGACTGAAACACTTTTTAAGTAAGAATTCATGTGCTTTCAAGAGAAATCAGAAACGTACCTAAGACAGGTACTGTACTTTTCATACACCTTTGCTATAGATGCTGCTTTCTAAACCAGCCTATTTTACCATGCAATGTACCTTTCCCTGGTCTCCTCTGACATCATGCCTTGATGCCCCCTGAGTCTCTAAAACATCATCATTATTTGAAGAGGTGTTATTATTTTCTTTCCTTCTCAAGTTAGAATGTCTGAAGTAATGCAAAAACTGTAAAGAAGTCCAGAATTACAGGGGTTTAATAGCATAAAACTTCTGGCACTTATTTTACACTCTAGGATGTGGTATCAGGGAATGTGCAAGTCCTCTTTAATGGTTGCTGACCCATCACAGCAGGGATAGAGGATAAAAAGTGCCAGAGCAGGGCAGTTTAGCCTTTCTGTCTGCTTTCTGTCAGGATTATTTAAAGACCTGCAGAAGACAATTAGCCTTTCTTTGTGATCTCTTTCTATTTTAAAGCAATCCACACACTTTATACAGAGTTTTGCATTTGAAATGACACAGAGATATGCAGACATATGTATTTTTCAGATGGATACCTATGCATTCATAGGAACACTGTACACAATTTAAATATTTATATTTTATCACAAATACTGATAGGATTTGTCTACGTTTAAGCCATCATTCCTACTATATCCCTTAGGAACTTTGCAATTATCAAATGTACCAACTTTTAAACAAACAGTTGAACATTTAAAATATTTACAATAAAGAATAAATATATTTTCTTATGCTAATAATCCTTCCTTTTCCCAGAAATCTTCACTGTGATTCTGTTGTATTATACAGACACAAAACAGGTGGAAAAGAATCAAGCTGTCTATTTGTGACCTAGAAACACAACATTGCAAAACACTTTCCTTTAAAAGCATTCTCCACTTTTACATCTATTGAAATATAACAAAATGAAGAGTTATTTGGTCAAGCTGACCTTTTTTTCCTCCATAAAACATTTGTTGTTTCATTCTACTTGTAGAATGAATATACTTAGTGATTCTTTTACATACCAGCGCCTGGAAGAAAAAGAATGATTTCTGCCTGTTTGGAAAGGAAATTTATATTGAACTAAGATAGTATGGATTTTCAGCATAATATCAAAAAATTATCAAAGATATTTCATAGCATTAACATCAACTTTCATGAGTCAGAATTCCAACATGAACCACATTGAATCCAATTCAGGAAAAATACACCTGATTAGTTTACATATTCATACTGTCCTCTTGATTTGGATAGAGCTATGATCAAAATGCCATCTTTTTTCTCCATCATCACCTTGTTTCATGACATATCATAAGTATATTTAATTCTTCAGCCAAAACAAAGCCTAAAATCTAACCAGTGAGAACCTAATCAATATATCTTGTGTCTCATGACATTCATATTGATGGAACTGATTACCTTGACTTCACCACTCTATTCTATTTTCAAGTTTAACAATTCTGTTCTGTCTTGTGTTTTACATGCAAATATTTTTTTTCTATTCTTTAGCTTGCCTTTATAATATATCACTGCCTTACCTCTAATTCTTCAACTACAACAGATCTATTTTTTTATCTGGCACCCCAGCAAAGGAGATGAAACACTGCTATTTTCATTTTACAGATGGAAACTTTGTGCCTGAAACCACAAAGTAAGCTGGCAGCACTGTATGGATTGCCTCCTAGCTGTATGATATAGCCTCCAATCCCTCAGTGATAGTGATTTTATTTGAATGATCACTGCCAAACAACGCTCCTGAGAGCAGGAAATTATGACTTGTCAGCTGTGACCACCAGACAAACCCAAAAGGTATCAGAGCACAAGAAAAAGACCATTCACATTGTTCCAAATGGAGACCATCATGAAAGGAGTGCTTGTTGTGCACTCTAAATCACACAGCTGTACAAGCTGGGACATGCAAAATTTGAAATATGTGTGGACTTGGTAGTTTCCAGATAGCTTTAATTAAACTCATGAGTGCAGCTGACCCAGATTTTTGCAATTGCAGTCAATGATTTGTCACAGATTTATAATTTTGGTTTTGCAGTTTTAGTCTTGACTCAAGGGTTACAATGAAAAAATCCCAGTCAGGAACCTATAATGTAGCCAGTTCTAAAGACATTTTATAATACTCATACATTAAATGTTCTGAAAGACTGAGGGTTTGACTGATACCTTAGAGCTTGAATTGTAAACTATCTTAATTTTTAAGGTGGAGAAGTCTTACATACTCATGATAGCACTGAAAAACAAGAAAGTGCAGGAGCATGACAAATAGGTTTTAAGATCTTTTGCACATTGTTTCATCTTCATGCTTCATTTTCAGAGCCTGCTGATGTTGACATGGAGTGAAAATGTGGATTCTCTTGTTTGTATGTCTTATGTAAACTCTAATAGCTCAACAGTTACTTCAAAGTAATATACAAAGTGTGCAGTCATGAAGAATTACAATATTTGGGTTTTGGGGCTGTTTTTTCCTTTTTTTTTTTTTTTTTTCCCTGTTTAGTTGGTTGTAGATTTTTCTGAGGGGAGCTGAATAAGCAATATTGTTAAATCACTGGTAAATATGGTTCTTAGCAAATATTTTCTCTGTAAGCAACTCAAGGACCAAAAATTGTGCTGCAGTGGAATTAGTGGGTGTTTTCAATTTGTTTAAAGTGTGCCTTGATTTTATCCCAAGAATTTAAAATCTGTTCAAAACACATTGAGATTAAATCTATTTAACTATAGCAAGCACTCATACAGCTTCCTGTATAGTCGATGGAGGCATAGGGATTATGGACTTCTCTTTTTTCTTGATTCATTTTTAGAATGACCTTAGGCTGATTAGGTTCTTAGGTATTTCAGCTAAGGGCCTGAAAATACATTTTCCATGAAAGTGACTCAATTTACCCTCAGGAACAGAAAAGATAAAGGCGACTTGTGGATTGTCAGAGGGAGGAAATAATTTCATTTACTTGTTTGAAGCTTATCTTGGAATCCTTGGAGTATTTTTGTTACTTCAAAAAATATCAACTTAAAAAAAAAACAACTTGAAGTCTATATTTTGTAGTTAATATTTTGTTCACATGCCAGCTGATGCCTGGGCATATGAACATGGAACTGGAGAGGACTGTTGGAATGCCAGCTGATAGAAGTGTGCTTTAAAGAAAAGAGACCATGTTAACTGTGATGCGATACTTGTGAAAACAGACTGAGTGGACACTTGGAGAGGCATTCTGGATTGAAAATATGTTTGCTGGGACATGGTTGGCTGAATACATAACATTTGCTTCTTTGTGTAACATCAGGCAATTCATTTCACTTCACAGAAGTCTCAGACTATGGATTAAAGTGTGTGGCAATTTATCCAATCTTGCTTTGTAAGAAAAAATAACTCCTATTTTCAGTCTTTTGTCCAAGGCTGTGTGTGTACGTGTGTGAGTGGAGGTATGTCTTTGTTTGTTTTTCATAAATAGACGTCTGAAATTTCAGTTCAGTAGACAAGACTCTCTCTGGCAACCTGTATACCACAAGCTATGATGGTATGCCACAGTGTATGTCTACAGATTGAACTAAACAGATCTTGAAATACTTTATACTTTTTCTTGCAGTGGTTTAGGAAGGTCTTAGCCTCCAAAAGCAAATAGTGCCATAGAAATTTCCTTTAAATTGTGATGATTTCACTGTGAAACCTCCACTGATGCCACAGTTATGATCTTGCAGTGATTTGAATCCTGCAGCATCTGTAGTTCCTTATCTGTGGAGAAAAAGTGAAAGAGGAAGAAGGAGCTAATCCAAGACAGTTTTTGTCCCCACCCTTCTCTAAGACTTTCTCTACAGACAGACTGGTGACTTATTTCTATTTTCTTTTACATTGTGTGACAGAGAGAAAGCATAAACTTGAATGGGTAAGTGGAAATCACTTAAATTTAAATAACTGAAAGATTGGATATAAATTTTATTTTTAATATTTGAAATAGAAGTGTATCAAAATCGAAATTCATATGTCCTTGGACACATATTTTATGATAAAATGTATGGTCCTCTAAGAATTCACTTTTCATTGAGTTAAGATGAACCAAGACTCGAGTTCTCAAATATTAAAGACAAATTTTAACTTGATATGGTAAGAAAAATTAATCTCCCCACTAACTTCTCTTCTGATTTTCTGCCCTCTAACACATAACTGATAGAGCCTTCAGCTCTCTACCTGTACCATTTGCCTATGGACCCATTATCTTTAAAGTTATCATTTTACTGGAATTGAAGAGGCTGTGAGAATCAGAGGAATCTGCAAGAAGCATGCAGATTGAATCACCAAGCCAATTACGAGCAGTGGCCTCAGGATTGCTGGATAGTCACTCCCAAAGAAAATCTGCTCATGTGTGTTATTAACAGACTACGTGTCTGGAAATGCAACAGAGTAATTCAGCTTTTGAGAACATAAAGTTAGATAAATTATGCTTCCTTATCAAAATGAACAAACAAACAAATACTACCCCCAAACAAACAAGAAAAAAATAACTCAAACCCCAAACAGGTTATGAACTTGCAAGAAGAAGGGAAAAATTTCCTATGAAAAATCTTTCTGTCCATAGTAAGACCTGAGAGCTCACAATATATACAGTACAACATTTCATATTCAGGAAGGTAAACCTGGAAATAAAAATTATTATAATAGCATAATCATATGTATGCTTTTCAACTCCGGACAAGTTTCATCAGTTTTTTATTTGTATTTTCCAAAAAGAGCATGAATAATCAGAAATACAATCACATCTCAAGGGGAAACAAAAACTGAAGGTCCTAGGAGATATGCTGAAAATTACAGTCTTCTGAAAATGCAGCTCAGATTTCTCTATAACCAGAATAGGAGTGAAAGGTGTTCTCCCTGGATAACTGTACAGTCAGGCAAGAGGCAGCTGAGTAACTTTTGAAGATGGGCTACTTTAGGGTGTTATAAGTGATGAGTAGTTATTAGTTTCAAGTCTCAGTGCCATTTTCTGATTTTACTGGGTTGAGACTGTATTTTCTGATTTCTTTTTGACCTTATCTCAAAGGTTACAAACAATAAGTGAATTTTGTGCTCTATTGTGCAGGTAAATGTATTTTTTTTACTTTTAAAACTCGTCTGATTTTTAAAGTGAACTCATGGGTAACTGATAACCCATTTTGCATCCATTGAGTCTCTTCCAGTCAGGGGTAGCACGGCGACTGTTTGCATATTGCAGGTTCCCTCAGGGTGAGCTTTTCTACACATGTGAACCAGTCACCTTTCCTGTACACCTTTTATTAATATTGTTACTGTCACAGTTCATTTCTAATTTCATTGCTGCCTCCAGTAAATTGTTCTTACCTCAACCTATAATCTTCACCTTTTGAGCCTCCAATTCTCCTCTCCATCCCACTGACAGGATGCACATGCTTTAGAGTGTTTCAGTAGGAACACTAAACTGCGGAACACCCTTCCTAAACCATGAAATCTGGGTACCTGAAAATCAAGAAAACTAGCTGAGCTGTATTTCTTACTAAACCTCTTTTTGTTTCAGACTGTTGATAATATTAGTCCTAGATATAAAAGAGAAGTTCTTCCCAGTGAACATATTCTAACAAACATCTGGTCTTTGAGAGACAGCCTGTGCTGTCTAGAAGTATCAACATTAGGAACATTAAAAAAAATTTCAATTTAAAGCTAGCTAAATGATCAGAAGGTTGATAAAGACAGAAGTCTAGATTGCATATTAAAAAAGGAGGAAGGATATTAGAAAAAAAGAAGGTTAAAATCAAGATAATGTAATACTTAAAGAAAGAACAAAAATAAATTTAATAATGTTAAAACATATAAAATAAACACTAGAACAAGAAATGTAAGCCAACCAGATAAAAAGGGAGGGAAACTGTAGAATATGATTATTTAAAAATTCTATATGAAACAGGTTTATTGCAAATAGATTTACAAAAATAGCTTCCTGTTTCCTGAGACCTTGAGAGTACATCAATCCCTGGGGAATGTTTTGGTTTTCACTTTTGCCTGCATTTCCTAAAGTATAGATAATGAAAGCAAGAAATGGCTGTTTCATGCCACTCATGTTTAGATTTAGAAAAAAGTTTTCATTCTTCATAGAATAAAATTGTATCTGAAAACCTAGATTCTGGTACTAGACAGCATTAAGACGTAAAAAATTGTAAATCAAGTTTTCCAAAAAAAAACCCAAATCTTTGGTAGTCAGAGAAGGGTCTTTGATATAGGTATTTCAGGCAGTAGTCCTAAACACAGGGCTGATATTTCTACTGTAATTTACAAGCAACACCAGTTTTGGCCAGAAATTACATCACTCTTAGAACTGCAAAATTATAGAATAATTTAGGTAAAAAATATTTTGGAGGTACTCAGCCCTCTCTCTGCTCAAAATGCATCTAATTAAATCAAGATACGCTGGCCTTTGTTATTTGAATCTTGAGCACCTTTAAGGATAGGCATCCAACAATCTCTCTGAGTAACCTGTTCCAACATTTAAGCCTCCCTGTGGTGTTTTATCTTTCTTAAATATCTGATCAGTATTTCCCATGTTCCAGCTACCACTTCAGTATTATATGAGGAGGAGTCCCAGAAGCTGGCTCCATCTCAGAGTATGTCTAATCACTGTAAAATAGCAACATATAAGGGTGAAGGATCTTTTTTGTTGCTTTCTCTTATTTTTTGTTTGTTTGTTTATTTGTTTGTTAAAACAAGAGAATTTAACATTACTGATGAAGTGTTTCCTTTTGACAAATGGATATTTCCTTGGCCAAAAATATTTGATTCAAAAGATTATGACTGAACCTAATCAGCATTCATTGTATCCTGTTTTGATTAGCACTGTAATAAGAAACAACCTGCTATATTGGTATAATACAGTGAGTTATCAAAATTCAGTGGTAAAGGTGATAGTGGTTTAACAGGATTCCATGGCAAGATAGACTGGATTGTTTTCTGCATGGAGGAGGGGGTTGGATAAAGCAGAAGATCCTCCTGTTGAGTCATGAGGTTCAGAAAAGACTTCGTTGTGTTCTTAACTCCATCTCAGAGAGATGTTTAGGTGCAACTGGATCCAATCCTACTCCTGCAGTTGGTCAGCCATTTACTTCTAAATGGTTACATGTGTACAGTCAATCCTTATATCACTCAGCTAGTATTTCAAAGTTTAGCACACTATTAATCATTACCAAGGATCTGTTGCAGCAAGGAACATCTCAGCCTCCAGAAGCAACCTTCAAGGATGTCTTTCCTCAGGGGGAGATCCTGGCATGCAGCCCACTGCCCTGAAGGAGAGCTCAGGGGCTCTGGCCTGTCAGCTATTTATGGAGCAGGATGATTGATTTATAATCATATTAGCATTCTAGCAAGACATCTGGGTCACCATTCCTGACAGCCCTTGGCTACCCTGTTGCCATCTGTCCCCCAAAATTCAGAGTGAAGGGGGTGCAGCCATCACAACCCGCACTGGTGGTTCTGGCTCAGGCAGGGAGCGGGAGGTGGGGACAGGAGGGCTCAGAGTCAGGCAGCAGCTGCCCAGCAGCACACAGCCAATCTCTGCTTCAGCACAGGTCCTGCATGGCAGCAACTGAGCTCTCATTATGGGGCTCCATGGGCAGGCAAGGGAATGCCTGTGTCTCAGCAGAGGTTCAGCACTTCTGGCATAGCTTTGGAGGGGCCTGATGAGCCCATTGAGGACCTGAACTGCAGCCCTTAGACACGTAGGTGTGGCTGGAAGCCTCAGGTAAGGCTGATCAGGCCTGTTAAGTCTTATTAATGAACTCACAGCCCTAACATCAGCTTAAAATGCTAATGCATCATGGTGACAAGTTTGATATTTGTTTGAACCTACTTCAGTTATGATGGACTTTAAAGGCAGAAGAGCCCTGAACTAGCTAAGAAAGTCAAAATAATCATTACTCGTCACCAGCCAAGCAAAAAACAGTTTTGAATTCCCTTATTATATAGCAAAAAATGTTAAAAAGAGGTCTGATAATTTCCATGCATAATAAATTTGATAAAACCAATAGAAAGTGATTTTAGGTTGATAAACAATTGCAATTGTACTCTATGATCTCAACAGAAGAAAATATCCAGGAAATTCTGAATAAAATATAAGGTAAATGTATCATTTAATCTTTCCCCTCTCTGCCTGGTTTTAAGACTTATCTCCAAGGTCCTAGATAAACACAACTTATTTTTTATAGAAAAAAGGTAATGTGCTCTTAAAAGATTTCTTAAAATTCAGAGGACTAAGTATATGATCAGTTTTAACTGATCAAGGGAGTCTTAAATTAACTGGTCATTAACTGGGAGTTAAATGTTAAAGTAGGGGTTTTTTTAGCCAGATGTGTATTTTCCTTATCTATAATTTTCATAATTGTGACCAAAATCTCAACTTTTTGCCCTTAAGCCTTCTGAAAATGTTTTCTGAACAAAATAAAATTTTCTTCAGTATAAAATGTAGATAGAGGCAAGCTAATATGTTTGACAATTTTTAAACAAAATAAATTCAGGTGACTCCTTGGGGGAAAAAAGTCTGTTTGCAGACTTGTACTGTGAACTGCTTCAATGAGAATTCAGTAAGTCCTTCCTACAAAAAGTGCATAACAAAATGTCCTCTGACCTATTACTTTTGGAGAACATTAGGTATATCAGGGAGATTATGAATGAGGGATTTTTTTTCAGAGAAAAGGTATCTTTCTGGTCTGGGCTACACTTACTGACAGTATCACAAAAGAGACTGAGACAAGGAAGTAACTGACTTTAGAAAAAGTTAATTTACTGGTACTGACATGGACTGTTAAAGCCGTTTAAAGCAGTTGAGCATGAAGTCAAATTTGGAACATGTTCAAAAGCAAACAGAGAAAGGAAAGAATGACAAGAAGTCTGAACTATTTCCTTTTGGGAAAATATAGTGGTATCTGACAGGGGGTAAGTTAATAGTGACAACCTGTCAAACTGACCAAGAAGGATGTGGATGCTGTTTGATTCCAAAGTAGATGGCATTAATAAGGTATATAATCTTGCTGAGGTGAGCACACAGAGAAATACAGTAGCAGATCTCATCTGTTATACTCTAGGCTTATCTGTCTCCCAGTACTGACTTGCAACTGCTTCTTAATCTTTTCTGTGTTACTGTGTGAAATATTTATAGTTTTTAAATATTTAGGAAAGGTGTATAATTCAAAAGCTAGAATTAATCATCAGTAATAATGAGAACTAGTAGATGACAACTGTCATGGTAAAACTACAGTTCTAAAGAGCTTCAAAATTTCTAGCAGGAACTTCTGAAGAAGAGAGTACAGTCTGTACTTAAAGAAAAGGGCATTGAGACATGGGCATATTAAAATCAGGATTCATTTCAACCAAGGCCTAAATTTGTCAATTATCATTATCCAAATGGTGAGTTTTGTCCTCATGTTTTAGTAATCTGAAGAAGAGAATTAACTTTGGAGATACATGTAACTTACCAATGACTTAAGCAGATACCAAGGGTAAGGTACATAACAAGAAATGAAATAAATCTGATCCTCTGTGTTTTTCCCTATTTACACTGGAAATCAGTGTAGTGAAATGGGGCAGCAACCTTTCTTGTGTGTTTTGACTCAGAATACATCATGGAGTATGCTTTTTATTTGCAATAATATCTGTGCATTCAAGTCTTGATTGCTTCATAGAATGAGATCATTCTTGTACTCTCACAAACCTGAAATGATGTATATGAAATGCCTGCCTGTAAGTCAATGAAAAAGTTTTCACACACATCAGATTAACGAATTACTGGATAATCCCATATGTTTTAAATAACTATAGATAGCCCTGGAAGGGATGTATGCAGCTGTGGCTGCATATATCAAATATTTAAAGATAACAAAAGTTTTAGACTCAAACTAAATCTTTTTACAAGCTCCATAAATTGTGGTTTGTTGTTACTATTATTATTCATTTTGCTTTCCTCTATACTTTTTAATCTGTCCAAGAGAACTGGTGCTAAAATGAGATAAGAAAACCTATTTTCACTGCTTTTTAAACCAGCTGGCACCAGAAAAAAAGTCTGTTCTCTCAAGTTTTCAAGACTCAGTTTTTGTGGACCTCAGGGATTTAGACAGCTCAGATAGTTCAGCTTAGTCACAGAATCACAGAATATTCTGAGTTTGAAGGGACCCACAAGGATCATTGTGTCCAGCTCTTAAGTGAATGGCTTGTACAGGGATTAAAACCACAACCTTGGCATTACAAACACTATGTACGTATGTAAATTTAAATCAAAGTCATTTTAAAATCCACCTTTTAAAATTTTGCTTATTACAACTTCCTATTTATATTTGTAAATCCATTTTCTATGCAAAAATGCAAGCATTTCTTTTCTTTTGTCTTAAAGTTTTGTTAAAAGTTAAAAATATTACAAGTCTTCCTAAAAGAAATCTAGATACATACCAACTGAAGCTTTAATAATAAAGAGAAAACTTTTAATAGAGCTTTTCATGTATAGTTTATAGACAGAGAAAAAAAATTGCTTATATGCAAAAGTAAGCACAAACTAAGTTATATATGATAAAAGAGAACAGAGTGATCTTTCTCAAATCAAATGCAGTTTACAAACAAAACCTCAGCACAGTTGTTGTCATCTTGTATTTTTTATTAGAATACACAGTTCATAAACCCTGGATTGATTTTTTTAAAAAAGCAGTTTAGAAATTGCTTGAACACGTGTAGAAGTTAATGTCAGGAAATTCATCATCATACTGTCCTCTAAAACATTAAAATTACTAAAAAATGGATCATTCTGGCAGTTCTTTTTAAAGGTAGTTATACAATGATTAAACTTGCAAAAAGATAGTTAGAAAGCCAGGAACTACATTCTGACTAAATTCTCAGTCCAAGTATCTTCTTGTAGATAATGAGACACAATGGTCTGCAATGGCCAGGTTACACTTTCTGGTCATATCTGACAGCTACCTGTGGAAAGAATGCAATTAAACATACAAGCAGTTGGCTAGGTTAAGCTAGATCTTAAAAAAACAATACAAATTATTATTGTAAATGAGAATAGAGATAGACCCCTTTTTTTATAGACTCTGCTTCGACGTCTGGAAATCTTGGGATCCAGAGCTGTTGATGATCTTTTATCTTGGAATATAAACATGAGCTTATGGCATAAGAGCAGTCCAGAAGGTGAGTATTATATAAAGATCTTGTTTTGCTTTGTTTTCTAAATCCTAGATCCGTATATTTTGATACAGAAGTGTTATTAAATATAAGTTGTAATTTCAATAACTTACAATTTCATTCTCTCTTCTATTCCTCTTTGAAATACTCAGTAATAAACATTCTCTCAAAAAATACTTAAACATTGATGATTGGGTGCAGTTGTATTCGGTTGCTTTTTTTATGAGAAGCCCATGTTAATTAAAGAAATGCCGAAGAAACCTTTGGTTTCTTGTAATAAGTGACAAGCCTGAAATCCTTCAGAGGTAATGTCTCTCTCGTCTATAAATCTGTAGAAAACACATCCATCTGTTAGTCCACAGATAAGATCATAGTTCTTGAGACCTTCTTCTGTTCAACAATTTTATTTTAGTCTCAGTTTAAGAACTATGACAGAACATCAGTTCTTTTAATATTTGCAGTGTTTATAGTATTTATATTAGTCTTAAGGTTTCTGAAAGTGTATGAAACCTCTGTAATTTTTTCATAGCAGTTTTTGTCATGAGTTGTACGTAGCTGTCATAAACTTCAGATCAGTTTTTTAGGAAAGTAATCAAGCTTTAGGAATATATTCCACAATACAGTGTGTATAAATAATTATTCTTGAGTCTTAATAGAGAAATATTGTGTTGGTTTAGTGAGTCTAAAAAGCTTATGGATTGATTCCCATCATTAACTTTAAATGTTTTTTTGAGATACCTGGGTTGCTCTTAGCTTCCTAGTTAGTAAAAATGTATAGGTACTCTGGGAGATGATGAAGCACAGATAAAATCTAAATCTCTTTCCAAATGAAGTTATCTACCTCCACTGCTATCTTATAGCTTGATCTTCTTTTTTCAAATGACACAGTTATTTGTGGGGTCTTGTTATAAACTGGATGGTTTTAGGTACCAACATGGAATACAAAGATATTTATTGGTTAGTAAAATAAGCAGGTATTTGGATGTTTTTTTGAATGATTGAGAAATTAATAAAGTATCTGTGGGTCTCAGAACACTAGATAAAGCCAGAAGACGAAGAACACTTTTTCAAGGTTAATTGCAAAGAAACAAAGACTATTCAATGACCAAGAAAATTTAGCATTAATTTTCATTTTAAAAGACTACTATGAATTATCGGAAATGGCAAAGTTTTCTAGATTTGCATGAAAAAATACGTCATCTTTCCAAAGACTTCTTAAAGCCAAAAATTTACCTTGAAAATGTACTAAGGCGTAACACAGTGTGATTATTCGGGGAAAAAGTCACAGTCTGGATGTCTGAGTTCTCATTTATGATTTTTCTTTACTCTGTTTTTTCATTCCTTTTTAAGTATCTGGCTGCCATCCTGACACAAAACACATGAAACTCACAGCTGCTGGGTGGCTACACCCAGGGGTCTGGACCCAGAAACTCAGCTTGGTGTCTGTCATGTGTCCAGTTACAACAGTCTATGCCTTCTCCTGTGACACATTTCCTCTGCTCATTTCGTTGACAGACAAAGCAAACACTTTACCAGCTCTACAGACAGGTACATAAGTAATAGAAGGGATATTTGCTGTGATTTTTCTGTCTGTTTGATCAAACCAGCACATGGCCTGACTGTAACTAGCACTGGGCTCTGTCCAAGATCTTGGGAAAGTTCATGGTGACTGAAAGTGCGCACAGTGCATGGTTTTCCTTTCACCATATATCTTCAAGGTAATGTCATAGGAGGCAGTAGGGGCAGATATGATTGGAATCTGCCATCAGACTGCCCTTTTCAATTTCCTTGCAACTCTGATTATCTCATTCCTTGCCCTTCTACTACATGTGGATTCTCAATACATCTGAAATATGAGGCACATTTCTCTCCAAACTGGCTATTCCAGCCTGCAAAACTTGCATAGCATATGAAATCTTCATTGCCTCTCCATGCTGCCTATAACTTGTGGTATCAATTCTGTTATGTCAGAGTACAGAAACAAGTGGTGCAGCTTGGATATAGGCCAATGCACTCCATAGCATTTTTTTGAGTCCAGGGAATTGATAAAAATAGGATTAGCTTTACTGTCTCAGCGGATTCACTAACATGGTTCCATTTATTCCACTGATTTCCTGCCAAAGGACTGCACCCTGATAAATGAGAAGGGAACAGTGATAGAACCCTTGCTAAAGTGACAGAGAGATGGGGTATGTGGATGGTGAGAAGATCATTATATTAAGAGTAGCTCAAAAAAACGGGTAAGAACAACTGCTCTAAAAAATCTGCAAATAACTTTCTGTGGGACACTGGCTCACACAGCACTGCAACGATATTGAGACACCATTATTGAATTTAGCCTTTCATTTCTCATCTCTCTGGACTGTGAATTTTTAGTAATATTGGGAATAAAATTATTCATGCTTGACATTTAATACATCTGATTCTTTTCCACAGCAGCAATTGTTCAAAGAACCTAAAAAAATATTCCCTTTTCTCAAATGAACTTCATGAGGATAAATTTATTACTATGTATAAAAGCTCTGAATGTAGAGAGTTGGGAGCCAAAATAATAGCTTAGGAAAATTAGTGTTTGTTTTATTCTCCACTTTGATAGTGTAGTTATAGAATCTATTGCTCTAATTCTAAGGTTGCTCACATGCTCATAAATCAGTTTACTTTCACAGCCATGTAGTTACTGGCACAACTGAAGATTGGAATTAGGTGTTACCAGCTAAATAGTCAGCTACGATTAACTTTTGTGGAACAATTCCACACTTCAGACACAATTGAAACATTACAGTTTATAAGAAACAAAAATGTGTCCTTTATCACCTTTTCTTTTAAATCACAGACAGTAAACACTCCCCTTTCCCATGCTTAATCTTGGTTTTATGGTATGGTGCACAGTTTATGTCATGAGCAGAAGCTGTGCCATCATATGCTTTTTCTTTCCATATTAACATCGTGGTTACAAAGGTAACAAATGGATTCCTTTTGCATTTCAAATATAAGATAACCTGAGGTGCATCACTACAGTGACAAGTCTTGATTTAAAGTTATTTTAAGTCAGTGGGAGTATTGCATTGATTTCAGATTTTGCATCATAGCATAACATGACAAATCTGAGAGCTCAATCTGATTGCACACACTTTGAATAGCCAATAAAGTGTAGAGTAACATTAGTAATATTTACTATGTATGAGGTGACTGCAAGAACTGACAGAAGCTTTGATGGAATCTTGGAATTGATATCAACTTAACATGAAACAAAGATTATTGCTGTCTGTAGTCTCACCTTAGAATAATACCTCTCTATTGATCATTTTCTTGTTGCTTAATGGAAGATTCAACATTCAGACATGAAAAGTATACTCAACTGATTTAAAATAAGTATCTTATAATTTAAACTTGAATTTTCTTTTTTTTGCAACAATATGGGCAGTCACTTATAAAACATATAGTTTGCAATGACTTTGATCTTCGCAGATACTGCATTCTCTGACACTATTTTTTTTTTTTTTTCTGGTTAGTCCATGTCTGTAAAGAGCACTTTGGTGGTATTTTAGAAAACAAAAAAAATAAATAAATCAGTAAACTAGCAACAACTTGCCATTGAGAAATAATAATAGAATCAGAATGGAAGCAGTATTCCTGCCCAATTACAATAGGTATTTCATGCTCCAGTCTCTATCTGTGGAAAAATTATAAATATTTTTAGTTTGTGTTTTGTTCCTTTAGTTCTTTGACTATGTACCATGAGTAAGATACTTCAGTATGCTACACATTGCAAATAATAATAATGTTAAATTCATTAAGGTGGAATGCCTAAAGCACAAGAAACTTTGAGTGTTCAGAATACTAAGGAAGCTCAAATTCATTATATTCACTATATTTTCTTAAATTATTATTTTCCTTTCAATGTCTGCCTGGACAAAGTGAAATATCAAGTTAATGAGCTTCAAGATTATCCTTCCAGTAAAATTATTCTTGACACTTCTTAGCATTTCAATGCATGAAAAAACATACCTCCCTTTCCCTATCTCATGCTTTTACTTCTTTCTCCAATACATGTCACTAGAAGTAATATATTTGAGTTCTTTCACAGAAAGGAGGACAATTGAATTTACATTTCTGTGTAAACTGAAAATGAGAAGAGTGTGTAGTATACACCAGACAACTTTACTAAAATAAAGGTCATCTTTCAGATGTATTTTGAGAAAGCAGACTTTTCAAAGTCTCTGGAAGAAACAGTGGAACTGAAAATGGTTCAGGTTTGTCCACCTTCAAATTTAAGTGTTTTCTGTAAGCCTTGTTGCATATCCAATATGAGATTTTTTGGTCCCTATCTGTATCCAGCCATTCTGTATGGGCCAATGTCTTATGACTTCTTTAATGTTGTAGTTTCAGTATGCTGATTCATTATGTATCTTGTGTTACTAAATTCCTTCTGTTTTTACAGATCCTAGACACATAAGAATTGTTTTGGATTTCACATTGCATGTCAGTTATAACAAACTTGTCATATTTTGTTGTTCAAAACATTTATGTCATGTGGTTTACTCTCTTAAGGTGATTTTTTAAAATACTTAACCTTCAAATCATTTTCAGTCCTTCAATACAGAATGACCATTGTTAATAAATCACTTGCTTTATTATTTGAATGTTGCCTGTCCTAGACCTTCTGTATTTCTGGGCATCAATGTTTTAAGTGACCACATTATAAAAAAAAGGCTTATCCTCTATAGATGAAATTTGAAATTTGTTGTGCATTGTCATTTTAGTAATTCTGTAGCTGCTAACCCAGAAATACAATCAGTTCCACTGACTGGAGGGACAGTATAGACAACAATTTTGTGTGCAGACAACTAGGTACATAGATATCTGAAGTTAAATCCTACATCAATCACAAAATATAAATAATTCACTCACACAGTTCTGTTTCTCACAGCCAGTATTTTCGGGAATTATTCTAAGACAAAACAATCAGTAAAACCAGAAAATAAAAGTAAGCTAACTGCAAAGTTGAAACTAAAAAAATCCTGAAATTAGTACCTACCCAGGATAAATTAGGCTTCATTGTTTCCACACTGGCATCTTCTTTGGGATTAGCAATTTTGGAAGACCGTATGTCCAGTAACAGAAAATTAATAGAAAAATAGCCCATCTTTGTAGGAATATTCCATCATTCCTACAAGAGGTATGTCCAAGGCAGCACACATTTTCACCAGTTAGCAGAAGCAACAGACAGATTAAAAAAAATGCTGGTCTCTGATCCCTGTTGAAAGCATCATCTTTCACAGGGACATTTTCAGTGAATAACAAGCTGGAATAAACAGGTAGAAAAAGACTAAAAAAGAGATTTAATATATGACAATATCATTAGGAAGATTACCTTATGTAATTAAGAGATAAAGAAAGGAAAAAAAAAAAACAACAACAAACATTAGGAAGTGAGAAATTAGAAAAATCATGGGCTTAAGATAATAAATACCTAAAAGAGGAAAGGAGTGGGGAAGGTTTGTATATAAGCTGTCAGTTTCTACAAAGTTTGTTCAATAATACTTTCGAAAGATAAATCATGAAAACAAACGTATTCAGCCATATTAACAGAAATGTGCAAAGTCAACACTCTGGTACTTCGTAATCTTTACTTAACTCATCTGCCCACATAAAAACAAAAAGAAGATGAAAACCACACTACAAAATCTTCTCAGTTGAGGTAGATGGGTCATTTAGAAAATGTCTCATCACAGAAATTTTAGACATTATTACTAAATCTAGAACTGACAGAAGCATATTTTTCAAACAAGAAAAGCAGTGATTGTTTAATGATGTTTTGAATTCATAAAGGGCAAAAAAGCCTTTTAAAGTGGATTTGAAGAACAGGATAGAATGAATGCATTTGGGAAAGACAGACAGTCATAAGAAATCCATGGCTGTTCCGTGTCTTTTTCTCACTGTTGGTTCCACTCACAAAGGAGTGAGCCTTCAGGCATCCAAATGCTTTGCAGTAATTATTCCCGAATATTTGGTATTTATGAAAAATGCAATTTACTCTGGGGGATGCTTCAGTAGCTTCACTACAAAGGCAAGTCACAACAGTACATTCAAACTCTGCTATAATTATCAGCCTATCACAGATTCTTGTTTTTCACAGACAAGTATTTTCTTAAAAAAGCTTTCTCAAGGCTGAAATTTAACATTAGGACCAAACTGGGAAATTTTCCCCTCATTGAAGAAAGCTGATCTTACTTGAAAATTCAAGGATAAGCTCAGAGCTGCCTCTTTGAAGATGTACACTAGATCCAGCCCACACTATCTTTTAATGTTACCACTGCAATATACTAACTCTGATAAATGCCCAATAGTTAAGAGGCAAAGTACTTGTGTAGCTGCTTCAGGAAATACCACAGAAAATGGGATTCATGATTAATAATACAAGCCTAGACAGCAGGCAGCCTTCTCATGGAAAGCCTAAAGCCTGCTCAAGAATTGCATAAACTGCTGTTGTTACAAAGTGATGGAGGGAAGGAAACAGACACATGGCTGCAAGCAGCAAATGTGTTAGCTTTGGCAAGGGTCTGCATGACTTTTGGTGGGTATTATTCCCTGATTTGCATGGAGGAGCTCCATGGAGATAACTCATTATCACTCAGATCTATAGGGAGTCAGCATTGTAACACTGTACTTACATCACAGAATCACAAACATTTTGTTTGACAGTTTTTACTTACAGAAACAAATTTTTATCTGAAAATTCACATAAGAAATTCGCTAAGCTATTCCTGCTTATAAACTGTAAGTCTTCTTTTACTCAACAGAGAATAAAGCAAGTAGATAAAATTGCATGATGTAATTAACATTGAGCACTAGTGACTTCGAAGATTTTTTTCCTTTCTTTTGTAAAATATTGATTTGAGGGGAGGGGTAGCTATTAAGCATTGCAATTACTTCACACAGTAGTTCAGTTTAACAGATGGAAGAAGTTTAGTCCCACATGCCAGAATCTAACACCTTAGGAGTAAAGGAAAAATGTTCTCTAGTAGGAATATTTTGCTACTTCAAAGGAAGTTAGTTCACAGAGGTCTAGTAGTGCACTCCTTCTGTTTGTCTTGTGTGGTTTGCACCTTTGAGTCCAATGTCCTAGAACTTTAAAGATCTAATATAACTGGTAGGATTTAGGTAAAAGAATCATCTTTTGATGAGGATTCTGTCAGATCATCTAGATTGTAACTGAGAAGACTTAGAAGGGATCTCACCACTAGAAGGGAGGGAGTGAAGAGGATGGAGCCAGCCTCTTCTTGGTGGTTCCAGGCAACAGGACAAGAGGCCACAGGCAAAAGCCGTGGCCACTGAAGGCCACCCCTCCCTGAAAAAGCTTTCTGACTGGAACTTTGGACTGTTAAGCTGCCTAAGGGAACTTGAGATAAGATTAAGGGGACACTATTGTCCAGTTAGCTCAGGTCTAGGGAGAAGTAAACAAGGCTGAGATAGAAGAATGTATCCACAAGAAAACCAAACCCAGCAGCTGTCCTGAAAATCAGCTCTAACATGGTTCAGGATGGGGGAAGCCACAGCCCACAGGTTCATCTGCTGAGGCCACTTTTGGACACACTTCACACACTGAGTGGGGAAGAGGAGAGTTTTGAGGGTGTGATGGAACTTCTGGTCCATCCTCCCTCATACAAACTGGCTCAGTTGCAAGTCCCTCACCCACCCCCACACCGCCTTCCCCCCAGAAGGCCACATCCACAGGACATTCAAATGAGCGGCAGCTATGGAAGTTTCATCATCCATCAAAGAGCCTCGAAGCATTCCTCAGACTCATTCCTGAGGCATTTCAGCAGAGTGATGCAAAGTGATGCAAAAGATCTCAAGTCTGCTTCAAGGGATGGTGTCAAACTGCCTCTCCCTGAGCAGTTTGAGCATTCCCAGATGGCCCAAACATATAATAATCCATTGAACTTGATGTTTTGGGGGACTGCCACCATCAAGAAGACCAGGGGAAGAGGATCAATGGGATGCCATTGGGATACACAGAGTGGTGATATTTTCTACTTAATCTGTCTTGTCATCACTCTCTTTCTCTCCAACCCTTCCATTTTCTATTTTTTTCTATCTCTTTACCTCATATTTACTGTTAAATAAAATCCATGCTATTGACTTTGGAATATGGCCTTGATTGATGCTTAATTCAGGCAGACCCATCTCTCTTATAATTTTCATAACCAGATCATAACATCTCAGCACACACATCAGAACAGAGGCAATAACAATGCAAAAAATGAAGGTTCAAAAGGTATTAAGCTCCAAATCAGTTTAAATTGAGCATGATGCATAGGGAATAAACCTGGCTAACAGTATGACACCTAATTTTAGAGACAGAGTTTTTGAGTTTTCAGTCCATTTCTAAGGCATTAATATATACTTCACTCATAGATACGTATTTAGGCCTAAAACTTAAGCAGCTAAAAATTTCTTTTTTCCTTCAATAGAAAGTCTTATAGAAGTTTGATCTTTTTATATACTCCACAGTCTGCATCAGCTTTGCTTTTAACCTGCTTTCTAGAGTGAGACTCCTTCCTGCTGACTGCTGTTAGAGATGAAAAAGACTGTTCTGCAGTTTCAATAAGGTGAGTTAGAGACAGACTGTGGACTTATTCTTTTGGCTTTAATTCTGGTTGTTTGCTTTCTATAGACTTCATTCAAACTTCCTGGGGGCTGTTTTCTAGGCAGCCATTCACAGAATTATAAACAGCCAGTATGCATTAGTTTTAATGGACATGGTTTACTTTTACACACACTTTTTAAACCTCTTGTTTGCAATCACCTGTTAGAAGCTGTTATGAATGGATGATGTGGGTTTAAATGAGTCCCTGCCTTTTGCCCAGGCCTCTGGCAGCAAGCAGTCATGTTACTGAAGTGGCCAGAACCCCAAGACCCACTCCCATTAGCAATTTCTTTAATAATGTCTGATTCGGTCTATTATAGAATGAATTATTTATTAATAGACAAAAAACTAACAGACATAAGACTTAAAACAGGCTATTACTACACAGGGATAAGACAAAAAGGGGATAGTAGTGTAATAAATGCAAAATTAAAAGTACCAATAAATTTACAGCTAGCTAAGAAATAGTATAACTTAGGATCCAGTGTTTCTTACCACCAATTCTTGAAGGGGCAGACATCAAACTCATTTGTCTCAATTTCTGGAAAATTAACCCATAAATTGCATCCAGATTTCGGGAAGAAATCTTCTCACACATTTCCAAAGAGTATGTAAGAGACTTCTGCCTCTGTGATAAACTGCAGTACTTTTGTAGTGCAAAAACAGGCCTTTTGGGCACCTATGTTTTTTATCTCTTCTGACATCTGTTATGCTGGCAGACTTTTTTGGTGACAGGAGATGCTACCCCCTGGACTTTGCCCACCTGGGTTATCTCTCTTACCTGCACCAGCCACCTGTGGTGGGGAGAGGGGTGATATGCCCTGCCACAGAAGCTCAAAAGTAAGACATTTGTATGGCTTTTCTCCTGCTAAACTGACAAAATCATTCATTCAATCATTCCCAATCATGTACAACTCATACAATTGTACCGACATAAGTTCTACTATTTATAAAGAGTAACACAAGTAAAATCTACCAAAGTACAGTCCTAAAATATTTTTTTTTTTCTAATTTGTTGTTGTTATTTGACTAAAGACTCCTCAGTTACTGTACTGGAACTGGAAAAGATGGAGAGAATTTTCTTCATAGCAGCAGCATGGTGTCTCTTTAATTTGTGATTAAACTAGTGTTGGCAACACACCAGTGTTTTGGCTATGGCTAACACTGCAACATCATATTGAGATTTTCTTTTTTCCCACTCTGATCTGATACTGAGTAGGTTGGGGTGCACGTGAATCTGGGAGGAGACACAGACAGGACAGGTGACCCAACTAGCCAAAGGGATATGGTATACCACATCATGTCACATTCAGCAATAAAAGCTGGAGGACAGGAGGAGGGATGGGGGATATTCAGAGTGATGCTGTTTTTCTTCCCAAGTAGTTATTATGTGTGCTGAGGCCCTGCTTTACAGGAGATGGCTGAAAATTTATCATGGGTGGTAAGTACTGAATGAGTTCCTGATTTTACTTTGCCTGTGCATGCAGTTTTGCTTCACATTTTCAACTGTCTTTTTCTTGACCTATGATTTTTTTCATTTTTGCTCTTCTGATTCTTCTGCTCTTCTTTTTGCTCTTCATTCTTGCTCTTCTGACCCATCCTGCTAGAGAGGAGTGACTGAGTCCCTAGGTCAGCTTAGTTGCTAGCTGGAGTCACACTGCCAAAGTTACTTTGTACATCTGCATAATTTTTGCTAGCCACAGAAGTTGAAGCACACTCTTTCAGTGATATACCTCTGTCTGACAACAAGTACAGTGATCAGAATACATAGTTCTTCCATTGCAACAAGACCTTAGACAAACAGTTTCCTAGCTCTGACCTGGCATTTATTTCAAAATTATAACATTATATTACAGCAGCTCATTAAGTTTTATAAATCAGTAGACATGTAACCAAAAAACACATTAAGTCATATGATCAATATTGCTTATCATGTAAATTAGTAGTTAACAAATTTAGTGCTGTCTTCTTTAAAAATTAATTTAGTATTTTGCCAAAAAAACATTCCATAGCTGTGGTATTAACAAGTGATAGCCAGTTGAACACATGTTTTGTAGGTATCTGAAATCTTCAAATGCTTCAGTCATAAATTGTGTGTTTAAATGAGAGCATTGCCCTCAGACTGTCGCCAACTAAAATATGATATTTACACACGATACTTACAACACTAGTAGATTTAGATGTGGTCAATAAATTCTTTTCTCTTCTTAAAAGGATTTGCTGTTACTAATTTGGTAGTTTGAAGGTGTCAAAATAGCACATTTCAACAGTCTGATATTTTGTCTTTCAAAATAGATGAAGTTGGTCTTTTCCTTTCCACCCTTTTGTTCCTTGCCTCCAAACTCATTGTTAATTTTATTCTCAACAAAACAAAGTTATTTCAAAAATGTGGGAAGTGTTCTATGCAACATTCCTCTTGGTCCATTCTTCAACTTCGGGGCTGAGGGCTTAGCAACTCTCAAGATGATTCCAATATGTGCACTTACTTACAAACCTACCATATGGTTGGTCCCTTTAGCTGAGGCTCATTCATCCAAATCTGTCCTTTAGATGTAGGGACTAAATTTTTATCCACTCAATTAACTGAGAGTTTATGTATTTCCCTCTGCATCTATAATTATCTGAATAGTATTATGATCTAGCATTTTGGACTAGTATCACAAGAGCCTTAGAAACTCACAAAATGAGTGGTTTTGTTTTGACGTTATGAACCTAATTATAGGCAGGATCATTGTCCTGAAGCCACTGTTGTATTTTGTATCAGTGCCATACAAAGTGTTCTGACTATTCCCAGAATGACAAAGCAAACAGATGTCTCACAGGGTCAAATAATATCAGTTCTCTACAGCTTCTGTGAACTCCAAACATGCAAAACATATCCCTCCTATGTCAGTTTATAAATGAAATGTCAGGTTGTTTGTTCTTTCTACAGGAGATGTTTGATAAGGCATTTTAAAATAGTAAGGCACAGGACCCATGGTAGCTGCTAAAGATGATGCCAGCTAGCCCTAGACATCATGTTATATGTCCACATTTCAGACAGACAGTTGAGGCTTCTTTTATTCAGTGTAGAGAATTAGGCAAACTGAAGAGCAATTCTCATCAGGAAGAAACAGGTCACAACCTGAAAGCTGTTATTTTTCTCATTTGACCTCACAAGGATTTGGGCTGAGTAGCTCAGGTGAATACATTATTTACACCTACAGCTGGTCAGAGGTAACTCAAATTCAGTAATTTTGCATCATCTGAGAAGCAGCTATCCACTCTGGAGCTAAATCATGCCAGAGGTGCAAAAGTTTCCCAGCTGATCTAAGCAGGCCAGTACAAATGCTGCACAGATTGCTGCCCAAGTACAGAGCCACATGAGTGCAATGGCATCTATCCTTGGCTCAGAAGATTTTAACTGCTTCCACGCTGTGCTGAGCCCTTGCCAGTGACCAAAAGCTGTTCCAGCTGTCTTCACACCATGCACTCTGTCATATCTGGAGGGCTGATTGGTTTAGACGCTGGACACAACTTCGGACCTGAAGTGGCTCCATGCATTTGGACGGC
This sequence comes from Rhipidura dahli, assembly GCA_013399225.1. Classification (NCBI taxonomy): domain Eukaryota; kingdom Metazoa; phylum Chordata; class Aves; order Passeriformes; family Rhipiduridae; genus Rhipidura; species Rhipidura dahli. Next base: position 142,425 of record VXAC01001681.1, read on the forward strand.
ACAGCATCTTTCATGAAGCAAAAGGGCTGTTCATGAGGCTAAGTTAGCTCAGTGTGGAAACAACAGCACTAATTCTGTTTTCAAAACTCTATGAGGCTCCAATTAGCATTGGTAACAGAGAGCTGCCTGTACTGTGATGATATGAGTGGAAGGAATAAGCTCCTGCTGAACTCAGTACTGTTGGAACTCCATTGCATCTGGCACGTGTGTGGGTTCAGGTGTCTTCATTCCACTGCAGGCTATGATGTAAACACACTCAGTGGGTATATAGATGCCAGTAATTCACAAAGCAGTGTGGCAAATGGCTCTCCAAAATCTAGGTGAAAAGCACATAAAATACAATATTTAATTCTTCCTTGAATTTCATGTGCTATGAGTTATATTTCTTGTTTGCAGATTGCGTAAAATTATTTTTATGGGTTAGTTAATCAAAGCAGTATTTATGTATCTGCATATCATCAGATCTCTATGCCTGATATAATTTAAACTCTCCCTTTAATATATCTTTCTGCTTTTTTCTCACTTTACAGCTGATATGCTTCGAATGAGTAAAAGATGTGGACTTTTGCACTCATCTATCTTTCATTTTATTTTAAATTCTCTCAGTAAAAAAAAAAAGATTTATTTATTTATCACAAAAAAATAGCAAATACTCCTAGGAGTGGTAAATTGTGATGAAATACTATTCAAAATTCAGAAAGACAACCCCAAAATTTCTGTGGATTGGTCAAGGTTTTTCTGATTTTTTTATTTTATTTTCCTTTCTTGTTAATTTGTTTGTAAGTTTAATTATACCTGAAAGGTGTCTCGGTTGGAGACAAAGTAGGAGGAAACGTCCTGAGATGAACATCTCCTCTAAATGGAAGGCAGGTTTTGGAAGCCCCTCCCCCCCACAGGTTCGAAAGGAATTTCTTGGAGGGAAGTGAAAAAACACTGTTTATTTAACAAGCAAGGGGCACGCAGGCACAAGAGAAAAAAAAACCACAGAAATTCAACTGAAAATATAATTAATAGTTTTATGTTTTCAATTTCTTTAGTAGTACACATAGCTATATCTTATTAATACTATCTCCAGATGAGGTTAAGCACAGAGTAGCACATCATGTCTCAGGGGTCTCCATCCCAGGCTGATGGATGCAGTTGCTGTTTTCCAGTTTGCACATTCAGTGCACTGCCTTTAACAGCACCCAGATACAGCACATGAAACGGGGCTCTCATAAGATATAGGTACAGATGGCCAAATCTTGTTACTTCTCTCTGATTGTGATTGAAATTCCCTACTGAAATCATGCACACCCTCAGGCTCCCCATTCACAAGTGCACCCATATCCTTAGGTCTCTTGAACATTCACCTAACATCCCTGTCTGGCTGCCAGGCCCCTTTCCCCTCCAAATGAGTCTCCTCTTGTTCACTAGCTTGTCCAGCTTGATGTTTACTATCAGACAGGTGCATGGAATCACCCACCTGCTTCACAATCTCCCCCACTCCCACAGATCCCTTAAATATTAGCATGGGTTTCTCAGCCTGGCTAACATCCATAATCAGACCTTGGGCTCCATACCATCACTGACTTCACATATGGAGTTTTCTCCTATTCACTAGATAGTCCGACTTGAAGTTTGCTACTGAACTTAATAAACGCAAACCTGCACACAGGATTAAATTACCCAGGGAAACAATACAGCTCTATCACTTTCTCAGGTCTGTATATCCGTCTGTTTAATTAATCATGTTCCTTGTTCCTTTTTATATTTTCTGTAGTAAGCAGTCCTTAGCCAGGTGGCTAAGTTAATCAGATTGGGTCGCATTCCACACATTCTTAGTGAGCTAACATTTCCAAAATTCTTCTACTGCAATGCTAACTAAGCATGTCAGTCCGCTGTACATGGCCACAGCTTAGCAGCAATACCATTTCCTTGCTCATACTCCTCTGATTTAGAATGTTCCCAAAGTATAAAGTGCAATTACGGTATCCAAAGACATAAATTTACCGTCACTCCTTAAGTCCTAAATAGATATTCTCCTTCTGAGGAATTAAATCCTTAGGACTCTCCCCTCCATTTAGTAACAGATGTGTAAGACTACATCTGAGAAGAAAACAAAGAAATAATTGAAGAGTTCACACATTGGTCAAAGAATCTATGACTGAAAAAATAGACTGAGCAAACAACATGTTGCAGCCTCCCCTTCCAATGACAGACTTTTTAGGGTGCTTGGAATTTTTTGTTTTTTTCATAATCTCACTGAGCAAAAACTGTTCTGAATGATAGTCTGTAGTGTGCATCTATATACATTTGTAGATAAGTTTTCTACTTTACAATATTGTATTGCCACCAGGAGCTGGAGTACCATGCATGATCTCCAAAATTCTTTCTCCAAAAATCTTGGTAGTGAGAATTAGAAAATTAGTCAATTTCTTTGGACTTCTTTCCACTTTTTGTTTGAAATTAAAATATAACTTCTTTCAAGCAGATTCCACTACCTTTTCACAAATAGTTTTTTCACATTAGTATCTCAGTCTCAGCTAGGGCTGTTGAACATGCTACAAGGAATAGCACTTAGAGCATTTGTTAACTATTTTCTCTTTTCTTAGATAACTCCCACCTAGAAATTCTGACACTTTGTAATACAGTGCTACTTTGGTTGAGAAAGCCTGTGATAAAACCATCATTCTGCAGAACAGAGTATGCCTGTCAGCCCAACAGACTGGAGTTGAATACTGTGTTCATGCATATCTTTTACCCACAGGCTGCTTCCTGATACATCTTTTAAGCTCAGACTTGCAGTCAGAGACCTTGCTTGGCTACCTGATGAAAAATCCTCCACTATTTTGATGGGACCTTATTCCACTTTACAACAACTTGTTATCTAGGGTAGACAGGCTGATTTAGAAAAGGCACCACTGACATACAGATCTAATACTGAACTAAATATTGTCAAACCTGTTGTAATCCTGAAATGATGTTTTGAAGTCTATGCAGAGATGCATTAAAGTATTAATATGTTATCTCAGATACTGGAAACACTCCACCTGTGGTGCTGTAAAGAACCTCTATGTTGCTGACTATGTGGTACTGCTACTACTGCACTGTTTTAGATAAAATGTATTTTTAGAAAAAAAAAGAATAAGAGCACTTAAAAAAAAAAAAATATATCACTCCATACTTAAAGTCAAACCTGATTCAAGGGATTTATATAAAGTCAAAAAATTATTTGCATAGCCAATTTTCCAGGATATTGTTCCCTCTTTTCTAGCAACTGTGCAAATTTGGGCTCTGCTAAAACAAGGAATGGAAATTTTGAAATATCGAAACACAATCTGTTCGCACAAGATATCCAGAGGGGTTTGACAGTTAACAAATGAACCTCAGTATAGAAACTTTTAAAGTTTTTCATCCTTATTGATGGTGATATAGTGACTCTGTTGTTTCTGGGTGTTGTGTCTCCTCTTTCTAAATTCCATTTCCTTTTATTTTATCCTTTGGGATATTTAATGGAAGCTACTGCTTGCTCTTCTGACTCATCCTCAGTCTTCTAGTTCTGAGAACTGAAAAGTATCATTATATTCAGATTCAGAAACTGAAAAAAGTATTCTTTCAAACACTGTAATTATAGAGTCTGTCAGTGTCCTTTTTCAGACTCATCTTCATCATTAGCATTATACACAGTTCTTCCTGTTGTGTATTAGCTGAAATTTTACTGCTCAACTTTCTACATTTGCAATTCTTTGTTATTTAATAGCTGAATAGAAATTTTAACAGAGATATGACTAGACAGGTCAATATTCATAACATTCGTAACACCTCTGCATCTCTTTTTTAACTGCAGTGAAATAGTCTAGAAAAAATTTAACACATTGCATAAAATTCAAATGAGAACAATTGTCTCACTTCATGTAAAAGTTAAAAAATGCCTATTTTTTTTTCTTTCTAGACTGAGAAAAAACCATCAATTTAGAGTAATTTACGATGAGACAGCCCCAAAGCATCAAATCCTATACCTCAAGTAGAGAATACTTGCCTCTTCTGTGGGTGCCCTGATCAAAATCTACTTTGCTTAAGTAAGAGAGCTTATCCTGAGGTTTTCTTCTCCCACATAAACATCACAACCTCTGTGACACAGAGTTATTTTTGCAGTCTCTGTTCCTATAAATATTTAATTAGTTACACAAAGTGAAACTATTCCAGCAAGGATGATAAATTCACACATGCAATAGCACGCATTTGAAAGCTTTTCTATATGTCACAAAAAAAAGATTCTGAGCCCACTTTTTCTTTAATTTAAGTGAAAACTGTGCCATTTTACCTACTAATTATTAAGGGAAGAACTATGCTTTGTCTGGCAGCTAAGATGACTGCACTGGTGATGGTTTCCTTGAAGTTTGCGTATTACTGCTTAGAAGTCATAACCTAACATTTGATATTTTATCAGAAAGTCCCATTAATGTTTAATGTTTAGTTATCATTACCTGCCTGTTCTTTGCCCTGATGTAGTCTCACCTGGCTGCCTGGAGTATGATTTAGCAGGCCATATGAGTGTGCAGGATCTCCCTAAGTAGTGTATGAACATGTCTAGTTTGGATTTTCAGACCTTGGTATAAATGTAGGAAATGGTGAAAAAAAAAGCCCTAGGACACTACCACCTGACACTTAAAGTCTGACTTAAAGTCACTTGAAGAACATTCAGTCATCTGTTACAGTCCAACTGCTACTCTCAATAGCCAGGCCACCCCTGGAAAACAGACTTGCACCACATTTTCTCTTCTTCATGTGGTGTGTTTAAAACCTTCATGCACAAGTAACAGCCACACACTTCTAACCTGAATGACTTTCTTCCTGTAAGGCAGAAAGGAGGAGAGGGGATTCTTCTGTCTTGTGGTTTTTCCTTTCATTCTGAAGATACATATAGCAACTTTAAAGTATGGTATTATAGAAATAAATGTATGTTAACTATCAAAGTTGCATAAGCTACTTCTCTGTATCTTACAGTGTGAATGTAGGTTAAACCTCTCTAAAACTTGCCCTTTTAATGTGAAATATTTGCTTATCTCATTCACTTCTCTGGTATGAAATCCCTCTTTTAGATCATATGCATATTGCAGTGGACTTTGCTGAATTACTATGCCTGCCATGGGTTCGTGTATATCCAAGATGAAGGGTTCTAAGCCAGTCAACACCCCATGCCTAGAAACGTTTTTTATAACACTGTCTACCTTGCAGTGACCATGACAAATTTCTTAATACTTTAATACATATAAGGAGATTAATGGAGTATTTTGATTCAGTAGATGAACATCTACCAGACAGAGGATACGTAGTGAAAGACTAAATGTGATTCTTCCCCTGGTATAATTTTGCAATTTTTTTCACTAAGACTAACCGTGTGCATTTCCTGTAGTGTTTGGGGTGGCTTTAATTTTTTTTTTAAGCCACCCCAAACACTACAGGAAATGCACACGGTTAGTCTTAGTGAAAAAAATTGCAAAAATTTTTTTCATTCCAGCTACACATAAATAGTCATGTCCACTGTGGCACTTTGAAATGTATTACAGATATTTGAACCAAGCATCTCTTCTGAACTGTGCTGGAAACTAACCAGACCATTTATTATGTTAGACATTGAACAAAAGATGACAGCTGCAGGTTTTAGGGCAGTTTTCTTTTTTTCTGCTATGCAAATTAAAACAAAGACTTCCACAGTAGACCACAATTCCTAACTATAAAGCTGAAAACAAAGATTGTGCCTATTTCACCTGCCTGCTTTCATGTGTCTAAATATTATAAATTTTAAGCTTGAATCACTTCTAGCACTGAGTAAGCAAGATAAAATGTTTAGTGCTGCTAGATGTTGAGCTTCACCTTTTTGTGCCTTCTGTCATTACAGATATTTATTTTTACTTGTGTCCAGTTGCATCAGTATTGAAATATGTCTTCACTAAAAAGCAAATATATCTATTACATTGCCTTCTCTACACTATGTGAAATAGCTGCATGGAAGTCTTTGAGGAATGAAGGAATGATGAAAAGTCATAAACTGTTCCTTGAGACACAGAGCTTTTTCCCAAATTAAGGAGCCTAGTGTTCCACTGGTACATTCTTAACTCAGATGTACATATATTCAGATTGCTTATAGAAAACAGGTACATTAAGGTAGCTATAAAACATCTGCCACTGTAATTGAGATTCAAACCAGAACTTTTGCTACAGCTACATTAGCACAAAGAAACATGGCTATGTCATATATACTGTCAGGCATCTACACTAGAATGTTTATACTCCACATTTTAGGAAAAAATACCATTCACAAACATAATAATCTTGAGAAAAAGGTATTTGAACTTGGTATAAGAAAAGAAAACTGGCTAAACCAATGAAAGCAAAACCTGGCATGCTTTCCCTATATATTCTAAGATTTTATACGGTTTTATGACTAATTTTTTTTTTCCGGTAACAACACTCTGTGCAGCATATGCCCACATTCAGCAACAGTTGCTATTAATATTAGTTATCAAAATAACCCAATTTGGATCTTAGTCCACACTCACTGTGCTGAAAATTTACTCCATATATATCCATCCAAATTTTTACAGCTCTGAAAAGACTTTTTAACTGTTACTAATGGGTTTTCAATAATATTTAAATCCTTTCCTGCACAACAAAAGCATAAGCTGTACCCAAGGCTGCAAAAATCCAAATGGATTGGGAAATTGAATAGATTAAAATTCATTGTATCTATACCTCTCAACTTTCTCTGTCCAGTTATATTTTCTCAGTTTTGAAAGGAGGGTAATCTGAAATATTCAGACAAAGTATTGGAATCTGCCATCCAAGAGGAAAAAAAAAATAAAAAAGAAGAAGAAGGAAAAAAAGCATCTCCTGTCAAGGTTTTCTGCTTTACGACTGAAAGTTTGAGTGTCACATTTTCCAGAACTGACATTTCCCCTATTTAAAGGAGAATTTCTATGGTGCTGAAATAGATGAAACAATACATGGCCTTTGTGGAACTGAGATATTTAATCAACTGCAAAGGTTCTTTGCTACAAGTGTTCTCCTGCATTATTACTATCAAGAGGACAGTTTCACACATCAGCATCTTACAGAAGATGCAATTTTTCTTTGTTTTGTGAAGGTTTGGAAGGAGTATGGTGTGTGTCTGTCACTCTCTTCCCAATATTTGAAATGACAGTGACATCAGGAATGTGTCTCACCCTGAATAAATGGGAGGCCACTCAGTCCATAAACCAGTAAGAGTAAATTTCTGATATCCAAGGAGGACTAGTCATCCTCTAGAAGTGTTATTCTCAGTGAAATGGACACTGGAATAGTAAAGGGAAAATATACATTGGTTATTCAATGTTCCTTTTACTCTGTAGCAAAATAAGCCACAAGTACTTCTTTCCAAACTACTTGTTTTAATTTCTAAATACCTTGTAGTAGGAGTTCCCAATCAGTATGTTTGCAACACATTTACTGTTGCAAATCTGAATTTAGACATTCCTAAATTTAACATGATGGAAGTTGAAAAAAATGCAAAAGCCCTACGTTATACGCTATCTTCAACATTCTGAGATTTCAGTCTGTTTTATTCAAGTCTTTCCTTAAACTAGCCAAATTTTCAGGGCATCTAACCTTTGGTAATTATCAGGAAAGGAAGTCCTAAAACAAAGAACCTACAGTGTGAACAATTCCCTTAAAATTAGATCAAGCTAAAGCATCTCTCTGCAGCATTATTCTTTTGAACTGAAAATTGCTTTTATGACTCATTCTGCTCAAGGCAAATCTGAAACATTGCAGAAATGTCTCACCCTAGACTTTTAACCAGTGAGTGTCAGTCAAAAGCGCATTTGAGACACTTGCAAGTTGATGGATGAACAGGTTATAGCAGAAGAAGTAGAGAAGACAGTAAACTGTCAGACTGATAGAACCAGGAACAGAAATGACAACTGAGTAATAAATTGCCTATGACCAATGTCTACAGGATCACTCCTGACCCTCAGTGGAGAGGCAGCCCTGAGAGTTACCGGAGGATAAAAGGGTGGACCAGTAAGGGTGACACAGTTGTACACATAACACATGTGCTATAGACTGCCTGATCAGGAGGAGGAAGTGGGTGAGACACTCTGAGCAGCCTCAAAGCCAGGGGCACTGGCTCTTTTGTGTGAATTTAACTATCCTGACATCTACTAGAGAAGCAGCAGAGCAAACCACAAAGAATTCAGGAGGTTCCTGGAAAGTACTAGTGACAACTTCATCTCAGAGGAAGGAGGATCCCACAAGGAATGGTGGGCTGCCTGACCTTACACTAACAGAATAGGAAGGCCTTGTTGGAAACATGAAGGTTGGGCAGCTGTGGCGGGGCCATAGCAGCCTCGTCTGTAGAGCCCATGAGATTGTGGAGTTCAGTATCTGGTAAGGAGGAAGCAGGCAACAAGTAAGTTTGCAATCATGTATGGTGGTTTGATCCAGGCTGGAGGTCAGGTACCCACAAAAGCCACTCTGTCACTTCCTTCACAACTGCACAAGGGGAGAAAATATAATGAAAGGCTCATGAGTTAAGGGAAGGGAGGGATCACTCATTACTGTCATGGACAAAACAGACATGACTTGGGGAAATGAACTGAACTTGTTATGAATCAAAATTGGAGCAGGATAATGAAAAGTAAAAACAAAAAAAAAATTATTAAACCTTCTGCCCACCTTTCCATCCTTCCTGAGCTCCACCTTCTCTCCTGCTACGGGTGCAGGGAGACATGGAATGGGGACTATGGTTAGTTCATCACAGTAGATGATGTTTTCTGCACCACTTCTTTCTCCTCAAGGAGAAGAGTCCTTCCTCTGCCCCAGTGTGGGGTCCCTCCCATGGGAGAAAGCCCTTCATTAACTTCTCCAACATGAGCCCTTCCTACAGGCTACAGTCTTTCACTAACTTCTCCAGTGTGAGTCCCTTCCATGGTGTGCAGTCCCTCAGGAACAACGTGCTCCTCTGTACAAGAGAGACGTGGAGCTCCTGGAGCAGATCCAGCAGAGGCCAGAAAAGATGATTAAGGGGTGAGCATTTCTTTTACGAGGGCCTGTTCAGTCTTGAGAAGAGATGACTGAGAGGGGACCTCACCAGTGTCAATAGGTAGGGTCAGAGGGTGTCCAGAGGGTGAAGCCAGGCTGTGCTCAGTGGTGTCAAGCAATAGTGCAAGAGGCAATGGGCAGAAAGTGATGCACAGGAAGTTCCATCTGAGTATGAGGAAGAATTTCTTTACTCTCTGGCTGAATGAGCACTGGAACAGGCTGTCCAGAGAGGTTGTGGATTCTCCCTCACTGGAGAATTCTAGAACTGTCTGGACACAATCCTGTGCCATGTGCTCTGGGATGACCCTGCTTGAGCAGGGGGATTGGACCAGATGACCCACTGTGGTCCCTTCCAGCCTGACCCATTCTGTGATTCTGTGAAAGTTGTATCCACAAGAGTGCCCTTAGATTGAATTTAGTAAACTTTGTTCATTACAGTATGAGGGCACTACTTTTGCTTAATTGGCATTTTGGATATTTTATCCTATTTTTTCACTATTTTTAAAGCAAACATTTCATTATTAAAAGATATATTTGTGTTTTCTTGGTTTATATTTCAGTCTAAAAGATAACATTTTACTATTCATAGTGAATGCTTCTACTTCAAAGGACATTCCCTTTAAATGGGAGATTTCTTTTTTTTCCTAAACTATTGTAATTATCAATACATGAATAAGGCAGTACTTTTCATCATTATTAAAGTTAGCCAACACATACATTTCCAGTTATTTTTAATTTTGTTAATCTTTTTTCTTTGTACTGAAATTTTCCATGCCATGTATTTGCCTTAGGCTGGAATATTATTTTGAAACATTTATTCCAAGAGGAATCAGAAAAAGAGGGGAAAACACACTGTTTCAAAAATCTCATCTAACCATTTCATTGAGAAGTTCTCAGCCAAGAAACTAAAGTAAAGAAGAGCAGGGGAGGAAACACAGTCCAGAATGAGTAGATGGGACTGCAACATTAGTATTGGGTCAACATTTCTGGGATACATGGGAGTTTCTGATTCTTTTATATATGTCTTTCCATGTATGTAATGTCTTAGGGTTTGTTTGCTTGCTTGCTTGCTGTGTTTGTTCTTTTTGTTTGATTGTTTCCTTTTTAATGAGTTTTCTGAAAATGTATTAAGAGAGGTAATTACAAGAATATGAAATTGTTTGAGAGAATAGATTAGTTATTCCAAGTAATTAAAACATTTTGCTTTGTCAGCAGGACACGAGTGAGAAAAAAATTATTATTTTTTCTACCTAAATCAATAACTATCCTTAACCCAGAACAGCCAAACATTGGATTCCAATGATTGTCATAGGCAGTGACTTGAAGCTGGTTTATGTGGCAGATTGATGTAGCTAAACACATTATATTACTGTGTTAACATAATCACAGTAAGTGTTAGCGTGCTGGAATTTACTGTTCCTTAAAACATCTCTGAAGCATCCCTGACAATATTTAAATTCAGTAAAGGTGAAAGCAATAGTGAATTATATTTTAATTTACTAAGGTACTGTTCCAGGATAATTTTCCATGGATCATGTACATATGCTATATTTCAGAAGCAGTGAAATGTATTTAAATTAATTAGTAGAGCACAGCAAGCTTAAAGAACACAGAAGAATTCTTATCTGATAAAATAAAGTGGTTTATGTGATTTCATTAAAAACATTACACCAAGCTCACTATCAAAGTTGGATAGTAGAGACTGGATTTTAGAAAACAAAGATATATTGTCTCCTCAGCTTAGCTTTAAGATCCAAAGAGATTTTCACTGCTGAACAATGCCTTAATATAGAAAACTGATTACATTACAGCATTTAAGTTTCTAATACGAGAAACAGGCACTAAACGCACACAAAAAGATCTCATTCTCATTATTATCAGATTTAGTACTGAAGTTCCAATCTTTCATATTTTTATTACAGTTAATTTGTACAGCTGAAAATATTCTCTATTCATTTGGTATCAGAACTACATGTGCTCCGAAATTAATGAACCAGTGTAAAACTCAGACTGTACAAGGTTAATTTAAGCTTGTCCTACTCCATGTTTTCCTACACTTTTACATTATGCAAATTGCAGGTGATGATGTGAAGCTGACAGAAAACCCAAAAATCATGAACCCAGGTTGCAGCTATGAAACAGAAATTAGAATACCCGATGATCAGTGGAAATGACCCTACCTTTTAGGGCCTCAGCAAGAAACTTTTCTTCCTTCTAATGCAGGCTTTTGGAGAGCTTCTGCTTTTATCTCCTCAATGAGATTATTTGACACATAAGCTCCTTTACAGCTCAAAAGGAAAAAAAATCAGGGTTAAGATTTCCCCAGAAAGATGGGAAAAAATGGGAAAAAAAAAAGAAGAAAAAAGAAAGAGTAAAGAGTAAACTTTATGGTGCTTTAAACTCTCAATTGGATTCCAACTGACTGAAGTGAGGTGCCTTAATATCCTTTACTCTCTGTACAGTTGATTCATTACATAATCACATTCCATTTTGAAAAAGATATTTTAATGGTAATTATTATGTCATTTTACATTACCACTAACTTCATAGTCAGAAGACCCATGGAGGGGAAAAAAACTACACCACAGGTCTCAAGGCTTAACAGTTCAGGGAGAAGACCTTTCCATTCACTGGAAAAGTTCCTACTTTTACCAGTAATGAACTGACCACTGCACTTCCCTTAAATTCCAAAACTCGTTGAAGATACTTTTATCTCATCATGTGCAGGTTGAATAGCTGCCAATAGTAATTTTAATGTGATTTTGAAAGACTGTTTGTCACATTTAACCATTCTGTGTAATGCACTGTCATTATGTATAGATGTAAAATGCATAGATGTAGCTATAGATCAGTGCAGTTGCTGATGTGTTAAATAAACTATTATTACAAATTAATGTAATACATTATGTAATTATTTTGATATTAGAGTTTTATTATAAATAATTCCTGAATTTTTGTCATATCTGGAAATTTGATGTCTAAAAGGACTAAAAAAATATGAAGAATAGCTCACATCCTTTAAGCTAATAAATCATTCAGACCTCAATGATACTGTTTTGGCTACATCTGTCATCATTAATTACATTTAAATTCTATACATTTGTGTGAAAAATGCAAGACAGACTAAGATGTGTTAATGAACCTTTTTCACACTTTGTGCCAGTATTTCTCCCCCCACTTGCTCTTTAATCTTTTATCTCCTTCTGCTCCCTACAACTTCTAAGTAATATCCTTAACTTTTAGCTGATGCTTTGAATGCTTCCTATAACCAGCCACTGCTTGCCAGACAGCGTGAGTAGCAAAAGTTCCACAGCAGCCAGAAAATAGCAGCTTATCTCAAGCCCTACTTGCACGCCATTAGCAATCATGATCCTTGCCACAGATTCCCCATCCTTGCCCTATGATCAATTCTAGAATATTTCTGCCACTGCAGGTCTAAAATATTTGAGGCCTTTCCTTCTATTTTACAGGCACATAATCCCTTTCCTTCATCAGCATGGAACAAATGATTATCCCTGATATTCTACTTCTCATCCCCAGGCCAGCTCAGGGGCTGAGAGATGGTTTCAGTCTTCAGAGCATGCTGCTTCTGGATGTAGAGATTAGTAGGTCTGGTGAAGTGCTGTGCTTCTGCGTGGGAAAGACTAAGCTTCTTCTGTAGATCTGCCCTCCTAAAAGCATATTTAAACAACAGTTTTATGAGCAAGGCTCATGCACTTAAACCATGCATAGGCAGGAATTGGTTAGGTGAAAATGTAGTGTGCAAGCCCTACATTCTACATTGGTTATAGCTCTTACCCACATATCCTGGAAGTATCTCTTACTCTTGGGACTGCCTATTTCAAACTCAGAGTCTCTACCTCCAAAACCCATTTCCACAGGTTTTTGGGGGGATTTTGGTACTGTATTATTCAGTTCACTGCATGCCAGATCTCTCTGACATCCCACAATGGTTCTCTCTAGCGGGAAAGACCAACTTTCTGCTTCACATAGATAAAATAATTTCCCAGTACGAGGCAGGGTGCACTCATTAGACTTGCTCTAAAAGCAAAATCCCTTTCTTCCTCTCTGGCTTCTCTGCTCATTCTAGAAAGTGTCATTGTCACAATACAGCAAGGGACTGGAATCCTATTATCTGTTATTAATTATTGAAGCATAGACTAGAAGAAATATTGCCTCACTATCTCTCCTTCTCCCACTGGACTCTCCTGTCTGAGCTGTGTTACACGCCGTAGGCCTGACACAGTTTCTGTGGCTGCTCTGCCAAAGGAGACAGCACAGAGAGACCCAAAATCTGCAGGGACAGGGAGGCAGCTCTGCCACACACCCTGCTTGTGCAGGTACTATGGATTTGCCATGAGTGGATCTGTGTGACAAACTGTGCAGGGGTCACCTGGAAGAACCAGACAGTGCATATTTCATAGCCACATCACAGAAGTCTCTGGGTTGTAGTCAATCCTAAGGCATGGTTTGGAGCTAATTTTATTTTCTATTCCATGAACCCACAAAATGTGTTTCTTTCCAGCTGAGGCTGGAGGAGCATTTGGAAATGATCTCCCAAATGCCTGGCAGCTCTGCAGCTTTTGTCTGTGAGCAAATCTATTGTTGTGTGATCTTTCTGTTATAAAAACTGGTTTGTTTTGTTGCTGTTAGTCCCAGAAGGATTGTACAGACATCCTCTTGCACAGGTCGTCTTATTTCTTAATGAAAACACAGGGTTTCTATGTCCCTGAAGATTTCCTATTGTCAAGTCATGGCTTTTATTCAGTGTACCAGTTTGTGTTTTGACATTGGGCTTGATATTCCCTGTGCACACAAAAGATTTTCATACACAGACCTCTGTGCAAAACATATAAGTGATTTTGTTGTTGATGTTCTGGATTTCATGCAAGAAAATATTTTTCATTGAAAAAGATATCACACCAAGACTTAATTGATACTCTTATGCCAAAAGACATTTTATTTCCTGTGAGCAATTATGGAAGCAATCAAATTTAACACAAAGAGCTGAAGAGCTGTGAAAGTTTGGGAAAACTGACATGGCAGCAAGGCTTTTTAAAGCAGAAAAATGAAGTAGTAAGTATTCCACTAGTATATGATGATGGAGCCTAATTAAAGTCAAAAGGGAAAAAAATTCTTTACGTAAGGCAATGCATTTGGAGTCTATAGAGATGCAAAGAACAGATTTGGACATGAAATAAGTGATTGTATCATTAGCAACATCACCTTATAGAAAAATCAGCCTTTAATTCAACATAGACACCAACTGATTATAAGGAAACTCATATGATAAAGAACTCGTTTGCCATATGCAAGTGCTAACAACAAAAACAAAACATAGGACAAGAAAATAGGGTATATTAGGAGACTGTGCTGCAGAGTGGCTTAGAACAGTGTATGAAAGTCTTGCATTACCCCTCCTGTTGCAGATATCAGTTGCTAAATGAATACTTACCTAATTTTTGGCCTCACATGTCTTGTGTCTTTTAAGGAGAAGCAAAGGCAAATTTTACAGAAGTTTGTATAGGTTCAAATGAAAAACTGATTAGTCTTATTAAGCTTTTTTACTTAATCTGATCTTAGATCTGTTTTTGTACTGTTCTGCACTTTAGACAGTTATTTCTTTGTGTTACTGACATACCGCACTACTCATGGGTATAGGTGATGTGCATTTATATGCTTTCAAGGACATATTTTACTACTTTCACTTTTCTAAAATCCCCTGGAAATGATGCATCCTCACATATTCATTTGGACTAAAAAAATATTTTCTGTCTATTCCCTCTTTCTAGGCCCCAGAGACTTTCATCACTTTTATCACTGAATTTAGTTACAGATTGACTCTGAACTGGGTTTTCTCATCTGTCTTCACTGTATACTAATCTATTTCTGGATGTACTATGAGAAACAGTGAATGAAACACTGTAGTACTCAGAATTCTTCAGCACAAAATATGACATCAAACAGATACAAAATTTCTTTGTCTTCTTATTTAACAGCATTTATTTATTTCTTGAATGCTCTCTTTAACTGAGACCAGCATGGAGAAAATGAAATAAAATTGGAACTTATAACCAGAGCACATTTTACTGTGCTTGTTTGGTTTGGTTTTCATTTCACCAGCACAGAAACACATTTCATTGAAAACTAGTTAATGGCATTATGATTTTTTTTATGGTAGTGAAAAAGAAATATCATCTTCTTTGCAATATCCACCTCCAAATTTATCATAATAAATAACCATCACAGTCTGTTAACTTTTATTCTTCACTTTTTTACAGTACAGTGATCAATAATGGACTATATTCAATCAGCTTTATGAGGTTGTACTCTTCTCCACCTGCAGATCACCCTAATCATAAAAAACATAACTTTATTTCATATTGCTTATTTCATCTGAATTATTATCACAAGTTTGTGTCTGGGAAAAAATAAATCCGAGGAAAGAGAAAGAAAGAGAAAGAAAGAGAAAGAAAGAGAAAGAAAGAGAAAGAAAGAGAAAGAAAGAGAAAGAAAGAGAAAGAAAGAGAAAGAAAGAGAAAGAAAGAGAAAGAAAGAAAGCAGTTCAATAAACTTATGATTTAGCTTCATAACTAAATACTTGACTGACAACTACATTTAAATAAGAAGAAAAATATTATGTATGTCTGCATCAGTAATATTAGGAGTAAAATCTCTGTATTTTCCCCAATTTCTAAGTGTGCTGGTGCTGGCCATATCAGGTTTTGGACAAAATAATTTGATATCACTTATATGCAAAACTGGCTGGGAGTAAGTTGATTATTAGCTGACTGCAGCATTGTGTCTGCACTCCCATATGGAAGAGGGAGAAGTGTCAAAGAACACATTGTACAGTTTCCAACCCTTATTTAAGAACATGTCAGGTTCAAACACTAAGAGACATACCATGTCTTAGAGAACAAGGGCAGAATAACCAGCTTTCCTATGAACTCTCCCTTCTCCACATTTATTATGCAAGAGACTCAAGATTCTAAATTTAATTCTGCTTTTAAACATAATATTTCTGAGTTTAAAACAATGTTCTCATTACTTATAGAGGAATAAATTATTATACTGGAGCTGTAATATGCAGGACTTCATTAGGAATAGATATGCACAGCTGCAAGTGAATATACATATCTTTCCTCTTTTTTTTTTTTTTTTTGTTTTCATCAACTAAAGCAGAATTGGCTTTAAACCAATAAACCTTCACGTGCAACAACAGCTTCAGTATAAGTGATGGAAATGAGCATCTACAAAAGAGAACAAATTCACATCCTAGGATAAAAACAGGCCTTAACTTTTCTCTGTGCTGATGAAATCTGGCAAATAGACTGCAAAAAGTCCTCAGAAGTCATAAACTGATTGGAGCTTGTTCCACAAAGTCACTTTGCATTACAAGTTTGATTGTGTTCATTAGGGCTTGCATAAAAACAAATTTAGAAACAGTGCACTAGAAAATGGCGGAAAATTAAAACTTAGTGTCACCAGGGGAGCTCTAAGAACTGCTGAAATGAATGGAAATGTTAGTTTTAGAGCTCCAGGTACCCATCTCTTCTTGAACCTGTTTATACAGGGTGAGAGTGTCTCGTGAGGTGTATCTTCAAGGACAGCTGGAAGGCCACAAAAGGGGTGAGATATATGAGGTGTTGGGAGGGAGTATTAATTGAAAACAGAATTGAACACTATATAGAGTGGTCTGAGAAAACTTGTTTTAGAGCAAGTTGGGTAGCAAAAAAGCTGCAAACTGCACTGTCCCCTGAAAATATGAACAATCTTTTCTCCTTTTAACATGCTCTCATTTGAGCAGCACTACATAGAGCCACAAAAGGAAAGAATCAAATAAAGAAAAATCCTGGGTTCTTATTGATTGGAAGGTTCTGACTGAATAGAAGGTTTGTGTCTCTACAGAAATAGAGAGACAGGAGCAACCCTTGTTCTTTTCCAGAAAACTTGGTCAGACTGAGCATCTGGACATTCAGGCATGGACAGCAAGATAAGCATTGGAACAAAAAAAATCCCCAAACTTATGGCCTTCTGAAAGAAAACAATCCTTCTAAACCCAAGGAAGAAATAAAACATCTTGTCAGAACAGGTAGGAAAGGGAAAAATTGCATTCTGATGGAGGAAGTTCTTTCTGCCTCTTATTGCCTGGCAGTAGTATAACAGAAGAGGCATATCTCATAAACCACAAATTTTGTGAAGTTCTGTGTGCTTACATAAAAATTGGCAAAGAGGAGATTCCTACAGTCTTGGATCAATACCATCAGAACCTAAAGGTGAAGCTTGTAAGATTGAATTTAATTGTTTTCATCTCTCATCAGCTTATCCTGAAATTCTGGAGACCAGTGTTGTAACCTGGAAACTTTTTCCATGTACATGCTGCAACCTGAAGAGTTTCTAAGGTATCTGGAAGCATCTGATAGGTTATACACATGGCAAAGAATATTTGTCACCTTCTGGAGGGTCAGTTGGAGGCTGGGAGAAATAAGCCAGAGGTTTCAAATTTCATTTCATATTTGCAGGCAACCACTGAATCACCCCTCTTATTTTCATTAGATGCCCTGTTATGCGAAACACTTGACTGATGTGCAAATTTCTATATTGTAGTTACATGAAGTTAGATGTCTGTATCTCGACTTGAATCTTACCCCAGACATTACATATTATATGTTATATATTACATATTATAAATTATTATATATGTTATATATCATGTAGCAATTATTATACATTATATATTATATATCAATTATTTTATATGTTTATTATCTCTTATACATTGTTATAGATATAATCTATAAATTAGAGGAGCAGGCAACCCAAAAACAGGTATTGCTCTAAGCAATGTCTTCTGCTTGTGTATGAGCTTCAGTGCACATAACACTGTGCCCTAATAGCTAGCCCTAATTACAATGTCCTAATTACTGGTGCAGTTCTGTGTGTAGAAAATGTGTATGTGGAGGAAGGCATATTAGAGGTAGCAAGACTGCTCAATACTAGACAATTTTTATTTAATAATGTGTTGATAATAAACAAGACCTTAAATGGTGATTTAGTTTAGGTGCTTTAAGTTATTAGCAAGATATCCTAAAACTTGCCGTGTAACATTGGCTGTTGTGCAGATTCTGTGGTGTCCAAATGCTGACTGAAGTGGCAGGCACAAGATTTCTATCCTTTTTCAGGTAACTTAGTGCTCTGTCAGTAGAAAGAATAAATAATAAGCAACATGAGAGTTAGAAATATGAAAAAAAATATTATGCTACCAGGGAAATAAGGCATTTATCTTATAAAAGAGATTTATAAAAATAATGCTAGGAAAAGCTAAGGAGTATTGGCATAGTTCTACTAACCAAACAGAACTCTGACAGGATATACATCTACCATTCAAGACAAATGCTCCCAAAGGCCACTATAAAACTTGATTTCCATTAGTGATCATGATACCCTAATCTAAATGCCAGTATGTGAGGAAAGGGTGGAATTCAGTTGTCTAAATATAGGCATCAACTAAAATTTTAAATGCCTGCTCCATGGTATCTGATAGCACCTCAGCATTTCCTCCAAAAAAGGTTCGGGAGTATAGACAGCATCTCAGATGATAAAAATTACTCATCAAATAATGCTTATTACTTAGACCAGTATTTATACCTAAAAAACTAGTTGAGATTTCTTTGTATGTCTAAGACACCATCTTCAGCAGAGATACAGCACAGGTTCAACACAGTTCCCATGGTTTTCTGAAGCAGCCTTTGGAACCTGAGTAAGGTATAATGCATATCTCAAATGTCCACGTATAGGCAGAATATCCCATCCATCACAGCTGTCAGCCTACTCACTCTAAGCTCCATGAAAGCCTTCACTAACTCTTCAAAAACTGTAAAGAGAGCTTTCACTTTTAGCTACCATAGAAACAAACAACCAAACCATCCAAACCCAGAAAACTTTCTGGACACAAACTCTGGTGTCCTTGGCTAACTTCAGCAACCTAAGAATAACTACCTACTATCATTTTAGGTGTGTGGTGGTATTCTAGTCCGGCTGCAGATCCCAAGAGATGCCGATAATCCGTACAGCCCTTGTTATATTTCGTAGCCCAATAAAGAGCAACAAAATAGCACTAGGTGTGTATGTTTAGAAAATTGAACATTTACTCTCAAACTGAATTCAACTTTTGTTCTGTGGCTAAATGCCATACCTAGAAACCACCTCCAGAGGTCTTTTTCAGGTAGCTTGCAAGCTTTCTGGCAAAGACCCAAACAAGTGTGAGGCAGGCAGATATCTGAAATCAGTCTTTTACTGAAGTGTAGGCTAATCCACTGTCTCCATAATAGTTTGTGTTAACAGTTTAAGGCATATTCTCCTGCTTGCAGAAGAATTGTCTGGTCTGCTGTATGTCACAAAAGTGATACAAAACTGAGAGGAGCTGTTGACTCCTTTGAAGGCAGGGAGACCTCAACAAATCAGAGGGCTGGGCAATCTCCAACCCTATGACGTTCAACAAGGGAAAGTGCAGGATTCTGCACCTGGGATGGGGCAGGACTGAGGAATGATGTACTGGAGAGGAAAAACATGGAATAGGACCTGGGGGTCTTGGCAAGTTAAACATGAATCAGCAGTGCCCTGGCAGCCAGGAGGGCCAACCCTGTCCTGGGGGGGGTCAGGCACAGCATCTCCAGCTGGGCAAGGGAGGGGATTGTCCCCTCTGCTCTGCTCTGGGGAAGCCTCACCTTGAGTGCTGGGGGCAGTTTTGGGTGGTGCAATGTAATAAAGACATTAAACTACCGTAGAGTGTCCAAAGAAGGGCAACAAAGATGGTGAAGGGCCCTGATGGGAAGCCATATGAGGAGGGACTGAGGTCACTTGGTTTGTTCAGTCTGGAGGAGTCATAGTGGAGACCCCATCACAGTTACAACTTCCTTGTTGGGGAAGAGGAGGGACAGACGTTGATCTCTTCTCTGTGGTATCCAGTGACTGCACCCAAGGAAATGGCCTGAAGTTGTGTCAGAGAGGATTAGGCTGGATAATAGATAAAAGTTCTTCCCCCAGAGGGTGGTTAAACACTGGAACAGGCTCCCCAGGGCAGTGGTCACACCACCAAGCCTGACAGAGTTCAAGGACTATTTAGACAATGCTCTCAGGCACAGAGTGTGACTCTTGGGTATGGTGCTGTGCAGGCCCAGGAGCTGGACTCAGTGGTCCTTGTGGGTTCCTGCCAGTTCAACTTATTATGTGATTCTGTGATACCATGAAGTCTTGTGTAGAGCAGTCAGGTTTAAAGTTTAAGACTTTACTATCAGAATTTACAGGACTTTCTAACTTTAATGGAATGGCTTGTTTTTTCTTGGTTGGAGTTATGGTTGTTTGTTTGAATTTTCTGGTCTGTCACTGTGCTAAGTTTAGAACTGGGCAAGAAGTAGAAGTTCTTGTGATCTGACTAAAGGGCTCAGTTTTCATCTGTGTAGAAGAAAGCTGTCATTAATAGACAGCTTTCATTGTTTATTCTTTTCCTTGGTATTGATTTCTATTATCCTCTCTACTGTGAATTCAGCTCAGTGACTGAGTCATAACTACAGCACACGTAATGATAAAGAACAAGTCATAAACCACTAGGCTGGGCAAAAAGCCACCAATCTCCCAAATGCCCTATGCCAATTCTTTTTCAATCCTCATCAGTTATTTTGGTTCATGAAGCAAACCTTAGTTAAAGGACCATAAAAACCATTTCAAATTACTCTCTGTTGTAATTTCTGTTCTTATCAGGGGCATTTCTTTGCAAAGAAAAGAGATACATAAAACTTAGAAAAAAAAAAACATAGACTCAAGTTTTGTTCACGTGGTTTTGAGAGAGTGGTCAGCCCAAAACAAGTTCAGACACCTGGAAAGCTACAAAACTTTCTAAAACCTTTCAGATATTCAATCCTACAAAAAAAAAAACAAACAAACAAACAAACCAAACTTAAAACAGGTGTTTTGTTTTTTTCTGTAATTTTCCAATTTGTTTTTTTTTCAACTTATAAAGAATATTGTTTCTTAATGAGGCAATTTTTTTATTTAAAAAAAGAACTTAAAACCAAGACTATTCCCAAATAAGTACGCTTTATTTGTACTCTTTTGTTGCCTATAAAAAAAAGGGTTTTTTACTTAAAAAAACTTCAGAGATTCATGGCCAAATATGCTTCTATCTTAATTGTGCCAAATTAAAAAATCCCAATGCCTTACTAAAATTATCTATTCCCTCATGTGTCTTACAAACAATTTTAATTGAAAAATAGTGCATTTGGCAGCTGAACCCAGTCTGAGGACAACTGATGTTAACCCAGGACTAGCACCATTGAACTATCACTATTCTATCACATTGTATTGGTTTGAAAACAAACCAGTCAGAGATCACAAGTCAGGATTAAAATTAATAGAAAAAAAATTAGAAGTAAGTGAAATAATATAAGGAAAAAGCACTGACAAGGTCAGATACAACCTGACACCCTATTGGGGTGGTGGGAAGCAGTCCAAATGAAGCAATCCAGTGGAAGCGATGATCCAATAGAAGGTTCGGTCTCCAGCTGAAAGTCTGTGGTGGCTCTCATCCTCTGGTCACCCAGTAGCCAGGGTTAAGGCCAGGCAGTTCTAAGGGCAGTTTATATCCAGGTGGGAATGCCAGGCTCCTCCCTCCTGGGTGAAGCATCTCACAGTAGGATAAGTCCATGGGTCATGTGGTGGTTTCTTGCTGGCCCATTGTCTGTTATCAGGGGTGGGTTGTTAGGAGGTGATAACAGCTAATGGCCCACAGCTGGTGGTAATGGAATGCTTAAATACAACTATTTTTAACCTAGGAGACACATAAAAATTCTTGACATGAGATGGTGACAATAGTCTCTCTTTAGAGAAATAAAACTTTCAGACTATTGCTGGTCAATTAATTTAATAGCCAGGACAGTGTTCTTCTACTCCAAAATGAAGGAAATGGCATTCATAATTGTTTACAGATATTCAAGTAAGATGTTAACTTTTGTGTTTCTTTTAAAAGTATGATATTTTGGACAGTTTTAACACAGATGCTGATGTGTTACCATTACATTATTGATATAATATATATTTTTTTTTTGAGTTTGCAACATAGAGACAATATAAAAGGGATTAAAGCTATAAATTTTTATTTGAAGTTTACATACTGCATGAAGTTTACATGAAGTTTACATGACAATTACAAGGGCTTTTTAAAAATCCAAACTAAAATCATGTCATTCATTAAAGTAGGAGAAAATTAGAAAGTGAGTTTCTAGTTTAGAAGGTTAGCAGATAACTAAGTGATGTTGTGGCTACAGCCAATGCACTTTTTGAAAAGTGTCTACAAGTTTCAGTAAGACTGTAAACAAAAATTTGGTTTTCAAATTCCAGATGAACTCATCTGTTTACTGCCACATGCACTGCTGTTTTTCTCTTCATGACCAAATGCATTTCTTCATGAAGAAAAGCATAACAAATTTACACGAGCCACTGATGCAAAATAGAAAGTTCCAGCTCATCCAGGCTTGTTGTACTGTACATAGGAAACAGACAAATATAAGAAAAAAATATTTTAATGAAATAATTTAACTGATTTAACTTTATTCATTTCCAGGAAAAGAATCAATATAGTAACAAGAAGATTAATGGTTTATTGCTTCATTTATTTGTGTATTCTTACATAAAACTTTCTCATTGTACATTTCACAGAATCACAGAATGGTTGGGTTGGAAGGGACCACTGGACATCATCTAGTCCAACCTCACTCTGAAAGGAGGGATGTCCTAGAGCAGATTGCACAGGATTTCATCCAGGTGGGTTTTAAATATCTCGAGAGAAGATGATTTCACAACCTTTATGGGCAGCCTAGTCCAGTGCTCTGTTACCCTCAAGTTCTTCCTCTTGTTCAGGTCAAAATTCCTTTGTTTTAATTTGTGCCTGTTGCTCCTTGTCCTGTCACCGAAGATTGTCTGGCCCCATCCCCTTGACACTTGCCCTTTAAGATATCCATACGCATTGACAAGATTCCCTCTCATTCATCTCTTCTCAATGCTCAACAGACACAGCTCTCTCAGCCTTTCCTCACAAGAGAGGTGCTCACCTCCACTCCCCTAGCAATTTTCATAGCACTTCACTGGGCCCTCTCCAGTAGTTCCTTGTCTTTGCTGTACTGGGAAGCCCAGAACTGGACACAGCACTTCAGATGTGACCTCTCCAGGGCTGAGCATAGGGGAAAAATCACCTCTCTTGACCAGCTGGCAATGCTCTTCCTAAAGCAGCCTGGAATACCATTGGCCTTTTTGACCACAAGGACACACTGCTGGCTCATGGCTGACTTTTTGTACTACCACAATCCCCAGGTTCTTCTCAGCAGAGCTGATTTCCTGCACTGGTGCATGGGGTTATTCCTCCCCAGGTGCAGGATTACACACTTGCCTTTGTCAAATTCATTAGGGCCTCCAGCCTGTCCGAGTCTCACTGAACAATAGCAAAGTCTTCTGGTGTGTCAGCTACTCCAGCCAGTTCTGAATCAACTGCAAATCTGCTGAGGGTGCACCTGTCTCTCCATCCAGGTCTTTGACGAGTTGAATGGGACTGGACTTGGCACTGACCCTTGCAGTAACATCATTAGCTACAGGTCTCCAACATAAATATTTTTTGTTTTAGTTACTAAAACACGGTGGCATTTAAAAATCCAGAGAAGGGCATTAAAGCCCCAAAACACTGAAACAGAATAGAACAAGTAGACCGAAGCACAATTCTCTGAACAATGGAGGCTTCATAAGGGAGAACATATACAGAGAAATATTACATAAATAAGTGAGTAAATAAATAAAGTAGATAAAAATAAATAGGACAGGAAAGACTAATAAGTACCCTTTCATGTGCATAGATTTTTATAGGTAGTACCTGGGATGTGCAGCATATTGCCAGGTAATATAAAGTGGTATATTATACAAAAAGTGCCAACTAAAACAGACAGAAGAATTGTGTGTATGACCAAGAGCAGTGTAGGTTAAATATTTCCTCACTCCTGCACTGCAAGTTTAGTTATGATCACTACTGGCTATGGTAAAACCCAGTTATAACAATTGTCAAAATCTCCCGGGTAAATTAATCGCTTTCAGTGAAGTTCCTTTAAGGTATATTTTGTCAATTATATGTTTAGGACTCGGTATTTTTTTTTTTTTAGCAATAAGATGATAAAAGTAATTTTAAAAAAATAATTTTAAAAGGAAAAATTCCTAAAAATTTCAATGCTAATTATTCTGTACTTCTTGAGTGTTTATTTTTCTTGTTGTTATTTTTCCCTACAATTTCAGTGGAGAATAATGAACGCCTCAATATCAAAAAAACAAGGTGAATTGTTTTCTCATGTGTGTGCTACATTCCCACTGATGGTATAAAATGGCAGTTCATGTTCTGTATTTGCTACTTTTAAATGTATTTATGTATTTTAAATCATATTTTTATTGCTCTTTTTGCTAGCTTTACACATGAATAAAGTTGCCATTTGACCTGCAAAGCTGCCGCAATCTTCGTCTTGATTACAGCAATTTGGGCCTTTTATTGAAGTAATTTAGAAAAGTTGAGGCTATTATAACACAACTTAATATTTGCTATAGACAGTTTGCCTTTATTGCTTTAAGAAACCAGTTATCTTTTTATTCCCTAAGGGAGACATAGGAAGATGGATAAACTATCAAATATAATTAAGGAAAATGTTTTGCCTCATGCAGCACACAAAATACAGATTCTCCTATTAAAAAGCCTACCAAGAATTTAAACAAACAGTTTGATCAGGAAATTAGGATACCCAGGGATATTCCTCTCTCTATCTTCTCTGCCTCTGTTTCTCCTTCCATCTCTTGGAAAAATTGTGCAGAGCTGAAAAGTATATCAAAATGTGATGTTGTTTTTTTTAGTTCAGTCTGCCTAATTACTTTGCCTGAAGCTTTAGAGGGCTTGAAAAAGTCATAGACCTTTTGCTAAGTCTATTCTCAGTAATGACTTTCACCTTTTCACCTGGGAAATAAATATGAGAATTAAAACTTGAAGTTACTAAATACAATTTGATAGATTTCAATGAATCCCTAAGGCTCAGAATACAAGCAGCAGACATAGATGGTGCTGACATTGTTTATACCACCCATCAGTTTGGGACATGGAGTATTAATACATCTGGAACCTTTATTCTGGCAATTTAATTTGATATTTGTGTTTAAAGAGACCTCTTAATCATTTGCAAATGTTTAAGCAGTGTCATGTAAAACCTCCAGATGGTAGTAGCAGTTGTGCATCTGATAAATAATCATGATTGTCTTAACATGGGAAAAATCTGTAGCTGCAGTACTTCTAGTTCCAGTTTCTTTTGAAAACTAGAGATAGAAACTTGCATTTGCTTCTGAAAAAAACATAGTTTTAGTCTTTAAAAATCACTATGCCTTTGACAATCTCCTTTGAAGTCAATATAGGAAAGGAAAAAAAGCATTTTCTCATGTTCTCTCATAAAGTATGATTTTTTTGGTTGGGTTCTTTTTGCCCTACCTGCTCCTTTCTAAACCTAAAAGATCTTACATCAGCCAGTCTGCTGCACCAGACCTGAAAATAAAAAAGAAAACTTGAATATCTTGACTGAAACCATCTGCCCTGTTGTGTGCAAAACAAGGCTATCCCTGTGAACTAATGAGATCTTATTACTGTATTTCATTTCTGTCACAGACTATGAGGATGTGCATAAAATGCTAAGAAGTTTGAGTATAGGTGTTCAGGGTGCCTTTTTTTCAGAGGCGTTGCTTTTAACTGGAGACTTTTCTCCATACTTGACAGCAGCCTAATTCTCTTTACATTAATCAGATACTTCCATTTCAATGAATGAGTTGTGAAGCAAACTGTCTGCTGGTCAAATTACATCTTCAACAAGGAGTTATTTTCTGTTACATAAATATTTTTGTTTATTCCCCTCAAGTTTTCATAACCTGATTAATGTCAGTCACCCTGCAGAACTCAGCTACAGCCTGCAAACAACTATCTATTGCTATAGTAATGCACATCTATAGTCTGGAGCTCTAGAATACAATTACTGGTGACAGGAGCAATACAGGTAATTATCATGTACCTATCATTACCCAGACCATGGAAAAGGCCTGGTAAGTTTTAAGCACACTTCAGCGACACAAAAATTTGACATAAACTGTACTTGCACTGCAACATGCCCAAGGCCTCCACAGCAGAAACCTTACATAGTATTGAAGTGGTTTATACACTTGGTATGTCTTAGATGGGCAATGTAGGAGACAGCTGCATTTTTTCTTCAACTTTATGATTATAGTAGTCAAGCAAGATAAAATTATTAATTCTCTGCTTTGCTTCATCTAGAGAAGATCCTGGAAACCCCAGCATGCATGGGTGTACTCATTTGAAAGCAAACCAGTGAGAGACTCTAAGTCAGAACTACAATTTAATAGGAGAATTAAAAAAAAATACAGTAGTACAGAAACACTGACAGAGTCAGGATACAACCTGACACCCTGCCAGGCAGGGTGGTGGTAGCAATCATATCAAATGGTGGCTGCAGTCCTCCTGAAGTTACAGAGGTGGCCCTGTTGAAGCAGTGATCCTGTAGAAGGGTCTGTTCTTCCTCTGAGGGTCCAGTGATAGTTGTATAGCTCTTGTCCTCTGGAAACCCAGCAGGTAAAACTGCCCCTGGTGTTTCAAACCTCAGATTATATCCAGGTGGGAATGCTTGGCTCCTCCCCCTGGGCGGAGCAGCTCACAGTGGGCTGATGTAATTTATGAGTCATGCAGTGAGGTTAGATGGCCAGTTAGCAGAAGATATCCGTCTGGAGGGAATAATCAGGGATGTGCCACAGAAGAGGTAAAGAACCCTGCCCTACCTGGTTTTCACAGATGGTGATGGAATACATGCTTTTGGTCACATCTTACATTGTAATCTAAGACAGTGGGGCCTAAGTAGATGTTAGTTCCTCTCTGGGGTGGTAGCAGCTTTCCAAAGGGTCTGTAGAGTAAAACTCTGTACAGGCATCTCAGTCTGGGTTGATACAGGTAGCTCCTCACCCCTGAAGCTTACCATGAATTTATGGTAATGCGCAGTAGGGTAGGGATGGTGTCTAGGAGGCTGAATCAGGGAAAAAGTGTATATTTAGTGAAGGGTTTTCTTGCAGAAGTGACACACATTTGTGTGAAGAACAGAACAGTTTCTCATAATGTTCTGGTTTCATTTCAGAAACTTTTAAACCAGTGTTCTGAGGAAATATTTACAATTCTCACAAATTTTTTAATGAGAATTTTTAGTGCAGGCATAAATTCAAAAGTGTAAAAGGAAAAGGGATTGGAAATCACTTTGACAAACAAGAGAATGTGCACACTGAAGAGAGACAGCAGCTCCTAAGGTTTTTTTTTCCTCAAAACTAGTGTAAAGATAAATAATAATTTAAAAGTTATTTATCTGGAGTTTTTTTTACTATAGGGTATGAGTTCAGAACTCTCTAACAGATGTCACATTCCTCATCTTGTTCTAAAAGGAGAAGGTAGGATGAATATTCTTCCCAGATTTTTCTTACCATTTCAGGGGGTAGGGGTCCTTTTTCGTAGAGAAGTGACATATATTTTATTTTTTTTAGAATAACAGATCTCTGATATAGCTCATACTTAACAGTTTACTGTGGGTTCTAATTCTTTGTTTCAAGTTAATGAAACATCAATAAGTACTTCAGTGAATGTGTTCTTTCTGTTGCCATCAAGCAAGGAATTTAGCAGTCCCATTTCCTGGAAACATTTTCTCTATCATTTCATGCTGTCTTGGAGGCAAAAAGAAAAAAATATTATCAGGTAAAATTGAAAAATGAAAAGTGCTAACAGTTATGTAAATAGAATAAACCACTATGCTGATCTTGGTTTGTTTGCTTTAACCCTCAGGAAGCCTATACCAACAAAATCTTATTCCTTAACACTATTTTGCAAAGGAAACTATGCATTCAGATTATGACTAGCTATCCACTGTGCTTAATAGCATCTGGATTAGTAAAGGAAACAATTTAACAATCCAGTTTGAAAAGAAGGATAAAGCATAAAATGCAGTTTATCATGTATGCTAGGAGGGCTGGGCAGAAACTGCATGATGATAATAATAATGCTGTTTCAGAGATTTGTTCATTTTATTCAACATCTGAATTAAGTAACTGTCCTCTTTGGAAAATAAGCCCTTTATATTATATTTTACCACTCTGGCCACATTTTTCTTCTGAGCTACACTTGAAGTAGAGAAGTCATTTTGATAATTCCAGTTATACAGTATCAGAGTATGATGGGAAATCAGGGATTATTTAAAAATTAGAATGCACAGGCTCATCTATTCCATGTGTAGACAGCATGGCAGAATAGGATAAACCAGAGCTTCCCAGACTAGGATACTCTGAATGTTTGTTATCAGCATGCAGACCTAGGTATTGTAAATATATTTCATATTTGGTGCTTAATATCTCCTACTGTCAATATCATTCCTCTTCCTCACACTGAGCATCACCTGACAGTATAAATAGTTATTTCTAGACTGAAGGATCTGTGAATCTTGTACTTTAGCGTTTTACAGCGTTGCTCTCTTAGAAGCATGAGTAATTTGCAGCACCAGTTAACAAAATAGAGATGCAGCTCAGAGAGCAAGCAAGATACATTGAAGCACTGTGCAGGTTTATGTATCTCAGGAGAATTATTTGTGCCCTAGGAAACAGAAGTGGAGGTTATATGGCCAAAAAAAAAATCAAACCAAAACATTAAAAATCTGTCAGCGCTGCCAAATTTCTAACCCTCTCCAAAAATCAGGCAGTTCCTAAGCAGATCTGTATCTAAGGGATTTATTTCGAGAATAAAACAAGGAGTGAAAAAACCTGTGGCAATACTGTCAGATTCCCCACCCTGGAAGGTTAGAAGTAATATTATAGAAATTTAGAGAACAGATAAACGTTGCACTTCATGGTTCTACCAAGCAGTACAGCTCATTCAGTCTCTACCAGCAACTATTGAGTAGTTCTACAATGCTGGAACCAGCAGTACAACTTTAATATTAAAAAATGTATTTGGACAGGACATCCTAAGCTGACCTATTGATGTCTGTATAATTAACTATTCTGTTTATAACAATAACTGTTCTGTTTTTACCAAGAAATTCTTCATAACTTTCAAGTTAGTTATAATTTCAGGCATGAGAAGTTAATCATCTCCTAAGCATAAGAATTGCTTTGAAAATACCTCTTTTCATTTTAAGTGAAAATGATAAGATTTCTCTGTGCAGCTGTTGCAGCCACATCTGTAAATGAAAACCAAATGTATCTCAAGGTGTCATTTAACAGAAAGGAAATAGAATAAATCCCTGGTAGTCTAATAATGATATATTCCAAATCTTAAACCAATGACTGACCTTTGTTTATTTATTTAGTACAGGTAGGAATGTGAAGCATTTTAAACTTAGTTTCACATATGAAGCATCAAAAAATAAGTTTATTTTCAAGAGCACTGAATTTTCTTTGACTCCTTTCAACATTGCTAGGATTCATAGATTTCCTGAACAACTGAGGCCATTTTTGTAAATCCCATAAATTTGCCAAATATCTTTACAAGCTTAAACTGAGTTTTAAAAGAACATCTTATCAGTTTAATCTGTGATTTTGTTAGCTAGTTCTAACACTGGTTTTCTGACTAGATCAGCACTGAGATTGTGGCACTCTACATAATATAACAGGCCAAAGTAATTTTTTAATCAATTATTTAATCTAATAATAATGAAACACCATATTTAAAAAAAAATAGTTTCTGGTATTAATATGAATAATAACTTAATATTTTAAGTCAGTATTTAAGAAAATCTTGCATTAAGTAAATATATCTTTTTAATGGATAATTTATATTAAAACACCAACAAAACAAAAATCAAATTAAAAATTTTTGGAGCTGGATTATATTCAAGACGAAGTACTGCCACTTAACAAAGAACTGAATTGTTCTCCTCTCTGAACTATGAAATTTCAAAATCAAGCCTTGCTTTTGTATGAGATCTGTTATTTTCCATTATCATTTTGAAGTTCTTCCTTCTAAGATACAGAAGAACTGGAATTCATCAAAACCTGTTTGAAATTATTTTTTACTTGAATTGCTTTCTACACAAAATGTTGGATTTACAGAAATGTCACTAGAAACTACAGATTAAATCAGTATATAATGAAAGTAATTTTGATACCCTAGATGCAGTTTTTTTTACAACCACAAATGTATAAAATGTGTTAACGGATTAAAAACCACTGTAGCAAAAAATAAAAGAGAGAAATTCCTCAAGAACAAAATTAATTGAGAAGCTGAAATATGAAAAATTGCTTATGACTCAGGCATAATAATGTTTTTAGCTTTAAAGCTGTCCAGAAAAGTTGAGAGAAGCACTCAGAAAGTCAACAGATTTTCTTCTCATATTACTTGAATATTAGAATATGATTCTAAAGGAATGTAATGACATCCTATCGTGGAACAAATCTCATATTTTTTATAAATTATAATCATTATATTCTTACTAAGAACTTGAGCTTGAAGAAATCTAAGTAGGAATAATGCAGTATTAAGTAAGATAAGATATAAAATTATTCCTAGGCTTAAAGGAAAAAAGAAACAAAAAAAATAAAATAAAAACAACAACCACCTCACATATCCATCTCAGGGTGGCAAAGGTTTCAAATGTAATATGACATATATGCAATTTTAAATTCCATCAGCCTCAGCCAGTAATTCACATGGCATAGGTAAGAGGTCAGATAGAAATTCAACAACTTAAAAAGAATAAGGCCAAAGAAAGAGAAAGGTAGAAGGAAATTGTGTCTTCCAGATAATTTTGCAGTCTGGAATTACCAGAATAGAAGAGCTGCCAATGAAACAAAATGACTGTAATATGGCATTGGAAAAAGAAGAGAAAAGAAGAACATAAAATGTTCAATTTGGTCTTTAAAATTGATTTGTCTCTTTTTTCCACTGATCTTTTGGCTCTGAAAGCCAGTATGTGCACTTGGCATGTAAGAAATTAACTACAGATGGTTTAATGAAGGGAACATCCATAATGATTTGAACCAACTTTTATACTTTGCCTGATCTACAGGAAGTGTTGTTAACAGTCTTTCAGTACCTAAAGGGGCAAACAGGAAAACTGGAGAATAACTTTTTAAAAGAACATGTAGTGCTGGGGGGAATGGCTTTAACCTGAAAGAAGGTAGATTTAAATTAGATATTGGGAGAAAATTCTTTCTTGTGAGTGTGCTGAGGCACTTGAAAAGATTGCCCAGAAAAACTATGGGTGCCCCATCCCTGGAAATGTTCAGTGCCAGATTGGATGGGGCTTTAAGCAATTTAGTGGAAAGTGCCCTCACATATGGCAGGGGGATTGAAACTAGAAGAACTGTTTTGATGCCTTTGAAATGCATGACAGTTTGTAATCAAGAACTGTGGTTATGTTCTGCAATGATGGTAACCAAAACATACAAGAAGTGCATAAGATACAAGGAGTATCAGGATCTAATTGTCTGAATTCTCTACTTGCCAAAAAGGAAGGCTCCTTCTCCAAATTGCAGATCTTCAACATTAGAAAGGCAAAGGACTGAAGAAAATAAACAATATCTGTTTGAATGGGTTCTACTAAGAATGTATGCAAAGGACAAGATGAGGGAGAAAAACTGTATGTCCTAAAGAACAATTTGTATTTCACCTCAGAACAAAAGATACACTTCTATGTTTGCTTACAGAACAGCAGCAGAAAACTGCTTTTTGAACTGAAGAAACAACCTAAGTGTTCTCAGCATCATTGTAGTGTGTCATTTCATAGAATGACACAGCGAATGCAGTGGATCCAAGACACTGTTTTGTGCTCTGTGGTGGTGAAGGAATTGACAACTAAGGCCAACTGCCTGTGGCTGTGACTGTCAGAGGAGATTGTGCTCATTCAATGAGTTTCATATGAACATCTGAGTTCAGTATTTGGGCTTAAAGGAAGAGATGTTGCCACAGCTGCAGTACTAGAGAATTTGTTTAATTTTAGATTAATAATTATGAAAGGCAAAAAAGGAAAAAAGTATATAAAATCCAGAATAAAGGATTAAAAACCGAGGTTGGGTACCAATTACCTCTTATTTCTACCACGAGGCAAAAATTATTTTTAAATTTTAATTAAAATATGCAGGGTAGTTGTGGGTTTTTTTCTTTGTCAGATGTAAGGAGCTATTTCTGACTTTGAATGCTGCTGACTGCAGTATGTCATAGTTTCCATTACTCTGAGTAGAAACTAAGAAAAGGATCCAAAGCCATTGGGAAAGAAAAAGACCTCTATAAGCCTCTTTGCTTTCATGTTTCTGTTTCTCCTTCTCTTTTCCTTAAGTTGCAAAAGAGGTATTACATCCTGACTGATCAATTTTTCTCTGATGTTTGGATTAAAAAGAAGTGAAAAAACCAAAATAAACAACTTTTAAGAGGAAAAGGCAGCCAAATACTCAGTTCCCTGATATTTCTCAAAACTAAAGCAAATGTTAGGAATTATTTAATTATCCACCATTTTTACATACCTCAAGTATCCATAAATTTATTCTAAAGACCTTTGGAACTCAGAAGATAAGGGCATAAGGCTCAGACTCATGTCTCTTAATCTCTGTGACATTACCTTTAAAACTTGTAAATCCTTCCTGCAAAACTGCCACAGGTTACACTTGGAATTCTAATTTAGTAACATACTAGAATCTGGCCAGATCCCATCCAGAATATATTTTACTCCCTAAAACAAAATCACAGCATAAGCAGTGTTGCAAGGTCAAGTTTGCTTATGGAGCTTGTCCCTTCTGCTCTGTTCAGTGTCACATACGCATGGCCAAACCCATCCTGCTCATCCACCAGGATGTCTTACCCGAGCTCAGAAAGATAACTAATACCCCACATCTGCATCACCACTGGATCAAACATTCCATGACACACTTGACTGTGTCATTTATTCTTTCCTGCTCTTTGGCAATGATGAGAGGCCCGCTAAATACACTCTTCTTTATGAAGACTGTTCTCGGAACTACCTGAGAAATTCTCTAGCTATCACAGCTAATCCAAGAATAAAGTGTGCAATTTCATAGGGCTTGGTGGCTTTTCAAAAAGCACTGCCTACATATTAAAGTAAGGTTCTTACAGCTTTTGGAACTATAAAGATTTTTATTCTTCCCTTGGCATTACATGGAAGCTGCTCCATGCTGTTTGGTTGATGCTGTGTTTCTCATGGATACTACCAGACATAAATCTAACTTCTGTAAAAGGCAGACAAGTCAGAGTTTTCTGAAAAACAATAGCTGTAAGTACTACTTTGCTTTTTGTGTCAGAAGCAGGTTTGTTTGGGGTTTTGATTGTTTTTTGAGGTTTAGGTTTGTGGGGTTTTTTAAGGGAGCAATTACCTTCTGAGAAATATTCACATTTTGTCTTGGTTAGTAACAAAAACCATAAATATTTCTTAATCCTGGAATTTTTAGAAAGTTTGTATATGGCCTGCCATCTGGAAAATTCCTTTTGCAAACAGTCTTCTCTATCCAACAGTGAGCCTGGCCACCATGACATAAATAGACTCATTATTCACTCCTAAGTCATTGCAGTAAACACCAAAGAAACAATTTCTAAGTATCTCATTTGTGGCTATTTATAGCTCTGTGCAGCTTTTTCTTTCTTATTTTTTTCCTCTAAGCAATCTTCTTTACCCTGTTCCAAATCTTTTTGAACTCAGAGGCAGTTCTGTTTTGTTGGCACTGCAATTTTATTGCAATACCCTTTTTAAATGCATGTAAAATGATTTGCTTTTCCGAGGCTATTGAATCATTAAACTTATATTGTTAGCCATCATCTTGTTTGCTTGTGAGATAAAACACAAAAGTTATTTTTTTATTCAAAAATTAGAAAATATTAATTTTATAATTGAATAGAGTTGCTAATTATCATCAGTATATTTACGTACTGAATCCCTTAGGAAACGCAAGCATTTTAAAATGAAATTATAAAAGTACAAATAAATTTTAAAGGATAAGTGATAGATGTGCTATTCTTACTGAACAAAAAGGAAGGCATATTTCATCTTAATGATGGTGACTCATTTAAATGTTTCAATTATATGAATATTACTCAGTCAATTCTTAGACACTTGGATTAAATCCAATTTAATGCCATGTTAGGGCATTATATAGGGATGTGGCCATAGAGATACATAGAGAAAAGAAAGGATGAGACAGAAAACAATACCAAACAGCTGCAAAGATAAGCACAGATTTAAGGCAGTTTGTGTTGCTGGTAACATTCAATAGTTCTACAAAGTAGACCTTAATTTATAAAATAAAAAAAAAAAAAAAAGAAATCACATCATTACCAATCACTTCTGAACAATTTACTTGGAGTGATTATCAAGCATTACATAAGGACTATGTGGCCAAGGGCAAGAAAGAATCCAGTTCATCAAAACAGCAATCACAGGCAGTAAGGATAAGACCACATTATTTTGCTTCTATTTTCTGTCTGGTTCGCTACACATAAATACATAAATTCTGTGTTACTCCCTGTGCAGCACATAAATGAGATCCACAGAGCAGAGATCCTGAAGAACTGCTTAAAACAGAACAGTGATTCATAATCAAAAGACATTTATCATTTGAATATTTTTAGATGTCCTGTAAGTGTGACCATGTATCACACCAGTGACTGGCAATATCCACTGATAGCAGTAATACAGGCTCAGTCACAACAAGCTAAAATACTCTCTGCAGAAGAGGACCTATGGGACACCAAGTTGAAAACTAATTATCAAATATTCAAAATGGGTATTTAGAATAATATTCTTAGCTGTGAGAAGTGTCAAATATGACAGCAGGTTGCCTAAGGGGGCTCCAGAATATCCACCCCTGAAGATAGTTAGATCTTGACCAAACAGGGTGTTGGGGAAATTCGGGACGTGCAGGGAGGAGGGGAAGCAGGACAGACACTTGATGCAAGTAATAGCAAGTTTCTGCTTTATTGTTTACATTACACTGTTCTTATGCATTCCTGCTGCTGCCGTTCACGCCATCACGCACGACCCCATTGGGTGCCCCGTATTGTCCACGTGCCTTGCATGCACCTTTCAGAGACCCTGATTGGTTCAAGTCCGGGATGGTGCAGTCCCTCTTTGTTTATTTTCTTGCTGTCTTGTTATCTCGTTCTTCAAACTGCTTCTCTCCCAATTTAGAATAGCTTACAGTTCTCTAACCTTGACCAATTCCTGAGGTCTCTGATAGTGTTAGCTAAAGACAACTTGGCTGGGGCCTGTAACAGGATTCAAATGCCTCACAATACAGGGTCTCCAGCTGCCTGCATTAAATTGACCCCTTTGGTCATGGAGTTGTATCAGATGATCTCCAGAGCTCTCTTCTGAAATAAATCACTCTAAGATTTATTAACTGTGTTTAGGTGGAATCATGGGATGTTTACAGTTAGTCAACAGAGCGTTCCATAGATTAAGCCTTTTTCTTTCCCCTGGTACCATACGAAAGCCTGTGGCAGCAGATACTGCACTGAAGGATCAGGAACATCTCTTTCAACATTAAAGATAAACTTCAAAATGCACAACTACACAAGATCACTAGTCCTCATGAACAATGTTCTAAGCAAATAGATGCAAAGAAAGGAAAAGAGCAATTCTGAATACAAGATATGGAAGAACTAAAGGCATTTTATGCCTTTTATAACTTTCATAGTATTCATTATTTTCAGATTAATCTCTTTACTATGGGTCACTTAAGCATATAGATAACTTATCTCCAGAAGGAAACTATATTAATTTGATTTCCTTTTTCTCATCAAGAGATAACCATACAAATTTTTGCCATGCCTCAAAAAATTAATCATCAAACATCAGTATATACAGAACCATGTGTGTAATTATATTTAGTTTGGGAAGGATAATTTTTTTTAATCTTGTTTTCTTTTACAATCAGAAATAAAGAATTAATATCAATTATTATCATTCGTGGATTTTTTAATTGACTGTGACTGCAACAAAATATTTACATTTTGAACAGAATTTTTTATGAGGCTTTTAGTTAGGAAAAAAAAGAGTCATAGGAAAATGGAGCACTCACAGTACAAAAAGCTGGTAGAATAATAAACAAAACTTTCTGTCAGATACTGATTTAGCTTTGACTGAAGATTTTCAGCCAGCCCTGCTGACAACTCACTAGTGATGACTGTTGTCCTTGTAGATTTTCAAAGAAAATAAATTAAGAAGAAAGAGGATATCTGTGTTTATGGAAAAAAATCACATATGTACTACAGCTACTGCTTTTAACACTGATTAGTCAGTTACTGTGGGACATCGGAAGTAATGAGGGCTGTATGTGTATGAGTGTGTGTTGCTACAACATAGTGATTAAGATTCCACAGTTTATGATTAACATAATTTTAACATTTGTTAAAATTTTAAATCACGACCTGCAATTGGATCACTAAATGTTTCAGCCAGTGCATTCAGCAAAAGGCTTTATAAATTAAGAAACACAAAATCATTTGATCCATCTGTATTGCAGTAAGATTCCAGAAAAGACATAATGACTTACTCTCACCCAGGGACAGAAATATTTAGACAGAAAGGACAAGGACAAAAATACTTAAACTGATAGGGTGATCACCCAGGTAACTATGCCCAAATTGCTTGCAATCTTTTTTAAAGAAACTCCTGCTCTGGCAAAAAAACTGTCATTTGTGTGCTGCACCAAAATCCCTACTTAAGCCCATAGAGGAGCTCAATCCCTCAGTTCACTACTTGGCCTTCTCTCCATAAGTATAATAAGAGTAACCTTAAGGTGTGATGTTCCATGCTCATTGTTTGTGACTGCATGTCAAAAAGAAGAAGAAAATGCTTTGTTTACTAAGGCAGGGACAGAGAACAATGACAGTCACATGGAAATAATAACCCTGTTCTCCCAGAAGGATGTTAACAGTTATTATATTGCACCACAAGTATGTGTCATCTCTAACCCAGCAATTTATTTATTCTTCTCTCAAAAATGAATGCACTGTAGCAGGAAATTTATAACAAGAATTTGAGGGGAAAGTAAATCAATCTTATCTTCAGCCAACAAGCAATAATACACACTAACAGGGGCAGACAGGACTTGTCCAACATTGCAGCTCGCTAAAGAGGAAGGTATTGATTTGTGTTTGCCTTTTTCTATTAACAGTAAAGAGACTACAGCACTTTCACACATCATAGGATAAGGCTTAAGGGTGTCAAAAAGCAATATACAAACCTCAAAATGTTTGTACTTTTGATTTGTGGAAGCTATGATAATTTTGAATGCTTATTTAAAGGTTTATTCCTGCATCAACATCTTCCTTCAAAGTAAGAGAACTTTTCTTCTGTGATTGACCTTCTAATAATCTGTTCTCAACAGATCAGTTTTCCCTATATTACTAGTCCCATTCATTCTTGCTGCTTTGTGATACCAGAATATACTGATGATATTGCACATCCCTTTTTCTTGATGTTTGATGTCCTTGGGCTTGCAGGTATTGGTTTCAATTTGTCAAACAAAATATAAAAATACCAATAATGCTGATTGCAAAAGGGTTCTTATAGCAATACATTTTGGTTTAAATTTTAGGATATCACGAAATAGCAGGGTTATTTAAAATGTGATATATATGTCAATTATACGATCTCACTTATCATTTTAAGTAAGATAAATATAATGTTAGTCTTCTGAAATGGGATTGGCCATGGACATCTATTGTCTTGCTACACAAAAAGTCCTTGCATTATTCCTAACAAATTCTCACATGCCATCATGAAGACATTTTTTATGTATACCTCAAGTTTTATATTCAGATTAAAACTATTTAGTAGGCATTGCATGCTGAACTACATGCTATGGTAATGGAGTAAGAAAACCTTTTAACCAGGTTTTCAAAATTCACCAATATATTTTACATTTACATTGTGCAAGATGAAAGAAGATGTCTCCAAGGAAAAAACTGAAGTTAAAAGTTTAATAGGCAAAGGTGACATTTTGAGTAATAAGTAAATAGTAAAATGCATCTTTTAGTAAGAAGTTTTTGAAGAAATAAAACTTTTGTTATTTAACAGATTAGCTATGGGATAGTCACATCTGTTTTGATAAGTTAACATCTCAAACGTTTTAAGAACTGTATGTTCTAGTAGAACGGATCATCAAACATCTCTAATAGTAGGAACAAATGGCAGAAAGAAATACTGAGGGTACTGTGTCATCTCCTCATCCACAGAATCAACTAGAAGGAGCTATGTATGCATCTGAGAAGCATCTAAATGCAGAACATTTGGCTTAATTGATGCAAAAAATTCAGTTTTATTTTCTTTATTTCCCTGGCAAGTGACAGACATTGATGGACACTTTAGATACCAGATTATTCTGTCTAGCTTTCTGGTGGCCAGGCTGCCTAATTTTCCTAGAAGTTCAGAAGGTTGATAAGCAAGGAATTTAAGGAAAAACCACTTGTGCAGCAAATGAATGCTGGATGCCATACTCTAAGGCACTGAAAATAACATTGAAAAATTGTGTTTAAATACTACCCTAGGTGATTAATTTAGGGGGAGATTTATTCTCCTTTAAGCTTGGGGCAAATTTCAGATGCCTTATGGCTTCCTAGCATCATTTTAGTAATGCGAAGTGTCCTTCTTGGTCTCTAGTAGCCACTCCAGAAAGTTAGTGTGTCTCTTGTCTTGTGGTACAATTGGTAGGCGCAGATGCCTGCCTTGTAATGTCACCCTGGTCTGTTTCACCTGAGTTTAGCCACCCACACTGAGATAACTGAACCCTAACCCTGCTCTCTGCAGCTGTTTGTGTGGCAGTGAAGTCAGACATACCCTTCTGGGTGTGGCAAACCATAATAGACTCCTACCTCTGGTCAAGTGAATTAAACTGCTGTATTTCTTCTGCTCATTCTTTCTGTTAACTGTCAGGAAACTGCAACATTGTTCTCATGGGTTTCACAAGCTAATACCATTGTTAGCTACATCCCTGACATAAAAACTGAAGGCTCAGTCTGTTTGTAGATGGAAATCTAATACAAGGGGAGAGAGGGTGAGTTTTGTACACCCATATGAACAAAAACAAAGAAGCAGAAAATTGAAATTGTTGGGCATATATCCTATTAGCAAATGTCAATTCCACTGTCCCTAAGGGGATGTTTTTGTGGATATCTGTAGAAAGCACAAGTGGGTTGCACAGAGTGTTTCAGGAACATTTTTCACACTCACCTTGCAGTCACACTCCAAATATTCAAGGTTAAGAAGACTTCATATGAATGAAATTTGAAATTTTCAGGTAAGGAGACTAGCATAATTCAATTCAACTAATCTCATCTTTGCATCTGAATCTTAAAAACACTACTTATCTATAAATAGATAGTAGTGTAGGTCTCAGTGGTATCAAGTACAGGAGTCAGAACTTTAGAATCCTGTTTTGACTGACTCACATTTTCTCCTAAGGGGGTAAGAAACTGAAAACATATTTTCCCTTAGTAGAATTTTAGTCTCTGATCCTGAGAGCACCTAGGCAAATGTATGCATTGCCCTTTATGTTGTCTCATAGAAGACATAAAAATTGAGCTAAAAAAAAAAAAAAAAGTCTTCAGTTGTTTGTATAACTTCCAGCTAGATATTCACCCTTTACAGAATTTATTAACTTTTTGTGATCTGTGAGGCACATAGTGCATTTCACTATATTCTCCAGGCTCAGAAGTTGTGTGTGCTTCAGATCAGGAATGCTTGTCATTGATTTGTCTGCATTTCTGAAAAGGTGACTGGCAAGAGACATTTTGATCTTGAAATTTTGATGAAGTGAGCTGGCCTTGTGTTTGACTGATACCTCACATAAAACCACTAAGGTAAGTCACAGTTCTTTCAGCCTGAGCTGGTATTGCTACAGCTGCTGCTGCTGGAACACCTTTAGTATTCCATTATTTCTATAAAAGACAGGTTTGCTCTAGAGTAACACCTACACACACACAAAACCAAACCAAACCAAAAAACACCCCTCTGACTGATTAATTGTGATCATGTAATTGGACTATAACAGGGGAAATCCATTCTGTATGATTAATGTTCATTTAAAATTTATGTGTTTGATGCCATTTTAGTGTGTCTGTTGTAAACAATCCATCTTATAAGGTTGTGATGTTAGCTTTCTAAGCACTTTATAAAGCAGGGAACTGCTCCCTCCCCATTTTACAGATTTGTAGACTGCAGCAAAGATTGGTGCAGTGACTTGCCTGGTGGGGGGTCAGCTCTCTCAATATTGCTGCTGTAATCCATTTTGAAGCATTGGTGAATTTCTGTGTTGGACTTGCCTGCGGCCATTAGATGTGAAAATGGTCCACTAATAGAGTTTTTATCAGCCTGAGACAGCCAAAGTGCTCCCTCTGCCAGTGTTCTGGAAGCAATTTAGTAGGTAACTCTTCATGACTGTGACAGGCAAAGGTAAATCCCATGTGGGAGTTCTGTTTTCCTTAGTTTCTGCAGCAGTACAAGTAATCAAAGGAAGGTTAGGAAAACTGAATGATGGTTCAGAAAGTGTCTTGCAGTAGCCCTCATGATTTGATGTGTCACTAGCAGGCCATGTACCCATTAAATTCCCATTGTAAAGCTCTGAACATGTCGGAGAAAATCTGTCATATTAAATCTAAAAAACACAGGTTTTCATGGCTGTTTGGTACTTTCTCTGAATGCTAACTTGGTATTTTAATGCTATCCCACATGCCATTAAAGTGCCAGAATTGAATCCTGAGCATTGCATGCCCTAGAACAGTTATACCTATTCAGAGAGGTCAACTAAATCTTACAATGACTAATATGTACCATATTCTCTTGTGCTGTAAAGTTTAGGAATACAAAGAGTGATTATAGTGCTTTTGTAGCAATATCATCCTAGGTTACAATAGATGTATTTAAGTATTCTATTACCACCAGCTGTGGGCCATTAGCTGTTATCACCTGCTAATGACCCCCCGCTGATAACAGACAATGGGCCAGCAAGAAACCACCACATGTCTCATGGACTTATCTCATCCTATTGTCAAATGCTTCACCCAGGAGGGAGGAGCTGGGCATTCCCACCTGGATAACCTGCCCTTGGAACTGCCTGGCCTCAGCCCTGTCTGCTGGGTGACCAGAGGACGAGAGCCACCACGGACCTTCAGCTGGAGACCAGACCTTCCATCGGATCATCACTTCAACTGGAACACTTTATTTGCACTGCTTCCACCACCCTAATAGGGTATTAGGTTGTATCTGACTTTGTCAGTGCTTTTTCCTCATATTATTTTGCTTGTTTCTAATTTTTCCTATTAATTTCAATCCTGACTTGTGATTTCCCACTGGTTTGTTTTCAAACCAATACCATATTAAATGAAGAGAACTACAAATATTTACTGTCATGAGCAAAGATAGAACTTGGAATCCATACACCTTCAAAGAAATGGAAACATTTGTCATCCAATCCAAAACTTAAGGCGTAAATCACATGGTACAGCATTAGTTGAGATT
This sequence comes from Rhipidura dahli, assembly GCA_013399225.1. Taxonomy (NCBI): domain Eukaryota; kingdom Metazoa; phylum Chordata; class Aves; order Passeriformes; family Rhipiduridae; genus Rhipidura; species Rhipidura dahli. The sequence continues at coordinate 184,106 of VXAC01001681.1, forward strand.
TGACTCCTTTAAAAGCTGAATAAAAACTGTGGGGCTAACAATTGGACTTTTGGTCAAAAATAGGGAAAGAGTTTCTGAAGACAATTGTGATACAACCAGTAATCTATTTAAGTTAAGCAGCACTCAATTCTTCGCTCTTTTTCAGTCCCTGGACTACATAATTGGGCCCCAAAACACAGTGTTAAACTAATCTGTCTAAACAGGGATTCCTTCAGGGCGCTTTTGAAATATTTAACTCATTAAGCATAAACCATGATATCTTAAATAATACACTAGATAATTCTAGAGTATCACTGAGAAAGTATATTATTTCTGATATACAGTGATTTGCACTTGTCTCCTGAACTTAGAATATCAACTTGTTTGCAGATTCCACCACTTCTGCACTTTGTCATTAAGAAATATAATAGAGAGTGCTAATTTTACTAATCAGAACATCAATGTCTGTCTGATTTAATCTAAAATGTTAATGAAAATATCTGTGGGTCTAATTATAATTTTAAATTGAGTTGGCCTAAATGAAGAAATTGCTCCTTGTTGCATAACTTTAAGGCAGGGCAAAATTTGCCCAAGAGAAATGAAAACCACCTATTGCTTTAAAGGTGCGGTTCATTTTTTATATCTTCTTCCTGGAATCCAGTGACAGGATCGATGGGAATGCCTAAAAACTGAATTAGGGAAGGTTCAGACCAGACATTAGGAAACATTTCTTTACTTTGAGGGTGATCAAACACTGAAACAGTCTTCCTAGAGAGGTAGTTGATGATCTTTGTTGGTTTCTTCAAAAACTGAAAATATTCTATTGTATTTTATTCTATTCTAGTCAATATTTTACCCTTTGTTTATTCATTGAATCCTATCAGTTTCTAGTGCACCACAAGTCCTTTCAAATAAGCATATAACATAAATTTTCAAAGCAATAACCAGTCAAGTCACAGGTGACAGATTTCAATGTGAAAAAATAAATCAGAACAAGGAAACTGAAGATAATTTTACACAAATAGATATCTTTTTCACAAATATGTATTTTCTCTAGAGATAACAATGTTGTGCAATATAATGCTGGAGACTTTCAGTAGGTAACTTTGATGTTCACAATTTATTCTCTTTTTCCATGTTATTATTTTCTCTTGCATATCACCAGCCATAACAAAAACACTGACTTTTTTAATCTGTACAAGATTTTCACCTACGTCAACTCAATGTTATTTGCAGCTGCAATACTGAGTTAAGTACTCAATAAATAAATAATAAATAAATATATTTTAAGCTTTTTCCAGAAACCAGATTTAACAAATGTGCTGCATCAAAAGTTAGATTAAAAGGTTGTAGTCTTACTTGAACTATTAAAATAATAATAAAAAAAAAAATAGGCCCACATTCTGTTCTCCTTTATGCTCATTTAAACATAGAATAACTTCGGAATATCAGGAATAAAGCTTGCCAAAATAAGCCATCCATTCCTCACCTGCAGACCTTATTATTTCAACTCATTATGTCTGGGAATGAATCCAAGCAGGTGTTGAAAAAGAAGTTTTGAAATTCATCAACCCATCTTTTTAGTGACACATAGGTCTCTGAATACATCACCCCACATTACAGTTTATCTTCATATTCAGAGTCCTCCCTAGAAAAAGACCAAGCTTTTCTTTTCAGAAATCATGACCTCCCTTGACAGCTGATATAATTGAAAGAAACCATAAAGTTTTCTGTCAAGAAGAAGAGACTTGCAAGCATAGGAGACAGAACTTTTGCAAGAGCTGCTCAGAGATTGAGGAGCTCTCTTTCACATGTGATATGGGCTTGTGAAATGAGCTCAGATTTCACAGCTTTCAGATTTAAATGCAAAATCCATTTCTTTTACTTATCTTTCTCTAAACAGCTTTCTCCCAGTGTTTTTTTCTGACCTAGCTTAATTTTCATGGTGTCAGAGTGAGAGGTTAGAGGACAAGCAAGTACCCAGAGAGACTCTTAGAACAGTCTTTCATCTTTTTCTCATTTCATCCACAGCCTTGGAGATTTTCGTAGCATATGAATACAGAAAAGTTTGTGACATTTTTCCTCTTCTCCCCTGTCTTTAATGCAAAATTTCATAGAGATGTCCAAGATGACTTTTCAATTTATCTATCTCTGTCTGTGTTAGTCATAGATCCATAAATCACAAGGGTTCTGTTAGACTCAGGATGTCTGGAGAAAAATCTGCCCTGGTCTGGAGTCAGAATGGCTCTGTTTGCATTAAAAGGCTGCTGAAAACTACAGAGCAGGATCCATTAGTTTTGGTGCAGAACTACATGACTAACATTTCTGGATCCAAGCTGGTTGGTTTATCTGCACTGTGTTGAGCCAAGTAGGTTAAGTGTTTGATAATTCATTCATCTCTCCATCCCAAATTCAGTATTGCAGACTAGTTACTGGTTGTTGTATGCAACTGCTTTTTGATCCTGCTTTACAGTCGGTATATTTAACCACTGAGGAAAAATAAAAAAGGGGTACACATCTCTTTCCAACAGTATAATTCCAACACTACATTCTTTTCAGTCTTGCTGGCCTGTTCACTTTTATTTGGTATTCTTTCCCATGCGGCTCAATTCCAGCTACATTCCTCTAACCTCCAAAAAAAAAAAATTAAATAGTACAGCTAATATTTTCTGCTCTTGCTATACAATTTTAGGGTGTTTTACATTCCATTCTCCAACTCCAGGATGTTCATATCTTGACCATAAACTCTTCAAAACATGGATCATCAAGTAGTCTGTGCTCATACAATGCTTATCTCACAGTAATTCTTTTCTTATTTAGGCTTTGGGTAGTGTGACAACAAATAAGATCAATAGTAATAATGATAATAAACACAGATCATCACAGCTCATTTTCAACATATATCAACACAAGATGAAATTTAATGGTCCCAAGTATTTTGCAGGCTTGAAAAAATGATCATAATAATCCTTTTTACCTTAACCCTTATGAATCTTTGAAGATAATTATCTATTTCTCCTAACTTAATTTCTTGAAATAGCTTCAAGACAACAGATAGGGAGAGTAGATACATATACAGAATAAAATTGATTACTGTGTGTAAAGAAAGTAGGCTTAAGAACATGCTATAAATTATTGCTAAAATTCTGAAAGAAAAAAAACAAAAACAAAACAAACCCTAAAATTATGAAGACCAGTATACTACGTCTACTTGTATTTTGAGCTAAGGTGTGTGCAAGAAGGCATGTGTATAACACTCACTATGTTGTTGAATCCATAAGTAATTATTTCAGGATTAAAATTTAAAAGAGAACCCTATAGCTCCTACTTATTGAAATGGACATAAACTCAAGTGAGTTGCTGGGTTTATTCCAGTAATAACCTTAAAAAATAGAACTGAATGTATACCAGTCAATGCATGTAGCAAAAGAATAACTTAAGGTTTATTTGCTGCTGCCTTAAATCACAGTTGCCTGCCTACCTTGTCCACTTTGTTCACAGTAAATGATGATGTTAATGGAGTAATCCCAGCAGAATCAAACAAATGGAGAAGAGCAAACATAATATGTTTATTTAACGGGATGGGAGACTGATCCAAGTAATCACACAATTTGTAATCTGGTGCCAGTGGTTTGAAAATATCCAGCAAAAGCTTTAAAATAAGAGTTAAGACACAAATATGATTAACAATAGGTGTGAAATTTAGATTGTGATAGACTAATTTGATAACAGTTTTCAGAAGGAGGACTATTGGTTTTCTAGGCAACAGGAAAGTAAATTGGCTTAATCTAGCTGTACTTAACTATTTCATATGGCTTCATGTGAAAATCTACTATCCAAACTGGGCACAGGGGTATAAAATAACTGACTTCAAAAGTCTGGAAGTGAACAATGCTGAAAGAGAAAACATAACCGTACAAGGAAGTTACTAGTGCAATTTTTTCAAAGACAGGTTTTAAGATTAGTCTTATTTTGTAATATTATTCATTTTTTTGAGGGGAAAAATATACTTGTAGAGTGAAATTTCCTATTGATTCAAAGACAAGAGGTTTCTGTTCCTATGGGAGAAGAATAGCTGCAAAGGAAACAAGAACTTTTTTTATTGTAAAATCCATTCCCTTAGATAAAATGAGAAAAAATTGTTCAGTCACAGACTCCCAGATATCTTTTTCTTTATATTGGTCACATGAGCTGAATAGAGTTCCAGGACAGTGTAGAAAACTGCTACCTTTGGAGGGGCATATGCACCAAGGAATGGTAGATAAAGTTCAGGCTTGCTGGAGAGCCAGGTTCTCAGGAATTCCAGCTGGAAGTCAGATGAGGTGGAGTATTTCAAGTAAGAACTGATAACTGCACATGGAGTAACCGAGGTTCATATTGCATTTCTTACTACTGCAAATCCATAGCTCACCTCATCACCTTGTAGACCCTTCTATTTAAACAAAATTGTGTGTCTGGAATATGAAAATGAATCCTCATCTTTGGGCTTGTTCCAGCTGCCCACCTACAGGCACCTGGAGTGATCAGAGAAGCCTCAAGATGTCACAACACAATCTGCCAGTCCCATGTGATGCATAAGATAACCAATCGTATTTGACTCCATCTCTCCCCTACCTGATGTCCATATCCCAAGTAACATTAAAAAGGGATCTTCATACACTTCAGCTTTAGATTAATACAAAAGGTGGAAACAACAAATAAGTTATGGTGATGGAATATATTCTGTCTCCTATATACAGGCAGTATATAAAAAAAAAATAAACTCATATAATGTTTCTTGTTTTTCTTGGCAATTTAGAATATTTCCCCCTGCATCAACACAGCTTTTGTAAAAAAAAAAAANGTGCCTTTCAGATGAAACTCCAGTTCAACAGATATATATGATATATATATAAAAAAATTTTATCTTCATACAAAAGTAACACCACTGCTAAAATTGTCCTCCTCAGTCTTGTATAAAGAATTCATTTAAATGCTGCCCTTGCTGGACACATATAGAGTATATGTTCAATTCTGGATACTTTATCTTATAGCCACCTTTCAAATTATTTTCTTTTTTCTAATTTTTCATTTAAATAAGATATCAATTATTGAAATGTCATCTTGGTAGTGGGCTTTTTACATAATGATGCATTTCTCTCTCTTGTTCCTTTAATTTTGACCAAAAAAAAACCCCTCCACCCTGCTTTTCTATCATATTAGTTATTATTTCTATTGCTATTAATCTGTTGTTTTGAGGTCAGGGGAGTTTGAGTTTCTTCCTATTTTTCACTACTTTGGCTTTTCCTGCTGCATTATAAAGTATCACCACACTTTATTTCTCATGTTCATTATCTCTCTGCAGTTAATACACAAAACCTATTTATCTCTAATAATATGAGGTAAAATTGATTATTTTCTGTCATAAACAGTATTTACTGCAAGCAGAAAATTATAAATTAACTCAGCACAGTTTAAACTTAGTCTGACAGAGAGTAAATAAAGCTATATTTTGTGTTCTGATTTGGCCAGGCTTAGTGTCAGGATTGTTTTTGTTTGTCTTTTAGAGATCAGAAAAAGAAAATTAGAGAACTTGTCTAATAAAAATATGCTTGGCTTGGCTGACACCACTGAATTTGATTAATATTGGCTTTGTCTACCTAAGGGATCTTCAACAGTCATTTCAAAGTTAGGTCAAGATTCAGGTTAATTGCTATTCTTGGATAAATCATAGTTTAGCTTGAATTAGTCGACAAAATGGATGCTACCTAAAAACTCTTCATCATCTCAAGAAGCCTCTTCATAAGGCACATTTTTTTTATAGAATGCAAGGATCTTTTCCCATGTTGTTGTCTACCCATCCACAGAATGAAATCCACTGCAGCACCTGGGAGGAAGTATTCATCAAAAAGGATAATGCTCCTTATTTATCTTAACTGATGAAAATGCAGTATTAAAAAAAACAGTTTGAGCACCTATAATTAGGAAGGGACATAGAAAGGAATGAAACCAAAATAAAATACGGGATTTTTATGGATAGTAAATTTACAAAGGTTGTGTGGATTTGGAATTGGCCTCACAGCTAGTGGACAAGGAAAAATTTAGAGCTGCTGCATATCCTCTTTTCTTCAGATCTGAACCCATTGCTCATTCAGTGGAGGGAAATTACCTTTTTTAAATTTATTTTTTTACCTCTTAGATATTTCTCTGCAGACCTGCAGGAAAGCTGCAGGGAGACGTAGGAGTTTTGCCAAATCTCTCCTGAATCCTTTTTTACTTCAGGGAACACCAGAACAGCTTGGGAAGAGCAGAGTAACTGGAGGAAACAGGGACCACCCCAGCCCCAGGCATCAGACGTGACCATGGGATGGGTACAGGCCAAGGTTGGGCTGGGACATGGTCCCCAGGGGAGTCAGATTTGCAGGGACTGTGGCCCGACAGGGCAGGGCTGTGGGGAGCTGGACTGACCCTGCTGCAGTGCCATTGATCCAGGGAGCTGAAATGGGCCATGGGCAGGGTGGGAGGAGCCATGGGAAAAAAAAAATCTGCATCTTCAAGGGAAGAATCCCATCAAAAATAAATATCCATGAGAGGCAGAGTGAAGCAACCTTTGTATGTGCATGTTCCTTCCATCAAAACCAGCACAAAACCAGTTGACTAGAGCTAGATTGATTAAGTTCCATTTTATCAATTTATAGGAGATACCGACTGACTAATTTCAAAGGCAAACCAGCTATTAATTTTAAATATTTATTTTGGATGTTTTAACTTCTCAGAGATGAGGTGTTTCATATCGATGGTAGGATGTAAAATGGAATTTATTGCTGCCATCTCTATGGTTATGGGAAATGATGCTGCTAATGGTTTTCATGCCACTTTTAAAAAAATATAAAAAAAGAAAAAAGCGTAAGTAAAAAATATTTGCATTGCAATCTGAAGCAGCAGAAATCATTCTATCTTCTCTGTCCTATGGAACCTTAATCATATCCTATTCATCCTAAAATAAATATTACTGTGACTTTAAAAGGGTACATTATCTTCATAAGGTCTGTGTACCTCAATGTGACAAGAATGCATGGCATCAGGGAGGCAACAGGATATACAGTTTTCGGGAAGGCTGGCAGCAAATGTGCCCTCTTTTGATTGTTTTGACTTTTAAGCTGTTTTAAACTATTCACCGAACTAAAATCTCTGTGATTTCAGTATTTATCTGAAGATATTCCAGGAACTTTGATAGAGTTATTTTGTTTTAAAAGTGTCTAAAGCAAATATGGTGTCTAAAAAGTACAAGTTTACAGCCTCTTTCAGTACAAATAATTAGTAAAAGCAGGGTTGAATATCTGTCTCCTCTCAATCAGATTAGCTGTTGTTGCAATGAAAGCCTCGAGGCAAAATCCTGAAGTCGTGCTTAAAAGCATCATAAAACTTTAGAAATTTGCTGACTTCATGAAATGGTGAAAAAAACAGAAAGTTTCATGAATTTTTCAGTTCAAGTTAATAGTTACTTCATTCCTATGACTGTGTATAAATTCTAAGGCCAAGCTGAAATCTTCCAAATGGTAATAGAGAGTCACAAACTGAAGCATTTTGTATCCTTCTTTTTATCAGTGAGGAAGTTTTCTTCTGTGACTGTGTGAGTGTGGTTCAAGTGTTCACACAAATAGAGACAAGCTGGGCAAACAGAAGCAACCATGGCTCAAACACGTCCTTGTTTCATTTTCTGAATTTCTGCACAATGGAAAGCCAGTGGTTGAAAAGAGCCTGGCAACAGATACATGGAGCAAGATCAATCACAGAATCAAATAGGCTGGAAAAGACCTTTGAGATCATTGAATCCAACTTTTGGCCAGACACCACCACGTCACCTATGCCATGGCATCAAGTGCCACATCCAATCTTTTCTTAAACACCTCCAGGGATGGTGACTTCACCACCTCCCTGGGCAGCCCATTCCAATGTCTAATCACTCTTTCAGAAAAGACATTCTTCCTAATGTCCAGCCTAAACCTCCCCTGGCTCAGCTTAAGATTCTGTCCTCTTGACTGGGGAGGTCGTTTCTGGTTGCCTGGGAGAGGAGACCAGTCCCCATCTGGCTACAACCTCCTTTCTGGGAGATGCAGAGTGGTAATTTCTACCCTGAGCCTCTGGGGGGGGGGCCTCTGCCTGATGTCCTCAAACATGGCAGTGAATTACAGCAGAGGGCTCTGAGGGAGCACCCTATGGACATCAGCAGCTATGCCACATACATAGCCTTGCCTTTACCTTTAAGTGAAGCAGCAGCTGCTCACAATTGCTCAGTTTTGCTCAGCAATAGAATTGATGTACAGAATTGTTTTCAGTTAAGAAAATCTTACAAGAGCTGCAAAAACCAGTATGTCAGCAAACCTCCCCATGCTGGTCTCTGCACAGCGTGATCTGCATCGCTGGAGGTCCATCTGAACCTGGGTTTCTTTGGTACCTGGAGATGCATAGGATTATCTGAACTGTCCTCTTTTTGTTTCTCCTGATAGCTCCAATGTATGGTGTTTTAAGCAATACCTTACTGATTGCCCTTCTCACTGGGATTACAATAAGCACTTATACCAATGCATTAAATTGCCTTTTGAGATGATGAAAACTGGTGACACTCACAAAGTCTAGAGCAAGATTCGGAGATTTTCCTGTATGGCAATGGATTGATGATGCAGATGGCAGGAAGACCTCCTGTAATCCCTACCTGAAAAACTGCCTCTCAGTGACAACAAGCAGAGACAAGTTGAGAATCACCACAAACTGCACCAAAAGCAGCTGGAAAGCACAAATGATTTGAGCCAATGTGACCCCCTGTCAAAGCCAGGATGAGAAGAGTTATTATAGTTTAGAGTGTAGCCACTGCATAATCCCATTGATCTCTCTGCAGAGGCCACAGACAACATGAGGGCAAAATGAAACCCTTTTAGCTTTTGTTTGCCAGATTTGGCATCCCACCATAAAAATAGATATTACATGTCATTAAGTGAGTTCTGTACTGACCTTCTCAATACTTCATTCGAATTAATTAAAGTCTCAAGTGTTCAAATAAGTCCAAATATTTTTCATAATATTAGGAAGCTTTTGATTTTTTTTCTTTAGCCTCATTTTTGTGGAAAAGTAAAAGTAGAATCTCAAATTTTGTTTAATTTTCTCCAAATTCTTGCTTACAAGAACTGTTCACCTTGTCACAGCAAGAATTCTCACAAACACATCACAACTCACTGAATTTATAATTTGGGTATTGAAATTTATGTCAGAAATGAACAAAAAGAAATACAGAATAACAGATTATGTGAATTACCAATATATTAAGAGGTAAGATATATATAAGGTGAACATCATTTGACATTCCAAAATTTAAAGATAAGTCTGAGAAACACAGATATACTGTGTCTGACTGGGACAAAGTTATTTCATAGCAGCCTATAATGGTGCTGTGTTTTGGATTTGTGTCTAATACCAGTGGCAGCATGTGGTTGAACAATGCTTGCACAGCATCAAGGCTTTCTTTTTTTCCCACTCTGTCTTCTGAGCAAACAGTCTGAGGATATGCAAGAAGTTGGGACAGCCAACCCAAACTGGTAAAAGAGATATTCTGTACCCTACAATGTCACGCTCAGCAATTAAAATTAAGGTTAGATGGAGAAAGTGCAGGTAATTGGGGGAGGGGAAGGGGTGGTGTTTGTTTTCCAAGGTGGCTGTTGCTCAGAGATCAGCAGAGGATTGGTCAGCTTGGGGCAGAGAGTGTGTGATGGCAGGCTTAGCTGCTTGCCTGGGCAAACCAGTACTGAGGGCTGAATTCTAGAATGTGGGAAATTGTATCTTGGGTGTAGTTAAACTGATGGTTATCTGATTTTAAGAGATTTTGGACAACTGGGAATGTACCAATTATAAACCACATAGGTTTATATTGAAAAGGTAATTTGACCATTGACCTGTATTTTCATAGGTACTTTTGGCTATCAGCAGCCCCCTCATTTACAAGACCTTATCTTCTGCTGAAGTCCATGAATGCTGCATAGTAACACACTTGTGAAAAGCATCACTTGTGGGGCTTTGTCTTAGATTAATTTCAGAATCACAGAATATTCTGAGTTGAAAGGGACCCACAAGGACCATGAAGTCTAGCTCTTAAAGTGAATGACCTTTACAGGGATCAAAACCATGACCTTAGCATTATTAGCACCATGCTTTAAACAACAGACACCTTGTTGTTGGTTTTCCCCAGAATAAAAAAAAAAAAGGAAAAAAAACAGCTGCAGAAAATGGACAAATAATTCTAATCTTGAGAAGGTTGGCAAAGAGAAGGAGGAACTCAGAACAACTGTAACTCATGAAAAAAGTCAAAAGAACAATATGCAAAGAGGTTAAAGAAATGCAAGCCTAGCAAATGTACATCACATAATAAAAGCAAAGGTTATATATATCACAGTACAGCTGATTCAAATTAATCAAATCAAACAACTGCTTCCTTAAGAAAATTACTAATGTCATTAATGTATTCAAAAATATAGCAGAGGTGCATGCACATATTGTGATAAGTAAGTTCTCAAAGCAATCAAACCTTCTGTCATGTAATGCCCTTGATGGGTTTTGATGATTTCTGTTGCAAAGTAAATAGTAAAAGAAGCTGAAACTCTGTAATATTCCTTTCCAGACAAGAAATATTTTTGTTTCCATATTGCTCAATGTTTCATCTTTCTTGTTCCCTGTGTTTATCTGAACTGCAGTACTCAAACATACGAGACTACAAAAGCATTATAAAGGAAAGGTAGCTACTGAGTTATTTTAGGGATAGATGACTATCTGGAAAAGATAGGAAGGCAGAAGAATACCAAATGCATTAGGAAGACATAGGTAAAGGAACTGAGGAAAGGTAAGAAAAGCTCACTCAGGGAAGGCCAGATTTTATGAAGGAGGAAGCAAATTTAAAAAGGAGTTAAATGTTTGCAGTTGACATTGAAGGGTAATATAGCCAAATGACACACTATGGGAATGTCTCCCCTTATGAAAGGTTTTATGGTTATTAAAATTAGTATATTTCGGCATAACTTTCAACTGATTAACCTAAAAGTCTATAAAATGTTTCTTTCTATGTTTCTGGTTTTTTTAAAAAAATATACTAGATAATTTTCAGCAATAGCTAATGGTTCTTCTGGAAGTGAATTACGTTATGCTACTGACTAGCAGACAAAGCAGACAGCAAAAAATAAACCAGATCATGAAAATGTTTTTGAGAATCCTTACTGTCACTGTGTTACTGAAATGCTAGTGTTTACCACAGTGATGGAATTTTGAGGTTTATTTGTTTTCAGATGATGCAGCAATCATATAATGGTTGTCCTACTGGTGATGACAAAGATTTTTCTTTGTGAGCTACCACTGATTTGTGGTGATTTTTTTCTCTTTAATGAAAAAATAAAAAAGTAAAAATTTATTTTAAAAAATCAGCAACAACACAAACACCCTCCTAAACCTTTAACCAAATAGTAGAAACTTGCATATTAATAGGCATGAGAGATGGAGCAATTTCTCCTAGGTAATCAGCTCTAATAGGCATCGACGTACTGAGAAATAAAAGTTCAGGCAGTATGACTACCTCATGGCCATGATAGCAGAAAAGTTAACTACAGCTCAACAATTAAATAAAGTATGAGGAAGGCAGAAAAGGTGCCAGCTAGGCTAGGGTGCAAAGTAATCTGCAACAGCGTGTCTGATGAGGGATTCTGTATGTGAGAGAAAAAAAAGCATTTCTATAATAAGATCTTGAAATCACTTTCTGTGATTTCTCCTGTGATTTATTATTCCTGCCCACATATGCCTTTGAAGTCTAGGTTTAACTTTTTAATGAGTGGGGGGTTAAAGAATTGTCCGAGTGTTTTGGCTGTGTAGGTATAGAGTACATCACCTTATAGCACCAAGGGAAGGGCAGGACCACAATGGAGCAATCACACTCATGTGTTTTTCTCTCATATTTAGTAAACAAGAAGTCCTAATAAGAGGGGGATGGAAATTAACATCTTCATAACAAGTGGAATAAAGAAAAACTAGTGATTGAATGCCTGAAGATCTGAATAGGTTAAATACAGAGCCTCTAAATATGGAATTTACTTCTTTCAAATATGGTGTCTTTATTGATATATGCCTAAAGAGTAAGAGCCAGGTATATGTAACTGTGTCAATATTAACATAATTAAATTCACCTTTCTAATAAACATTTTTTTCTCTGTACTATAACAGAATATTTTGATTCATAGCCTTCTCTACCTCCCCATCTGACTCTTCTCAGGCTCCAGCTTCTCTTTTTTGTTCCCCCTGCAGCAGAAAAGATGCCTTTATTTATCCTGGTTGGGGGTAAGAACGGCTTGTGAATCTTTGCTTATTTATATCTAAACTCAGAACGAGACAACCAGGATGGGTATCCCTTGGTCCTATCTGGAGATCCCCTTTTAAAAAAGTTTTAAGTCTTATGCAGGTTCCTAAATAAAGTGTGAAAATTCATTAGAGCTACTCCAAACAATGCAGATGATAGTTAATGCAGATGCAGCTAATTAGTCAACAGTTTGTAGTTTTCAGCCCTTTCACCTCTGAAGAAAAGGTCAAGAAGAGTTCACTTCTGTTCCCAGTTAGAAAAAGAATTGCATGAGCTGTGTGCTAGCAAAGCTCCAGGTATGGCTCAGAGACACTTTGCCACAGTGAACAAGAAAACTCTGAGTGAAGAAAAAAAAAGTTCACATATTTATATCTGTATCTACATTTTAATAGATTTAACTGCTCTCAGTAAATAAAGAGCACAAAAATTATAGAGAATAATAGTCAAAGCACTGGGCCTCAGGGCAATCTGAAGCAGCTGCATGCTTTTAATATAACAAATCTTGCTCAGTATGGCTTTCCTAGCACAGGTGGTACTGTACATTATTGTCCCTAGAACACAGTTATGATATTTCATTACAGCCATCGTTCAGAGTTACAGCATTCCTCTTTCCAAAGGAGGCAGCTGAGATGAGGGCTGTAACATGAGCTGGGAGGGTGTTTGCTGGTACCTGGAAGATGATTAACAGTGACTCGATGCTTCATGCAACAGTTGCAAAAGTGAGAATAATAAAATCAGCGAGCCAAGCAAATGAGCCATATGTTGAGTTATCTAGCAGGAGGTATGCCAGGAAAAGGGTGCTGATCATCTCACTGGGGATTTTCTCAACATGCGTATTACCAATTTAAGGCTAGAATCTTGATGTGTTAGGATCACTGATGGTTAGCTTACACAATAATTTTGAGAATTTTTTTAATTACTATTTATTATTGCTTGTATGGAGGAACATGAGCATTTCTCGCCACTCTATAAGCACTATTGGCAAAGTAAGGAAATTTGCAGAAAATAAGATTTTACATTAATGTTCAAGAGTTCATTCTGCATGAAGAGAAATACAGTCTTGTTTTATCATATTTACAAAGAGATACCCTGAATTAGAAAACAATTAGCAAAAAAACAAAGTGTAAATTAAATGGGTGAAATTAGTTCCTATTTGAGTTTTTTATTGCTGACCCTTGAAACAAGAAGCAGCTAAAGAAAAGTCTTTGAAAATTTTTGAATGCTTCATGTTATTCATAGAAAGAATAATATAAATATCGCATATAAATAATATATATGTCCCATATATTATAGATATGTATAATGGTCTTTTTATATCTCTATATATAAATATTTTCATTTTTTGTCAAATTTGAACAGTTTGAACTTGTAACTGTTCTGCTCAGGTAAAATGACAGCTTTTCTTTTTTGTTTTATCCTATGCCCATCTGTGATATTATTTTCTCTGGGAAAAAAAAACCCAAAAACTTGAGGTTCTTTTCCCTCTTTTATTACTGTACAAATGCAAACTTTTTTATGAGTAAGGAAACTTCTAATAAACTCAAATACTTTTCCTGCACAGTCAACAGCTTCCCTGCTCCATATGATTTCTTATAATAATCTAACAGGGATTTGTTCACGTGAGCTGCTAATATGTTATTCCTTGTGACATATCAAAGCTATTTGTCAGAATTTATGACTTTGAAATACTAAAAATGGAAAATCCTCAAATTTCAAGCATCTTTATTTCAATAGGCTCTTCTGGATTCACAAATTTCAGCAGAAGAAAGATTTGCTTTCACCTTATAAAGTGCATGATTAAACTGCTTATATCTTGATTGCCTTTTACTTGTTTGTTGATTTTTTTACATTGACAAAAATTACATATAAAGCTTATAAACATCTTTCTTTGTAAATGCTGCTGTAAACCCCTTTTCCATTGTGTTCAGCAGCCAAGAGTTCAAGACCCAGCTATCATCTGGCCCAGCAGCATAACCTTGTATTTGACTTCTGAAAAACTTGTTAATTTTGAGAGATGTAAGAAAAGGGGACAGAAAAATAAGAAAGATAAAATTATAGCTAGAGGTAGTTCTATTGAGACAAGATAATTAGTGGCTCAAGCAGTCAAGAAGAAAAGCACCAGCATGAAAAAATATAAAATACTAAAGAAAGAACTTATACAGCAAGTTGAGCAGTTAGGAATCACCAGGGTTTCAAATCATGCTCATCAGTGTCACCAGTGATGACAGAGCTGGTGACACCTGGTGACTCAGAGCCACCTCGCTGAGAACCTGTTCCAGGAGTGATAGAGGCTGTTTCGAACCTTCTGACTGACAACTGTGAGGCCAACAGAAACCCTCTGCATGCCTTAGCAGTTCTGGTGAGGAAACTAATGCTTAGCCTAATGGATCATTAAATCATCAACTCTTAGCTATGTTCTGTGCATACTGAACTGGTACATAATTGCTTCTTTTCAAGTTGAGACTATATCTCATGCAGAGTTTCTTTGCACTGTACAAATGATGACTCAATAAACTGATCCTAAAGAGGAGAGGTATCAGGATTCAGTGAAAAATAATCCCACACCACATTTTCCTCATTGAGAACTGTATAAGGAGATCAGCAAATGAAAATAAGTCTAAATATGGGTAGTTGCCAAAGTATCAAATGTTTGGTCTGTGGAAGAATTTTGTACTTTCTAAAACCTGCTTTTTACAAACAGTTTTGAGTTTTTGTTTCTTAGTTACTTTTCAAGATGAAAGATAAAAAAAAGAGAGGTTGATATGTGGTAAGCAAAGGACAATTTAAAACTCCTACATGTTGTCTCTCCATCTATAACATTCCCAGGGGTTTCTAAAAGCTACTGTTTTAGCAGAAATGCTGGCAGCTAAAAGCTGCATGAACATTACTTTCTTTTTACAACTAGCTGAATAGTAAAGAGAAGAGAAATGGAACTGCTTCTTGAGATTCTAGACCAAATTTCAGCTCATCCTCATTCTTTACCTTTTCATGTTTATTTTCCATGAATGTTTGAGTAGCTGAGATTAACTATATCAAACAGGCAGAAAAGCAAAACTTCGTGGGAAAGATTATCAATGAATTTTTATAGGATAGCAATATTTGTAATTCATGTCCAGTTCATTGGTTACTGTGCTGCAAACACACAAAGTGACCCACAAAGTGAGGTTTTGTGCTGTACCTCTGAGACTGTAATATTTCTCTCTGTAAGGAGGAGGCAGATACAACCCCAGTTTAAGCTGAGTAGGCTGCACAGCCTAAAGGCAAACCGTAATGCAGGAACAAAAAGCATCAGCCACCAGAAGTGAACATTTCTTCCTCCCTGAACACTTACAGTGGTTAAACTTTGTGTGGAATGTAGGGGTACATTCTGGAGACTTTCAGCTACCTCTCCATTTGCAATTCTTACCTTTTGTCAATTATTTAATATAGAAATCAGAGCACACATCAATTGTAAAAGTTGCAAGAGCTATTGGAAAAGTTATTTGCAGGCCATCAAACCCCTAAGAAGGGAGAGAGTGGACATGGAGCACTTGCAGTTATTGCCTGTGTTTACAGAACATTTCCTACAAGACAAATACAAGGCTCACTTCTGAATCTTCTGTGTTGACCATGGAATCAACACACAGAATAAAAAAGAAAGGGCAGTGATTAGAATATCCTCTCTCCTTAATATTTTCCTGCCCATTCATGGATGGGCTAATTTCATTTATGGAGATAATTTTGTTTTTCAATAAAACTCAAGGGTATAACCACTATATGACCTTTGCAATCCAACATTATGATCTTTCAGAATTAATGTATGAGCGTGGTATTAATTAAAATGTAGTTTCTGGCACCTAAAATGATTTTCAGAGGCTTGTGCTATGCCCCAAATTTCCACATTGTCCATGGAGAAAATATTGCCCATGGAGGTGCTCCTATCTATCAGAGTGTAGCTGCACTATGTAGCTACACACCCACACCCCAAAGACTTGGTCTGTGCTTCTTAGAAGGCACTTGCTGACATCAGTTTCTCACTGCAGAAGTGGCACAGCATCGCAGAGAAGCACTGAAAGGTGATTTGGGTTTTTTGTTGTTTTGTTGTGGGTTTGGTTGTTTTGGGGGGTTTTGAGGGGTTTTTTAATGATGGTATTCACAAATCCTGGAATACAATTTATAATGGATTTTCTCCACAGTCCTCATGAAATCCTGATAGAATTCATACCCTCTCAGACAAATCAGGAATAAAGGTTGTGTCAGGGGTGTCCAACAGGAAGGCAGAGAGAACTCTTGCACCAAAGCAGGGCTGTGCACATGTATGCAGGAAGCACATGACCAAATAGCCCTGAGACTTGCATGGTATGGACAAAGCCATCTGCAGTGATGGTGCAGTGGAGGCAAACAGATGTCCAATATACCTGCAAAAACTGTGGAAATGTAAAACCAATATTCAGATACCTGGCTAAAGAAATGATTTATTATTCATTGAACCCTCAAATGCTTTACCTAAGGCACACAGAGAAACATCTCCTTACATTCAGAATCCATCATGTTGATGTTTATCCAGAAAAAAAAAATGATGAATTCTTTTTCCAGTAACTGATTAGGTCTCACTGTTCTCTTCTATAAATCAAGGTGTGGTGTTAATACTGATCACTTTCCCTGCTTCATCCCAGAAAGACTGAGAGGCTAACATTTAGTTTACTCCACTTCCTAAGAAAATTGACATTTTTTAGAGTACTGGTCTCAGCACCAGGGTAGTCTATGAAATGTGGGAAACTGGGCATCCAGATCTGCTGGTCTTGCAGACCAGAGCACTTCCTTCTACAGAATAAGGTAATTTCTTGCATGTATCGAGGTTACATTCAGTTTAGTTTGTGTCCTGGTGACCAACATAGATGTAATACTGGCAAGAAGCAGGCTGGCATTCACACTATGGAGAAAAAATTCAGTAATGTGATAGACTGCTAACCACTGAGCACCAACAGTTTTTCTGTTTTCTAGGTTCTAAATAAAGTTTGAATTGATTCTTTCAAATTTTCTTTCTTCAAACGTATTGTATTTGTAGCATTTTCTCAGAAGATACAGTTTAGGATTGAGAAGAGCAAGAATTTACCTTGGATCTCATTTCCCAAATGCATTATTCTCAGTAGCCAGCCATTCTGGTACAGCTGACATCAGCATCAAAGCCTCTGTTTTAATTTTTAACTTATAAGAGAAGCAATAACAACTAAGTTTGATGGCCTCAGGCTCTTACATATGCATATTACCTATCCATAAACCCCTGTCAAGGCTTTAGACCTTTATTCCCTGTCCTCACACTGATAAAAGTGAATAAAGAATCTTACTTTTGTCATTGTGCTTGGCTGAACTTAGATAAGCTATTGTGTATATGTATTGTGTATCTGTCCTTTAGTTTCATCCCACAGGTTTCTCTGCTTTAGATCTAATAGTTCCTTCACAGATGACATACAATGCATAAAGAATATTTATAAGAAACCAAAAAATGAATAAATTAATACATTCTTCCACACAGAATAGTCTCTTGGTTATTAGACCCCCCACTGACATGTGGAAACCATGAAAATATCTGACACTATTAAATTGTGAGCTAAAAAAAAGAAAAGAATAAAGATATTTTTAGATAACTGAATTATTTTTGTGAGCAGCACAGTTTGGTTTTTGGTTGTTTTTTTTTTTTTTCCTTATCTGGGTCTTTGTCACCTTCATATATTAGTAACTTAAGAAAATGATGTCCATGAATACCAGTCCCTGCCACCTTAGTCAAGCAATACTCTCTTCATTTCAAATTTCTGCTGAGACTAAAAATGACATCTTTCATCCTTCCAAGTAATTTAAAACTATTCTGTGTTCATCTGCTTCAGTTCAGTAGAGGAAATCAACTTGTCAAAGAATAGTGCCAGGTGACATTTTTTTGTCACAAAATTCCTGGAACAGCTAGCATTTTCTAAGCCTTACTACAGAAATAGCAAGATGTATTGGATGGTGTCATCTTATGACGAGCTCTCTTCTGATTTCACAAGTCACAGCCTTTTAGTCCTTGCACTTTAGACCTTCAGTAACTAACAGCCAACATGGATTAGTCAAGAGCAAATCATGTCAAACCAGTTTAATTCTTCTCAGGATAACATAACAGACCTTACAGACAAAAAGGAAGCAGTATACTAGAATTTTATATTTGGCTTCAGTAATGTTTTTTACGGGGGTTTTTTGGTGTTAATATCATATTCATGCAAAAGAAAATTGTTTAAATGCATTTTTGATAAGTGGATTGCAAAACTAATTGGAAATATGCAGCCAGAGAATATTAATAGTTCACTGTCCAAATGGAAGAATCCATCAAATTAAATTCCTTTGGTGCTGTCCCAGGACAGCTGTTTTTTAGAATTTGACTTAATGACCTTACATCATTAATATGAATATTAGTTTTTCATGTTGATATCAAAGTAGGATAAACTCCAAGTATATTAGAGGACAGAAATAGCATTCAGAGGGATTTTTAGATACTGAAGGAATTAATCAGAGGGTGAAGTTTTATGTGACACTATAGATTACATGAAATACACTAAGTTTAGGCAGAAATAACTGCTATCAACAGCAAACAAACTGCTAGCTACAAGATCTGCAGAAGTAGAAAATCATAAATAGTCCTGAGTCCTCACTGTCATTGGTAAAAAATAGTGGCAAGATAATAAAACTCTAGTTTTTAGTGTGTCTGGAAAGGTTTGGATGTACTATTGTGGAAGTGTTTAGGAATTGACCAACAAAGATACAGGTATTATTATTTTTGTGAAGCAGAAAGATGTGATAAGCATCTATTTCATGTCCTTTCCAGCTTTACATCTCCATGAAAGCTAATTTTAGAGCACTTTGGTGTTTCTGTGTAAGAGGGAGACAGAGACCCTGCTGCTGCGTATCTCTGTTCTGCTCTATTTGTGTGATATGGTTGACTTCACAGCTACAACTAATTTACATCATTTCAGGACCTTGTCCCAAAGATGGAAAAATTGTTGATTGAAAAAATATATCTATTTCTAAAAGTTCATCCAATTTCATATGGAGGCAAATGCCACAGAGCCAAAGGAAAGAAAACAAACCCAAAGAATAAATTAAACCAGCATCTTTTGAAACACCACATAAATAACCCATCTCATTCTTAATAATAATATAATATGAATTTCATATGATCTGAATATGTATAAATTTTAAAACAAATTTCATTTAAGGAGAATAAATTTGTAAATTTATCAGTTCCTTTTAACTTTATAGATCTTTTATTTATGTTTGGCCTTGCCATATAAATTATATACTGTGGATGTGCCTTAGAATTTTCAGTAGCTGGAGATCTGATTCGTTTCTTCAGAACAAAGTCCAAAGCTTTTAAAGCATATATTTCCTCCACCTTTCCACTTGCTTGTTTTTAATTTCAGATGATTTACAAATATTTTTCATAAAAGTGAAAAAATAAGTGTTTTTATTGAGGATAATCTTTTAGTTCCATTAAGTCATATTTGGCTGTACTTGCCACTTAGAATTCATAGACCAAATCAGTTTATAGTATCCTAATGCCATTGCATTGCAACACAATTTCCCAGCCTACTGATCCAGTTCTAGAAATGTGATGAACAGACAGCCTTCAATTCACAAATAGCGCCAAGCAAAACTAAAAAGTGTCAAGTAAAGTGAGTGATGTTTTATAAACAGAAACACTATTTTACAAATTAATATTGTATTCAATTAGTGGGGAATTTGCATGTTTGCCTATCTGCTCAAACCATTTATTTTAATATCTTATATAAGAGGCTTTATGGTTTTTTATTTTCAACATTTTAGCAAATTTTGAATTTCTCAAAGAAAATCTGCTTAAAACGTGTAAAAATGGAATTTGCTACAAGATTGAGGTACTGAAATTTAGGCATCTACATATACGGTGTCTGCCTATGAACTAGCTCAACAATCTCCCCTTGGAATGCTAAAACCAAGTCACTCCCTTGGTTAATTAAATGTTTTCCATACAGTTATGAGATGAAGGAAAATACTGGGGCTTGATTCAATTGTCTAAGTTAGATATCTAATGCTGACTGGGATGCACCCAACATATAGGGCTGGCAGGTATTACATAAAAATGAAGGGAAAATTATTTTCTTGGGATGGAACCTACAGATCCAATGGATATCCATGTGTCATCTCATGTCCAGACACCTGTGTTAAGATAACTTAAGTAGGTGGGATTAAAAACAGTGAAACAATCCTAGGTTACAATAGATGTGTTTAAGTATTCTATTACCACCAGCTGTGGGCCATTAGCTGTTATCACCTGCTAATGACCCACCCCTGATAACAGACAATGGGCCATCAATTGACCCATGGACTTATCTCATCCTATTTTGAGATGCCCCACCCAGGAGGGAGGAGCCAGGCATTCCCACCTGGATATAAGCTGCCCTTAGAACTGCCTGGCTTCAGCCCTGTCTGCTGGGTGACCAGAGGACAAGAGCCACCACGGACCTTCAGCTGGAGATCAGACCTTCCACCAGATCATCACTTCAACTGGATCACTTCATTTGGGCTGCTCCACCACCCAAATAGGGTGTCAGGTTGTATCTGACTTTGTCAGTGCTTTTTCCTTATAATATTTCACTTATTTCTAATTTTTCCTATTAATTTTAATCCTAACTTGTGATCTCCGACTGGTTTGTTTTCAAACCAATACACCGTCTCACTTTAGGACTGCTTATCATAGTGAAGTAGGGATATCTCTGCTTGGAGACCTCATTGTGCCTATTCAATATTTAAAGAAGGCTTAAAAGAAAGACAGCGAGGGACATTTTGCTAGGAGCTATATTCAGAAAATAGAACAAAATCACATAAGTTGGAAAAGTCTTTTATAATCATTGAGTCCCACCAGCACCCTAGCACTGCCAGTCCACCACTAAACAGTGACAATAAGCACCATATCTACGCATCTTTTACATATCTCCAGGGATAGTGGCTCAGGCACTTCTCTGAGCTGTCTGTTCTAATGCTTGACAAGCCTTTTGGTGAATAACTTTTTCTTAATACCCAATCTAAACACCCCCTTGAGGCTATTTCCTCTTGTCTGCCACTTATTACCTGGAAAAAAACAGCCCCACCTCACTACAACCTCCTCTCAGGTAGCTGTAGAGGGTTAAAAGGTCCCCCTAACCTTTCTTTTTTGCAGGCTAAACAAACAGCTCCCTCAGCCACTTCTCATCAGAATTACACTCCAGGTCCTTCACAAGCTCTGTTGCCCTTCTCTGGACACACTCCAGAACCTCAATGTCTTTCTTGTAGTGAGGGGCCTGAAAAAGAACAGGGAATTCAAGGTGTGGCCTCACCAGTGCTGAGTACAGGAGGACAATCCCTGCCCTCGTCCTGGTGGCCACACTGTTGCTGATACAGGCCACGTGCCATGGGCTTTCTCAGTCACCTGAACACAGCTCGCTCATGTTCAGCTGCTGTCAATCAACCAGTCCCCCCAGGTCCTTCTTGGCTGGGCTGCTTTTCCAGCCACTCTTTCTCCATCCTGTATCTTTTCATGGGATTTTTGTGAGGCAAGCATAGGACCTGGGCTTTTTGAACCTCATCCAATTGTCCTTAGCCCATAGCTACAGCCTTTCTACCCTCAGGCAGATACATATTTCCACCCAAGCTAGTCATCTGCCAGCTGACTGAGGCAGCACTTGATTCCCAGGATAGAACAAGAGGTAATGGTCTAGCACATTCCCCCTGCAATAAGCATGAACATATTCCACCAGATGAGGTTGCTCAGAAGCCCGTCCAACCTGGCCTTGAGTGTTCCCAGGAATGGAGAATCCATCATCTCTCTGGGCAACTGGTTCTAGTGTTCCATCTGCGTCATCGTAAAAACCTTCTTCCTTATTGCTAATCTAAATTTACCCTGCTTCAGTGTAAAACCATCACTTTTTGTAATTTCAAAACAGGACCTGCTAAAAACTTTGCCCAATCTTTCTTATATGCACTCTTCAAGTACTGAAAGACTGTCACCGTTGTGACAGGGTTGAGTACCTCAGCCTTTTCATACTCTGCTACCAGTTTGCCAGTCCTGCTTATGGGAGGGAAGCTTTGTTTGACCTTCATAGAGATAACAATTATAATGACATAAACCCTTGTTTCCCTTACCTAATTTCATTGTGAACTCCTGGTGTAGTCTTCTGAAAAAATGGCTGAAATGAAGTCTCAGTCAAGAGGAGGGAAAAAATGTCAGGAAAAGATGTTTGCAGGTAAATAAAAGTCTTTCTTTGGATACTGAGCATTCAGGATTCACTAAACGATTGCACTCCCTCTTGATTAAGCAAGAGAGCAAAGTGGGAGTCTCTGGGCACTTTGAAAGATGCACTTGTTCTGCTGGCTTCTCTTGGCAGCAGGAGGTTGATTTGAAAGCGTAAAAAATGCTGACCATGAATATTCATTTACTTCATAAATCAACCTGCTTGACTATACTTACATCTGAGTTCATGTCTCACAAGCATTTTAATAAATAAGTTTACTTAAAATAAGTTTGTTGAAACTGCAAATTGTTCTTGACTGTTTCAGGAATGATCTTAGAAGCTGAGCTTCAGAACGGTAATCTTAATCTTTAAAGCAGAATCCTCATCAAGAACTCCACCATGCAGCTGATATATTGAAGGAAAATGTATTGAATGCTAAATGTTTGTCAAAAAAACGGAGTTGAGAAAGTGATTCATGAAAAGAAATATTTTACAATAAATAAAATCAAGATATTTTAAAATTTGGTGCTATTTAGAGATATTTACCAGAGAAACCACTGTGAGTTGCTAGAAAGCAAAGAATCAAATAATAACAAGATAAATATTAAGGTTTTACGAAATTTTATATCTAGTCTTTAAAGTAGTTTTACTGCCAATAGGATTAATTCAATATAGAGCTATAGTAAATGGTAAATTTGATATGAATTTTCAAATGAATACTGGGGATCTACAAAACAAGATGGAGGTGCTCTAGATTTTGGGTAGTTCACTGAATGAAGGAAAATAGTGTTGCTCTTACTAAGAACAAAATCTTCTATTAAACCTCTTTAAAAATAATAATAGGAATCAAAATTATTTAGAAAACTTAGTATCTAAAGAGATTCCTGTCCTGTTTTGTAACTCTATAAGATTTAAGGCAATTGAATATACAGCTTCACGAAAATCTTTAGCTTGTGTGTTGAGACTCGTCTTGTTTACTTGTACAAAATAATGACAGCATAGAACAGACAGGAGGACACAATATTGGCTTTACATCTATGGTCCACAGTATTTTAATAACATTCCTGTACCTGTATTTCCATTGTAACTAAAATTATTGAAGCAGAAAGGGGAAAGAAAAAAAAATGAAAGAAACAAAGAAACAAAAATTCTTAAACACAAGAAATTAGATGAAACTGGTTTTTATTACACTGATATATTAAGCATGAAGAGCTATTATTTTAATTATTGTATGGAAAAACAGAAATTAGCCCAGAAGACATGAGTGACTAGAGACTTGCAGAGATGATGTGTGTTATATCTCCTTCAGGCTCCAGTACTCAGTTAAATGAAAGAGATGAAAGTTTCTACCTCTTAATAAGGACAGCAAAAAATGTAATAAATTAATCATTTTTGTTGTTTGCAGGGTGTGATCACACCTGGGCTTTTCCAGGAAAACAGAGATTCTCAAAAAAAAAAGCTGCCATCACAAAATCAAAGAAAAATAATTATTATTTAGAGAAGAACCCAAATTTGAATTTTTCACTGAAATAAAACTCATATAAAAGTTTAATAGGTGCTCTTCCTTCAAAAATCTCTATATTATAATTTCTAAAGTATCAGTGAGGAAGCAGATATCTAAAAATTTTAATGTTCTTTATTTTTCTCATGAAGAAGAAATTTACTGGGTGTAATAGCAGAAACCTTATAACTTATACCAGTTTCTCTAATAAGGGTAGTTTCTCTGTCAAATGCCCAGGGAAGGGGATGTATGTTGTTCTACCAGGAAAAAAAGAGAGCAGAGAACAGATTTAATCAGCCTGGAGTCCAGTTCTCCTAGACACAAATTTTGTGTTGAGCTCCTGCAGGATTCTCTTGCCAGACCATACTAACCAGGTATTGTAAATTGGAAATGATACTGGCTCCTCACAGGTTTCAGAAAATGCTCAGCTCGTGTGGTCACTAATCATCCACTTAACAGAATTCAGAGAACTGCTGAGATTTGTAAAATCATTTCTCAACTTTTTGTAATCACAGTATCCTTTTGATGCATGTCTTTGCATGATCCTCCAGAAGGTAACCTTCCCCTCTCTAGCAGCTCGTGCTTAAACCCAGGCTCAAGCCCAACCAAGCATATAATGTTTTAAGCTCTGAAAAGCAATCAAATAACTGCTAAAGTGAGATGGGGAAGACAGTGTTAATTACTGATAAATGTCAGTAATTAATTAGCTTGCAGGCATGGTTTCTGTAAGCTAACAGCAATTAAAGGTGTTTATTTCTGTTCTGGAGAAGCTGAGCTGCTGTTTTATTAAAAATTCTATGATTTTCTATATATGTGCACTTTCATTCTGTCATTTTTCAATTTTTTTGAGAATCACTTACCTAAACTTTGACAATCACATCACTGCTATGTTAGTTGCAGAACCTGTCAGCTACTGTTTCTTTGCAGATCTCTTCTTATCTTTAATAAGCATTTATTACACATGTACCTAAATTTTGTGCCTGTAAATACATAAAATAATATTTATTTTTCTGGAAACTTTTCATCCATGTCCACAATTGTCACCAACAGACTGCCATCAGACCTGACAGAATTGCAACAAGCTTAAATTTTACCTTTCTATCATTGAACATCTGCACCAAACTGAGATTAAATTGCCCATACTATCCAGATGAAAAAAAGTTTTGCACCACTTACACTAAATATAAATTGAATTCTCTCTTAAACTTTTTTTCTTTTTTGCAGTGTGTAACTTAGAAAAGCATTTCAAGGAAAGATAAATTTGAGTGATGCTAAAAGCAACATGTAGAGTAGAACTTTATTTATTACATTTTCTACTGCTGATATTCTTCTAATGCTGATTCAGCTGTCTGAATCAAATTCCTCTGT
This sequence comes from Rhipidura dahli, assembly GCA_013399225.1. Classification (NCBI taxonomy): domain Eukaryota; kingdom Metazoa; phylum Chordata; class Aves; order Passeriformes; family Rhipiduridae; genus Rhipidura; species Rhipidura dahli. The sequence goes on from VXAC01001681.1 coordinate 209,571, forward strand.
TTGCAATCCCCTTTTTTTTTTTTTTTTTTAATTTTTCCCTTCACATCCTGAGGCACAGATCATCACTAACTTCCACCTTCAGGCATTCTTAGATCAAACCTCTTATTGTGCTGTCGAAGTTGAGATGACAGAATGGGAGCGGAACTGAATTTGCAAGTGACACCTTTTTGTTTCAGACCAGAAACAGCCACAGGGTTATCCTCAGTTAACCCAGTCACACTAGAACAGCACCTGTGAAATTATTCTAAACCACGTATGAAAAAAAACACAGGGATACAAGAGGCCTTAGAGGACAGATTCTTACTGTTTCAACAAATTAGAACCTTGTTTGACTGTTTAGTTTCCCCTGAAAGGCTGTTCATAGCATATCAACTTCACAGGTGTCATGATATTCTTTTTGCTTGTCTTCATGTTACCTTAGCAGTAGCACGTGGATAACCACATGTAAGTGAATAAGTTTTCATATCTTCTGTTCAGCATATTGCTTGCATCCTACAAAATTTCCATAATGTCCCACAGAAGACACATCACTGAGATGATAAATATCAATTTTTCAAATTATTTATACTATCTGATTCTCTTCTAATCCAATTTCTTTGAGAAGAGAAAATTGGAATTTTATTTTTCTATAATCTCATATACTGATTGCTAGACCCACAAAAAAGAGTAAAGTACAGATACAGGCATGACCTTTCCCACTCCTCTTCTACTTGCCAAAAATGTTCTGGAGTCCTTAAGATCAAAAGCTGCTCTTTGAAAATATAGTTTTAGCTCTCAATTCAGCTATTATCACCATTTGCACAAGCATGGGATATGTTTTTTGTCGAAGAATGACAATCCTTTTTATTATTGTGCTAAAACAGACTCAACTCTGAAACAGTTTCCTGTGAGTCCGCTTGCACTAGTTCCCTTCCTAATCTGTGCCATAAAGATCTCATTACAATTAACTGATTTTATGAATAAATTAAAAGCTTTCTTCTGTGGTATATCCTAATTCTACCATCTATGAATTGCATCTGTAGACAAAATTATCTCAAAAACTAGTTATGAAGAACTAAGGTGATATTCAGTCTCACAAAACCAAGGATCAAATTGATACAGCTGCAGGATTTGACCCTGCTCTGCCTGCCATACCAGACAGTTTTCAAGTTCAAATGGAGTTAACATTACTGCAAAAGTCTCTCTGTGCTAAACTGTCTTTTATTTTGATAGAAGTGGGTTCAAGCCATACACAAAGCTTTGTTTCCTGATAGCATCTAACAAGGAAAAAAAAAAAAAAGGAAAACAGCAGAAACAAAATCCTTGCATGAAAATCTGAGAATTTATTCAAACTCATGATGGGAGTGAGTTCTTATATAAAATCTGAATATCTGAATTTTAACTTGATAGTTGCTTGCATGCAAATTGGCTCTTTTTGATCATCTCTTCTGTTCCCTGTGTGTTTAGAGAGGTATCTTGTATTTTAACTATAAACAGAGCTAAAGAAGGAAAAGTAGAAGTTGAATTTCCTTTGTTTTGTTTATTTTCTTTCCTATGCAGAGTGACTGAAGTGTGCAAAATTGCTCCAAAGAGTGTATAGCTGCAGAACTGTTACCGAAGATACTTTTTAGAGAAATACATGTCAAGTGAGTGTGAGGGATTAATTTGATGAGAAAATGTACACTACTGATCATTATTTTATGTAAATAGGAAGGACAGTTCAGTGATTAAGGCTCTGAGTAACTGAGGATAAGAGGCTTATATTTCTTCTTTATTAAAATCAATTCTTTTTGTGATCTTCAGCTCCTCGGAGAAATGTGGGAGGGTTGATTTTAAAAACCCTCCTCAGTCATTTATCTGAATTTTTTATATGATTAAGTACCTTTAGGACCCTGAGTGCAAGACTTTCAGAGTGTATATAGATTTTTCAGTAAGGCAGCTAGATCCATAGCTGGGAAGATAACAGCCATATGAGTGTGACATTCACTAGGATGGGCGCAGTCAGTATTTTCACATCGTGCTCTGAGACTCCAATCACACCTTTGCCTGGGGCCAGAGCTGACATTTTGATTAACTAGAATGTAGTAATACTCCAGGTATCTGTTTGCCACATGTGAAACGGTAACAGCAAAATTTGAGAATTCAAAAGGTTTGTTTTAATGATGAGCAGTGTAAAGAGTTTTGAGGATCAGTTATGTTTCATGTAAAAGAAACAATATAAATATTTGAATACATGACTGCAAAGGAAATGAAACCAGTAGAAGGTGAATACAACTATTTTGTGTCATAAGGAGCCTCATAAACATGATTCTATTAGTGCCTGAACTTTGTCCACAGGCGAGACTGACTCTCATCAAACACATGTAATGTGACAGCATCCTTTGTGTGTTTTGTGTGTGCCAAAAAACTCACACTAAAAGCACAATGAGGAATTTATATCCGTAAATTATATTTACAGCAATCTGTTAGCATTATAATCAAGAAATTACCAATTTTCTAAATCTATAGCATTCTAATAACTGTGGTATTCTAATAAATATAATCCTGAGTATTCCAGTAATTGCTAACATTTATTAACTAAATTACTATTGCAGCTAATTCTCATTAATAAAAAACAGGATGTATTTGGGCAAAGCATTAGTCCAAATCATCTTCCAGGAGGAGTATAAAGTGCTTTTGGGGACCTGTGGGATGGTGTCTTCCTCCTTACTCTTGGAGTTTTTTGGGATATTTTCATGTGCTTTCTAACAGCATCTCCTTAATCGGTCTTTGATTCCACTTTCTGTCAGATCTACTCTATGTGGCACATTTTCCATAGGTTGAATATATGTTGAATGTTCTTTGTTTCCTGTTTTCATCTGTAGAACCAGCTGTACAGCTTGCACTCCAGAAGTGGCCTCAGACTGACCACTGCTGCAACACTGATAGCCCTGGGCTTCTGCTCCCCCTCCCTGGGCCACCCTCCCATGCCCATACTCTGCTATGCTGCATTTGTGTTACAGGCTCATGGTCAGTTCACCCTGCACACAATGGCACAGTCAGTGCAGACAAAAACCTGGGAAGTCCTAATTCTGAGCTTTTGTTGTGTTAAAACAGACCTGTGTGACTAAGTGTAACATAAGGACAACTCGACCTCACCAGACTGAATTTAGATCATGGTACACTAAAAGACATACTTCAGCTACAAAAAAATTGATATTTTAGGCATGGACATCACCCTAAAACTACCAATAACTCATATTGCCATGTGTACAATTATTCCAAATCGAAATTCTCTGCTGAGATCAGTGGCAAAATTAGTCTAAAATCAGTGGGATCTGGGCCACCCTACACCCCACTTGGAGCAAAATATGTCTTTGGTATTCAGAATGAGCACCAGTCTGCTGCACTCATGAAGTGCCATTCCAGAGCCTGATCATGCTACAGCAGCCTGCACCTTAGAATGCCAGAATATTTGTAGTCTTCTCTATGTCTCCCACTGTTAGATGGAAAATTTTCAACAGTAATAATGGCTATAATTTTTGTAAAAATTCTTTGGGATTCTTTTTCATGCTATTCATGCTTTTACAGCTGTCTCTGCTGATTTCAAATGGAAATAATTAATTTAAATGTTTATACTAATATGCTAATTTTTAATTAAATTTCACTATATAGCATTGTCTTCTGTGGCCACTTCTACATATATTGGCTTATGCAAACTCCATAGAACATTTCTTATTATTGGTTTTAATACTAAATGCAGTATGCCATAGTACCTTTTATTTTTCATTTAAATTGAAGTAATGAAAATAAGCCTAGATACCATTAGCTGATGAATTTTTAGAGTAGATGGCATAAATTACACCTCAAATCAATTTTACTAGCAATTTGTTACTCTACAGACAGAATTAGGGATGTTCCCTCATTTTGTGTAACAATATGCATTTCTGTTTGACCTATAGTGTGAAAATGCCTTTTTGAAAAAAACAAAGTGAAGACATAGGCAGACATCTTTTATTAATACAGTTTTTTTCTCTTACAAGTCTGCATAAATTTTCCTAACCAAAATAATTTGCCTTTTTTCACAGCAATTATCTTCTGTCATTTTGTGAATACCTGAGAGAAGTTATCTCCTATGCAACAGAGCTAAGATTTTTTAATGCAGAAAAAGATTTTATCAAAGAATCCTGAGCTCAGCTTCTAGCACAGATACCTATTGAAACAGGCTTTATTTTTTAGGGGAAAAAAAGCCAACCCAAAACCAGAGATCAGTGTGGCAGCATGATTATCTATTTTTTTCTCAGTAGAAAAAGCTGTATTTACCTATCTGCAGTACTTGAAATATTAACTTACTGTTATGCTGGCATTTTCAAAAAAACTATTTTTTTTCTAATCATAAAAAGATTATTTTTACTTGTGTGCCTATACTAGTCCTCATTTTCTGAGCCTTAGTTGTGTTACAGAAATTGTTAGCTACTGAAGTATGTGTTTCATTCAGTATTAACTGTTCTTAGGGTATTGAGTAGCCTACAAATCTTTGACACAAAACAGCAGAGGATGTGTATCTTCCCTCTTAAGAGTACTTTTCTGTTTTAAATTAGTTCTTAAAAATTGCAGTCGGAGGCTGATATAGAAAATGTATTTCTGATAAACATTCAATTCCAGCATGTACCTAAAAAAGAAAAATCTGAGATCTCAGATGTATTTAGCTGCAGAACTAAGTAGGGACTTTACCTGTCACCTCTAGAAGTTATTATACCTTTTGACATAGTTTTACCACTGCATTTACAAGTTAGTTTGCAATCAGATGCCAAGCTGATTGGGAAAAAATAAGGAAGGAGGTACATTATCTTCAAAATATTTTCACAGAAGGATAACTGTGTTATTCATATGCATAGGTATTTATGGCAATAATAGTCATCTTCTGGATGGGCTGAAAGCTTCAGTAAGGGCCAGTTCTCTCCTTTTCTTGTCCCCTTTAAGTTTAAATTACTTTGCCTTTTGTATATCTAATTAGTTTTGGCTGATATGTATCTTATCAACATGTAATATGTAGTGCCAGTCCTTATACTTAGTTTCCTATCTCAAATTCCATTAGCCTCATTGCTTTTGTAGCCTGTTCTAGTTAAGAGACTGGTCTAAGCAACAGAGAAATATCCCTGAATAAATAACTTTTTCCTGGGTTGAAGCATTTGAATCTTTTCCATCTCCTGTTGTAGATATGCTTCTGTCACCAGCCTAAAAGCCTGAGGATAACAGAGGAGAAAAGATTAGTTAAAGAAAGCTTTGTATGCTAAAGTCAGTGCTCAAGATACTTCTATCACTTCAGTGCTGACTCAGAAGTTAGGAGATAAGGGGCCGTGTGAGTAAGAAATATAAACCAATAGAAAGGTGAATATGCAGAGGTCCTAAATACTTTCAGAGCACTTCAGAAGCATCTCTAATGAAGACAGATTATGGATTAAAATCACTCACAGGGCAAATCTTCTGAGTGTACTAGAACTCCACCAAGTATGAAATTGTCTCCTGCCCTGCCACTGCAAAATGCTCCTTTGCACAGCAAATAGACTTATCAAATCTATGCCAAATGCTGCAACTCTGTCAAGTGTTGCACATTCAGACAAAAGTGTTCATTCAGACAAAAGCATTATTTTCTGTGTTTCTGTGTAAAAAAATCCGTGTGGACTTTGACACTGGACCCATTGTTACTAATGCTGGTATTATGGTATTTCTGGGAAGGTTTTATGGAGGGCAAAAGATACCAAAATGTGTTCCTTCAGATTACAGTGGATTAGGATCATTTGTATTAGAAAGTGACAAGCAATACATACATACCTTTTGCAAGAATTTAATAACCCATATAAATGTGTAATGCTGAAACTGATGGCCCCATTTTACAAGCTTATTTTTTGGTTTTAAGCCTAGCTGGAGATGAAATACCTGACAACTATTCACTCAAGACCTCCTGTTTTCCTCCACCCAAGTGGACTGAGTTGAAGTAAAACTTGTATGTTGAAATAAGAAGAGTTTAATAATTGAAAATAATGTAAAATACAATAATAATGGTAAAATATACTACTAATGATAACATAAGGAAAAAAACAAGTGATGCACAATGCAATTGCTCACAAAAGCACAGCACTGTAACAGCCACTGAGACAGAATTAACTCCACCCTAGCTGAAACCAGGACAGTTTAGCACATGACTTTCATATGTACTTTTATTATGTTTAGCAAAGGATCATGCTGCTTTTTTCTTCAGTGCATTGAGTTGGTAAACAAAATAACTCAGAGGAAGCTATGTTCCCTATTCTATTGAAATAAATAGGCATATTATGAGACTATAAAAAAGAAGTTTTTTTTTCCAGCTTCTGATATTATGAAGAATTGGCTTGCCACAAGTAAGGTAGAAGTGCAGGGCAAAACAAATCATTACTGAGATCATTACAAAAGGGCACCATCCCTTTTACTATCTGTACATCTGTACTCTCCTGTAAGGGGTGCAGGTTGGGCACCAGCTTGGTTTAAAATGACACATGATAACTAATGAGTAAAGTGACTGGTGAGGAGGTGTTTACAGTAACTACTAAATACTCATTTGGATACTCACAACTGAAAGATTGTAGCTTTACCTAAATAATAGGAAATATTATCTTATAAAATATTCCTATTTGAAACACCTTAAACTAACAAAGAATATGACAGTTTCCACTAGGAGTCTTAAATAGTTCTCCCAGCTTCTAGAAATGTCATTTTGCTATGGACATGGTTTTAATGTTCCCGATCATCCTGAAGCCAGGTAAGGTTTGATATACTTTCCCAGTGACTTATGAAGATTAAAGTATTAGCAATAATTCATTCTGATATTAACCATCGGAGAATATTTTTTATTTCATCCCCTTGACTAATCATGATATTATATGTATAATAATCTAATTCAATAACCAACAAGAGCAAGACATTTATTAATAACTCAGTTTCTGGTCCTTCTGAGTTGTCCTGTAGATGCAATATTGAATTGCATTTTGACATTTAATAATATTGCTATTTGCAGAAAAAATTATGTTAAAATTCCTTTTACATTCTTAATTGTTCCTGGTCTGTACCAACTGAAGACCTGCATCGTTTAAAATTAGAATTTCATATAGTTAATTGATTTAAGTACAGAATCTTTCATGGTTGTTTTGTATAGAAACAATCAAAATACTTGGATGGTTTCTACTTCAAATTACTAATTAGACTGACAGGAAGATGAAAATCATTTTCTGACTCTCGGGAATCAAATTTTCTCTGAGAGGAAAAAAAAAAAACCACTATCAATCATTTGTAAGATCAGGTCTTCTTTATCAAACTTGAAGAATAAATAACACAGGTATAGTTCTTCAGTGTTTTAATAGTCAAAAACAAACTCCCCTGTGCCAGTGATTTAAGAATATATAAATGGATTGGGCAAACTATGTTGCAAGCATTCTTTTTCAGCTACAGAGCCTAAGGGAATCTGCTGATTGGTGTATGAGAAGTATGCAAGATCAGGCACAGCTGAGATGCCTTAAACTCAGCTTTAAAATCCTTTCCAGTTTACAGTTCCAAAAGGATAGATGGGCACACAAGAATTTCAGCAACAAAATCCTGCAAAATTAACCACCTCTTTATTCCCAGCCTTCTTTCAAGACCAATACTCTGGTTTCTCTAGCTATTTATATCAATGTAAGTCCATTTAGAGGGAATTTTTTTAGGGTTATACATGGGAAAAAAAAGGAAAAAAAGATGTGACAGGTAAAACTGAGTTTGATATAAGGAAGTCTAAATTATGTTTTCTAAAAACTGCAGTTTATATTCCAGATATGGTTAGGTCACAGGATCCTAGTATGTACTTCTGTTCCTACTCAGAAATAAAATTTTAGAATAAGTTTAATCTCACAAGTGGAATTTGAATAGCAAATAGATGGTTTTCACAGAAAGAAATATAATCTTCAGGTATTTCAGAAAATTATTATGTAAATTAGTTTCTTGTGGTCTTGCTTTATCAGGAACACTGCAATTATGTTTTCATTACCAAAATATCTTTTCCCTTGCTACTGCTTTCAAGACTTTAATTTTCTTGTTTTTGACATTCACTAGCAGGAAAAGTTGCTGAATCTGTTCATTTCTTTCTTTCAGGAGAAAAAATATTCTAGAAAATTAACCCTCAGGATGTAAACTGTCTAAACATCAAAAATGTTTTGTGTTACCATGGCTTGAGAAGTATATGGAAAGTCCATCAGTTTTTATTTCAAGGCAAGAGCAGCTGTTTACAGCATTTGGCTCATAAAGGCAATGCATCTCCCAAACACATTTGTATTCTTGTCCTTTCCAAGTTCACCGTCCTGGATCTTTTTGTCTGTCCTCTCCCTGTAAGTCTTGCCTAATTAATGAGGGAATTTGGGAAGCAGTGCAGCTTATAGACCACTACACTTTGACTTCCTTAGATAGAAGTAATTCCAGAGAGTATTAAAATGTCTTTCTATGTCTCGTGCCTTCCAGAAATACAGCAAAATCGTATTTCCCAGAGTATTGAAGGAACAGGATTTGAAAGTGACAACATAACTTTGTGTTCCACCTTTTCAGAGCTGTTTGACTGGATCATGCTGGAGAGAGATAAAAACCTAAGTACATTACATCATAGAGACTTAGCAAAGTGTAAGTTTGGCAAAATGGCTTTGAGGCAGCAAGGTTGGATATGACCAGTAAAAAGGGAAGCAAGTCCACTGAGAGAAGCTGAATGAAAGTGCATTAACTGGAATAACTCAAGTATATTCTGATGGCCTCTGTGGAAATGTGGTGGGATGGACTGATGGAGAAGGGGGTTACTCATCTGCTAAGAGCTTGTGCCTTGTGTCTCTTATGCTGTCATCACAGAGGTTGGATATTCCTACATTACACTTTTTGTGGTTTCCTTTTACACCATAGGTAAGCTATGGCTTTTAAATCAAATCTGTTATATTTAACCTGCCTCCTGTAAAGTTGGTTCAGTTTTTAAATAGATTTATTTATTCAATACATTGTTTAAAATATTTATTTTTATTACAGCCTAAGTCTCACAAGACCCCTAACAAAAGTTCATGGCTGACACTTCAAAAACATATAGTGAGAAACTACCCCCAATGCCACAAGCTTTACAATCATAGTGTATACCAGTGACATAGGGAAATATGGCCTGCAGAAAATCTTATTTTTGGTGGGTTGATTGGTTGGTTGGCAAAAATTTCTATATAGGCAGCTTATTTTATTCAGAAAGAAACCATACACACAGAAATAGCCAGGCATATTCAGAAATCCTTGTTCCCATTTCAATGCATAATGACTATTAAAGCTGCATAAAAGGTCAGTTATTTCCTCTAGCTCTATTTGCTACAAGTTTTATAATATGTATACAAAATGAAGACCAGGTTTACTACTGCTTTTTGTCTCATCTTTGAAAGATAATGTCATCCTTGAACATGCAGTAACAGAATTTTTTTTCAATTTTTTTTCATATTTCTGATTTAAGAACTGATTTAAATTGTTTTAATTTTTCCAGTTCCCACTTAGTTTTAGTCTTCATATAAGTAATAAGAAAAGACTATGATGTTTGAATAGTTTACTAAGTAGGAGAGATAGTTTGGGCACATACATATTTCCTAAGAAAATAGCTACATTTAGAAAAATAAATTCCATTTGAAAATAATCCAGTGGCCTGAGTGCTCCATTTCTTCAACACAAAAGAAAGAACACTCCAAGGATCAGCTCTTCAAATGAAAATTTGTTAGTAGAAGTTTGTGTCTGATTTTTTTCCTTTTTGGTATGTACAGAGTGATACATATAGGGTAATTTCAGCTGTTGGTTGTAGGATCTTCCCATGGCCATTTAAGAAAAAACATGTAATCACCTTACTTACCTGTCACAAAGGTATGTACCAAACAAGACAAGAAAATGAGTGAGTACAGGATTTAAGTGAAAATGGAAAAGTGAGTAAGCCAGTAAGGATTTCAAAAAAAAAAAAAAAAATCAATTTTTTTCTGGACAAGAGAAGAGCAGAAAAATAGAGAAAGACACTGGTGCCTTAGTTAACCATTTTGTTTTATAATTTATGTTTATATTAGTTTAGCAATCTCATCTTGCCTTCACCTGTTGCAATTTCTGAGTCCTGAAATTTCTGCAGGGTTTCTGATTGTGAGTCCATGAACAGGATGGATGCAGAAGCTGAGGAGACAGTTTGCCACCACTGCACAGAAATTTACCAGAATCTCCACTGAGCTATGGGACTAAATTATCTTTCACCCTGAGTTAGTTGTCCACAGCACTCTGCTAAACAAGTCCCTCTGAGTCATGGGGAGTGAAAGTGTTACTGACCTTACAGCTAGGTAGAGTCATGACTTCTGATGCTGTCCTCTACTAAAATGAAGTGAAGTCATTTAAATTATTAAACCTGCTACATCTGGGCTAAATCAAGGAAAGAAAGAGATACTAAAAAGAACAATATATTTTCTTTCTTTGTGAAATTTATACACAGTAGTTTCAGATCAAAAGCACTGTGAACTTTTGATATTCTCAACCTGCCCAAAAAGGACAAATGATGGGAAGGATGAGAATGTTCATGATAATGAATAAATATCAATTTAGAATGCCTTCTTTTTTCTTATTGTCCCAAGAAAAAAAAAATACAAAAATTTCCTGTAGTAGGCAGTGTATTTGTATAAATGTTTTTCTTTCTGTTCTTTTGAATAGGAAAACACATGCAGAAGCTAAAACCACAGGATAGTGAGTGTGTGGGGATGCAGACTTCCAAACTGAAAAGTGTAAAGAAAAATCTTTGTTAGGATTGAAGTGCCCACTAATCCAATCAGAAATTTCTAAAGTTGTATTCCTCTATTGGCTAGAAACATGTTTCTATCTACCAGTCTACAATTTTTTCCACAGACACTTTTTCTTTTCTTAAACCCTCATCTTTTTTTTTTAAATATGCATGTAAAGAATACACATTTTTCTATAATTGCTGATTCTTTTTCTTCTGATCTTCTTGCCTATTTGAACAATGGTTTATTGCAGGCTTGAAGTCTGAATTAATTTTTCTTGAACAGATAGGATCTAAATACATGTGCTCAGTGGCTAGCATGACATGAATAATTTCTTGTTTTGACTGGAAACATGTATTCTCAATTCTCATGCATTCAAGAATATTTAGTTCTCCACTGTCATACCCTGTTAGTGATTCAAAATCACCCTGTCTTCAGAAAATAAGTCTTTTTATCCTTTATCCATCTTCAGATGATGATCTCCAGGCCAATACCAGAAATTATATTTACTGTTTCTGAATTCTGTGACCAGATATTTTACATTATTTAACTCCACTCTCTTCCTAATATTTCAGTCCTTCTTAAGGTCATCTGAAAGACCACATAGAATTCTTAGGATGTCCTCCTAATTTATTTTATTACCTATTTCCATTAGCAAATATTTAAAAGCTATTGCTACAATTCTCCAGTAAAATTTAGTTCAGGATGTCTTTTTTTTTTTTTTTTTTGTAAAGTAAACCCATCGATTTCTCTTTCCTCTCATGGTTTTACATAAACCAGATAAACATTCCCTTAAAAGAAAAATGAAGGCCTAGTTAATACAGCTAGTGGAGCTTAAGGGTAGAGTCTATACACTTTAAGGCTGACAAGAAAGATGAGATTTGGTTATTAGATGCCTAAAAATACTTTGAGACTTTACCATATCCACCACATCTTCAGCTGTCACTCCAAGGAAGTTTGGGTCTCCCATAGGTTCTATGCTATTGCAATCAGTTCCACATGAATATCCTGGGTGCCCTATGGCAGCCAGAAGATAATGAGGCATTTGAGTTCCACCCCTACACAGGTACACCTGGAATGGATTATTTGACCTTCAAAACAGCTGCCACCCTCTACGTGATGCTTCACTGATTACATTTCCGATATACAAATCAATGAGGTTTCCTTCATTTAATTAACCTAGAAAATCACCCAACTTATTAGATAAAAATATCAAGTTGTACTGGAATAGTCAATTTTACATGAGTCCATTTTGTGTTTGAATTTATTTTACGTAGGAATATATGTGTTCAAATATGACTCATATTAAAACTAGGGCTAAAGCTTACATGTTATTAAGGGCAGCTTGAAGAGACTTTAGCTGCTCAGTCTCTAAACCTGCATTAAAGCCTCTTATTTGCCTTCTGTAACCAGAATTCCTGCTGTGAGAAAGTGTTTTCCAGATGGAAGATGTGATCTGGACTTAATTAGAGATCATAAAGTAGGATGGCCAAAAGAGGCCTAAAGGCCATCTGTCACAGCCTTGTCATTAGAAGTTTATAGGAAAGACAGTAGCAGATCAAGGATTTTTTTTTTCCCATGGATTTCAGTTTTGTATTTAAATCAATCACTGAAATAATGAAAAGACAATTAATTTCCATATTCAAACGAATACCTGATTATTATGGTCTACCTTATTATATTTTTTTACAGACATTGTTATGTGTGCCCCACCTCCTATGTTTAGTGTAATTTGACCTCTATTTAAACCTATGTATTTAACTGCAAATCCTTTGAAGTCATCCAATACATTTACAAATATACCAAAAGGAGAAAAATTCTTTCTACGCTCTGCTTTCCTATCATAAAACAGCTTGTATTTCATTCCCATCTCTGTCTCAAGTAATATTCTACAAGATTAGAACCCCCTGCTTTTGACATTGAAGATCTCCTTCTGCATTTCCTCATAAAGACATTTCTTTCAAGGCTCTAGATAAATTAATGAGGGCATTTGTTCCAGTACTTCATATGCTGTATGCCTAGATCACAGATAGCAATTAAGATTTCAATTTGTTCCATTAATTTGAGGTAGTTTCTCGTATAGGTTCTTAATAATCAGGCTTAACATTATAACATAATAGAAACTTCTGCTGCATTTCATGACAGCAATGAATTACATGCTTTCAGTCAAGGGTACTTGGCTGTGAAACAGGTTAGAGAAGAGAAAACATTAAGGCAAAAGGTATCTTATCTTCAAAACATGCTGTGAAATTCTTTTTCCATACAATTCTCATTTTTATTAAAGTCAATGGACTTTGTCACAGTGTTTAATTGTATCATAGGAATGTTTACACCAATATGTACATAGGACACCAAAGAAGAAAGTCTTATCTGTGATATGTGTCACGCCAGGAATGCTATGGAAAAATGCAAATTATTCATAGTCTGAGTAATTAAGTTACAGCAAACACTTCTTAGATTTTGCCAATAAAATTAACCAGAAAAATATAGCAATAGTCAAAATGTAAACATTTATCCCTCTGAAGATTACGTAGCATTTTACTGGAACATTTCCCTAGAGGCTGGCTTCAAATTCTGACTGGTTTTCCATCCACTCATTCAAATGAACACTTGACAATGAAATTGAGTAGATGTGTGACAACATGATGAACTATTGCAGAGATTGAAATTTCAGCATTTCCTAGCTTTGTTACAGAAGGTTGAGAAATTCTCGGATTTTACTCCTAACTAACTGAAAGAAGGGTGGGGGGGGAAGTTCTGTAAAACTTAATTTCTTTATTGCAAACAACTCTGTCCAAAAGTATGAGGGTTTATCTATTTCCCTTGCTAATATAACAGGGTAAGCTTTGTGATTATCTATATAAATGTTCAATTAGCCTTAATGATATTTTATGGTGATTAGATTCACAGGCTGAAAATTATTATTGTTAGTGATACTCATGGGAAAAAATAAGGGAAAAATCAATTCTAACTTTGTATGCACAGTGAAGAACTTGAACTAGCTTGTACTACAGACGAAAGATATTTCAGAGTTCTAATACATTATTCTATGGAAATAGAGTAATCATCTTAATGTTCAGAAAAAGTCAAACAAGCAAATTGAGTATTACAATTTATTAGGTAAGGAATGGAGAACTAATCAGAAAACAATGTTGTGGCACTGTAGAATACACAATGTTCCTGGACCAGGAATATTTGGTTAAAATAAACCAAGCCACCTTTTCAAAAAAGAAAAACCAACAAAACAAAGCAAAACAAAAACTTGCAAAATGTAGAGGGAAAAGTAACATGATGACCAAAAGCAGAAGAGCAATAACTAGTGATTAAAAACATGCCATTTTTGTCATCCTAAGAAAAACTTAAATATTTTTTAACAAAATTAAGAATTTATCAAACCGCAAATGTCCAAGAAAGTTGAAACGGGTTTAATGGGGTTTTTTGGCTTGGGTTTTTTTGGTTGGTTGTTTGGTTTGGGGCTTTTTGTTTGGTTTTTTTCAATGTCTCAGAATGCAAAAAACAGGAGGCAGCAGATGAAATTCTCAGACATCAATCTGAAAAACACTCTTCCACATAAGACACAGATAAGTGATCAAACTTACTTCAATAAGACATTGTGCATGAAAAATTGTATCTGAGATCAAGAGCAATCATAAAAATTCATGGAAGAGCTACCAAGAGTTAATAAACACAGTTCAGCTACTCATATCAGTCTCAGACGGACCACTCAGTAGAGTCCAGAAAAGTACAACACAAAAACATTGCAGAACACTTACCTTGTTCTCATATTCTTTATAAAATATTCTTTTAGTAATTCTTGATGGTCGAATTAGTCTGATCAGCATATGTGAGGATGTTATATTATTGAAGGAGGAAAAGGATGAGAAGGAAATAGTTATACAAAATATTATGTAATAATTGTATGTAGTGTTATTTCTTTTACTTAAAACTATTATGTAACAATTATAACAGTACTATTGATGATAATAAACTGGGGGTGCTGTTGATTTTCTCAGGGAATAAGAGGTTCTGCAGCGTGTTCTGGTACATTGGAACACAGGGCAACTATCAATGACATGACATGACAATGACCGAATGCTGGATTCTACACCTGGAGAAACACCAGGAACAAATATAAAATGAGAGAGGAGTGGCTGGACAACAGACCTACAGAAAGTGATTTGGGAGTGCTGGTGGACAGCAGGCTCAATAAGAGCCAGCAGAGTGTCCTGGCAGCCAAGAGCACAGATCACACTCTTGGGTGCATCAAACACAGCATAACCAGCTGGGCAAAAGAGTTGATGACCACTCTGTATTCAGCATTGCTGTGGTCTCACCTGGAGTACTGTGTGGGCCTCACAACTCAGGAACGATATGAGGGTCCATGCATCCAGAAGAAGCAACAGACCTAGTGAAAGAGCTTAAAGGAATATCCTACGAGGAATGGCTGAGGACTTTGGACTTGTCTGCTTTGGGGAAAAGGAAGCTGAGACCTCATTGCTCTTTACAGCTTCTGGAGGAGGGCAAGTGGAGTGGGAGGTGCTGACCTCTTCTACCTGGGATCCAGTGACAGGATGCATGGATATGGTTCAATGCACATCAGGGGATGTTTAGACTGGACTTTTAGACTGAAAGCATTTCTTTTCCAAGCGCATGGTCAAACACTGGAAGAGGTTTCCTAAAGAGGTAGTTGATGCCCCAAACCAGACAAATGTTTAGGAGGAATTTGGACAATAATGCTTAACATTCTCCAACATTTGGTCAGCCCTGAAGTGGTCACACAGCTGGTCTACATGATCATTGGAGGTTCCTTCCAACTGAGACTATAGTGCTCTATTCTATTCTATACACCTTTGATCACACAGCTGCTAATGTTGTGGGCGTACTTAAACCATGCATTCTCCTACATACACCTCCATAAAAATATTAAAGGTTAAAAGAAGTACATTCATCTTCTTAAATGGCACATAGGAAACTTATTCATTTTAAGTTTTTTCATGGTCTTGTCTTTCTCAGATTAATGTGCATAGCTTTAGAGACTTGTATTGAAAGCCCGGGGACTTATTTATTGATTTATAGAAAACAATAATGAGGTAACTCATTATTTTCTTCAAATAGGAATATATAGTGAAAAATTACAGCTTTTAAAAGGACTGTTTTCCCTCACCTCAGAGTTTTTGCTCTTTCTAGCCCCTCAAAATTGCCAATATATTCCAGTAGATATTATCCATGCTTTTCTTTACATATTCATATCTGTTAAATTTAGTCTAATTTTGACTTAAGAACAGAGAAGTCAAGTAACAGCAATTGTACAAATCAAGTCAAAAGTCTCTCTTTCTAAAGAAA
This sequence comes from Rhipidura dahli, assembly GCA_013399225.1. Taxonomy (NCBI): domain Eukaryota; kingdom Metazoa; phylum Chordata; class Aves; order Passeriformes; family Rhipiduridae; genus Rhipidura; species Rhipidura dahli. The sequence continues at coordinate 225,686 of VXAC01001681.1, forward strand.
TAAAAAGAGCCAGCTTGAGTAAGACAGGCAAATGATGATGTGTCCAGGCAGGTGAATCATGGAGGTGTGTGTTTGGTGTTGGAGTTTAGGGAGAAGGAGCAGGAAATGTGACTGATTCCCAACCCAAGCATTCAAAAGCAGTATCCAGACATTGCAAGGAAACTCGTGTGCCCATCCTCTGCCTTCTATTACTGACTAATGTTACTAACCTCTCAGAGATGAGTAGCTGCAGACATAAAAGCCCAGTTGCAAAACAAGTCTATGCAATTTAATTCTACAAGACAAACACGGCACTGACCTTGCCTACTCGTGTCAGAGTTTGTCCCTTCAGCCTTGATGCTCACTGTGTGCTTCAGATGACATTTGCTTTCACAGCTAACTCACTCCATGAGACAGATGGACTGAGGGTAAAACTGACTCAGAATTTTAGCCTCCAGGTATACTCTTTCAGGCCACTGAAAGAATTTAATCACTCTAAAACTGTAAAGCCAAAACCAGAATGTGATATTTCTAGGATGAAAACAGAGAAATATATCAGATCAGACACTATGATTAAAAATTAGAAAAGAAACTGGAAATACCAATAATCTGAAGTAATTATTTATGGTTCCTGCAGCAGTATGTCTGTGACTGATGCAATTTAACGGAGGATGATTCTCCAGAAATAAAAGTTGCTTTTGCTTCTGATGTTTTAAAGACTCTCATGTCCATAACACAATTGACGCACAGTAGCATGTGTTTTCAAGTGATTGCTTAAATGTATAAGCTTCATTTTTCACCAGTTTCCTCAAAAGTTTTGTGGTTTAGAGAAAATATGTGGAGAAGAGAAAGTGCAAACATTAGAGGACACAAGCTAATGCTATTTTTAACAGCTACAGTAAATGTGCTTGCAAATGACTTGGCAATGTAAAATTGCAGTTGCAATTGTTTATCATAAATACCTGTGATGTTATTACAATAAACCCTCTTTTCAATGTCTTGTAGCATTTCCATGATGAATCAGCTAGGTTGAGTGAATTAAGCAACACCAGAAGGAATTTCTATCAGAGCCAATGATAGAACTCATGAACTTGTATTGAGGTTGTTGGGCTATAAATTTAAATTCTGCTCTATGGTATCTCTTTAGACTTTGAGCACTTTTCAAGTGAAATTTGAAAATAATTGTATATAATAATTTTACCTCAATTTTACTGTTTTGTATTCCAAAAGTATGCCACTTTTTCAATCAGAAAAGTGATAAGTAACCAAACAATCTCAAGTACTGATAGTAACAAAGCTGTCCTGATTCAAGGAAGTGTGCATGTATGAGGTCCCAAGGTACACACATTTTTTCAATTCTTCAGCTGGCAATATGCTTGCATGTGTCACAGTTACCTCCTTTGAGAGATTAATGAGAATGGTCAAGTACAGTTCATTAGGGAACAGTTTATTTAACAGAGAAAAAATACTGGTATAACTTGTAAATCAGGCACAATGAAATGTCCCTCAACAAAACCATGGTGTGTCTTGCTGGCAAACTCTCTTCCCTTCCAAAATAGCTACCTTGTGTCATCCTTCAACCAGGCTCAGGCAATGTCTGGGAGACTATTTCCTTCACAAGTCAAACCTGCATCAAGGAACTCATGGAGAGTTGTTCTTGAGTGTTTGAACCCTCTGGTTTTGTTTATTTAACTTGAACAGACATCAAACAGGTGATGGTTGGCCAGATAGATTATCACCTGTTTTTCTGGTGGTATTCTCCAGGCACTAGTTAACCATGGCTTTTGGGTATATCCAGAGCCACACGAGCACAGGCAGGAGAAAGCACGACACTGAGAATCAGGGCTACAGAGCAGATCAGTTTTGCAAGCAGAGCAGTGAGGAGATGGGTGAACACACTTGGAAGCCACAGTGTGGTGTTTGGGCAGTGTTGTTGGAATAGAGCTGAACTGCACTGAGACGCTGCAAATCTGGTAAATCACTGCTGTTCAGTGGAAAAGTGTTTAGAAGGGGATTTCCTGGCCAGATTTGTCTCTGAACCAAATCTCACAGTTTTCCCTCACTAGCCCTCCCCTCTTCTGCTTTTCTGTATCTCTGCAGCAGCAAAAAGACAAAGGGCTGCCACTGCCCTGCTGAAGGGACTGCTACCTCATTCCACTACCTAGCCCATATCACCTTTCTTAATGACAGTGAAGAAAGGAGAAAGCCACATTTGGTCCATGTCTTACGAAGAACCATGGACATGCAGCAGCTCCTGCTGCACCAGAAGGAGGTTAGAGCAGCACAAAAGCTTCCAAATGCCTTCTGAGCTGGGGAGCACTGAGCCCTTCTGCCCAGGGTGTAAGCTGTTTCTCACAAAACTCAGGACCAAGGATAATGATGTTCTGTCCTCAAGTGCTGTTGAACATTTCTGAAAAAAGTATTTCAAGAACTTCCAAGTAGCAAATGCTAGAAACACACTATTTCATAATTATTATTAAACATTAATATATATTTTTACTCTTACTGATGTTATGTGAGCTTTGCTTAAATAGCTCAAGGCTGCTCTACTTAAGACATGATAAGCAAATGTGTGTGTGTGTCTTACTCCTACAGTACGAATCTACAAATTATCTTCTCTTTTCTTTTGGAGAAGGTATTTCTTGTTTGCTTTCTCTCTTGTTTTCTTGTTATATGTATACATATGCTGTGTCCTCATTATAAATTATTTACTTGGAATTCCATACTCTCCAAAAGAAAAATTTTTATATCTTGAAGGTTAAATCCAGATATAATTGTAATTTAAAGAAAAATATGAATTAGCTAATAGGAACAAACTGATTTTCTAGGTTATGAAGACCTGTGCTCTCTATTCCAATTAATATGCAATCACAATAATTTGCTGAACGTATCAGCTGCAGTGGAAAATTTTTGTATTAGAGAGTACAGGGATTAAAGCTGATGTTCTCATGTGTAAACAAGTACTCTTTAACAAGTAATTTCAAATTAAGAAAGACAGTTTCTTCAGACATCAAATCTGCTCCTGAAAAATACAAACTGAAATCCTTTGAAACACCTGGATATGCATATATGCCTTTAGGGATCAACAGATTTCACCTGTTGCAAGCATTTACAGCAAACCTTTCAGAGAATAGAAGTGTCCTAAGATGGTATAGAAATCACATTAACATTTGAAGAAAGGTAAACTTAAACCCTTATTTCTACATGCAAGCCAAGAAATATACTACAAAAACAAAGTGACAATTATAATGGAATAATGACTTCCCCAAATTTAGGGCACTAATTTTCCTCTGCAAGTTTAGTACAAATACCTTTATTTTTATGTTTTGGGAACATAAGAATTTTGTTGCATATTACTTGTATCCACCCATTGGCTCATGTACAGCACATTATTAAATAAAGAAAAGTGAGTAAATGCTACCAATATTCAAAGCCATAACATAATGTTACGATTTTATTTTTTAAATCACTAAGGAAAGTTACTGCTTAACAAAATTGCAACAGCTTGTCATAACTGAACTTACATAATAAACCAGAAATTTAAATAATAAAACACAATTTAAAAGTTTCCATACTACTAGAGGCAATCAGCTATAAAAGTCCATGTAATAAAATAGTTTAAAGATTATAAGATAAAAATAACATAAAACTCCAAACTAAAGTAAATTGTTAAAAGAAATGTCGAAATATTCTTAGATTTAAACATTGAAGATATAAGAGATAATAAAATGTGCATTAAAAATCAAGTACATTTCCAACATATGCATTTCAACAAAAGTGAAAATGTTTTTTTGGAAAATCCTAGTAAGGCAAAGCATTCCTGACATCAAAATTCTGCTCTTGGAAAAGCAAAAGGCCCAGCTCTTGAAGATAGCTGCATATCTTCTACCAAAGAAAGGAGATATTTGCTTGTGGAAAATCCCTCCATGCACAGAGCTCTGGAACACACTCCAGCTTTCTCTTTGCATTAGTTCAAGACAGAACTGCCAGACCCTGCCAAGGCATTGATCGAGCGTGCACAAAGGAGATTCCTCTTTCTCCCAATGGAACTCTTTTTTCTCATCTGTGCCATTTTTGGATTGCTAAATTCTTGCAGTAAATAGTATAATGACTACTGGGACCTTACAAAATTTCTAGAAATTCAGACCATACAGCTACAGATTTACACTTTAAAATTTGTTTTTCATTCCCTAACTTCTTTAACTACTGTATGTTACTGAACTAGAATACATATAGCAAGCTGATTTGCAAAAAAAATCAAATTAAAAAAAATTTAATTCCTGTCTTTTTGTGTGTGGCTTTTCTGTTTAAAGTAATGATAATGAGAACAGTCTTTTGGAATTAAAAAAAATTCAGTTGCACTATACTTATCCCACTGTAAATACTAATTTTTATTTTCTTGTCCCTTTGCGGCAAATATAGATGTTAAAGGAAAATGGATTCCTATTGAAAAAAAAAAGATATCTGTGTGACAGAGGAAGAACAGTATTTCATCTTGTATTGTATCTCATATTTTACTTTCCTTTACATTATTCACATTATTTTTTTCATTACTTAAAATAATGACATTTCTGCTAGATATCAAAACACAGAAGTGATATTACCTGCATACAATGAGATATGAAAACAAATTAAATAAGATGATTTAGTAATAGTACCATATTCTTTAGAATTACTTTGCCACAAGATAGTAGATCAAATTATTCTGACTACAATACAAACTAGAGTAAAAGTAAAGAGTAGAGATGAATAATAGTCTTCCATATCTTTTTACGAGCTTTCTGGGAAAGAATGAATGTAATTTGGCAAGCAAAATTGCTTTGGCAATACACAGGAAAATGAGGAGAAAATAAGACTTTATGTTCTGCTTTACAAACAGCGACTAACAAGTAGATGAATATTAAGCAATTTTGTTATAAATACTAAAATTATTGCTTGATGGTTTTGCTAACTCAGAGGAAGGGAATTGACCAGAATGTAGACACCTAGATTTAAATATTAGCACTAAGCTTCTCCAAGGGCAGAACAAAACGGCTGCAGACTGAAGTTAACAAGGCTGATTCAGAATCACTTCAATATCAAGATTCAGAGTTAGACGTAGGACTCCCCAGCTGTAAGCAAAAGTAGGTAGCACAAGTTTGCCAGAGCAGTTAAGTAGGTCAGTGAAGAGACAGTAGAGTTTCTAAGTGGTAGAAATAAAAAATAAAAACACAGAACACAGATCAGGGAAATAGTGGTGAACAACTGAAATATTCATGTCAAGAAATATGGGTGAGACCTGATCTCCTTTGGATCACTTCACTGAGCAAAAACCCACTGGTTGCAGTCTTGATGATTTCTGACTGTCTAATAGGCTGGTCAGAATTCTCACATGCCTGGTAATAGGAAGCTGGGGTGAAATGTCTAGTGATGAGTCCTTGGAAGCAACTTCACAAGCAAGGAGCATGAGAGGACCATTACTTAATGACCATAACGTGCACATTTTGGTATCTGCCATGTTTCAGGAAGTCCCACTAGTTGTGTTCCTGGGAATAGAAAATCTGTTCCAGAGCCCTCAATAACTTCTGCCTGTTTATCAAGGGCTGTGAATCTCATCAAGGCTATAACTGCACTCAAAACTTAAAAGCACAGACTGCTTCCAAAAGACCCAAAATGCTTATCATCTCTGTCCCATCCTAAAATTGTGTCGTGGTTTAGGACCAGTACTCCTGAATTTAGTGCTGCCACCGAGAACCTTCCAACCAGTTCTGTTTGCTTGATCCCCCTCTTCTCTTCACCCTGCCCTGCAGCTGGAGAGGAGGATTGGAAACACAAAACATTAAGATCACAGGCTGAGAAAAGAAAGATTTATTGGAAACAGGAATGAGATAAGAAAATTAACCGTACAGCAACAATACTGATGACAGAGGGTACAGAAAATGCATGATCCAGATGGAAACCCCCCAAAAATAGACAATATCTGACCTGAGCACTCCCTCCACCACACTATGCTGACCCAGAAGCCAGTCCTTCCCTCATACTTGGAAAATAATGTGACGTGGTATTAAATAACCTCCTGGCCCTGGCCTCCCTGGCTCCTGGCTACTGCGAAAATTAACCATCCTGACCAGAACCAGGACAACTTTTTGTTTCTTTCAGCAGGAAGGAATCTCTCTGGGAGCCACTCAAACCCAGTGAAAGAAATACATTTCCAAGAGGGAAGTAGGACTTTCTTCAACAGACTCACAAGGTCTAATAGCAGCACAATTAAAGAGAGCAATTAATCCTTCCTCTCTTCCCATCTCCCCCATGCCAGGAAGGTATCACACATATTTTAAGTAAAAAATGCTTTTAACTTTAAAGGTGCTGGTTCATATCAGGTGCTCTGCTATCAATGATTAAAAGTTTAATGATTAAAGTGGCTGTAATAAATGTGATAAGAAAAACAGTTTTAAACAGAAGGAAAAATTTGGTTTATTATATGGGGTTTTTTTTTAAAAAAGGAGTCTTCGTTTACTATTTACAGTTCTAATACAACACAACTTTATTTTCTGGGTCTTTTCCTTCTGCATTCTTCCTCACTGTTTTCAAGCTGTTCCTTAACTAACTGTACAACTTCACAGCTGCTTTCAAATCTATGTCCCTAGTTTTCATCAGCTCATATTCTGGTTCTTAAATTTGCTCTTTCCTGGTTCTTTTATGTACCAACCTGCAATAAATTATGGAAATAATATATGGTGCAATTTTTCTATTGTTCGTTCTCTCACAAGCGAAGTGCCAACATCAAGTCAACTAAAAAGTGCATTTCTTTTAGTTAATATCAGGGGCACAAAATACACCTTTCAAATATCTTCATATCAGGTAACAGACAGACGTTTATTTTCTTTTTGAAATGACATCAACATTAAGTTTAGAGTAATAGCATATTGCTTCCTAAGCACTAATCAAGGAAACTCTGGAGTATATGAAGCAAATAATGGCTGCTGAGCTCTTGTTAATGCCAAGGACTTCTCTCAGAATCTCTGATTTTAGTCAGTAGTGAGTGACTTGACATTAATTGGCACCGTGGGAATCAGAAGTAATAATTAATACTTTGCATTTATATTTTGATTTGTAATTTGCTGTGAAATCTTGAAAAGAAAAAAAAATCTTGGCATAAAATAATCTCACTATATATAGAAACTTATATTTATCTGTGATTAAACTGTGCAGTGTGTGAACTGTATAATTTAATCTGAAAAGAGAATTTGTTACATCTGAGGAGAAAGTGTTCTGGTTCGTTCCAAAGTTGTGTAGTTTGCTTTCAAAAATAATTCTTATGGGGTTCAAAGCTACAGAGTTATGCACTTAGAGAAATATTTTACTATTTATCTGTACTCTAAAGATATACTGGCAATATATGTATCTTTATCAAGTGAGTCTAAGAGCTTTGGTCACAAAATATGGCCATCTGAAGTGAGAAATCCATCAAAATTCTACTAGAACTCCAAAGCAAATGGAGCTGATGTTGTGATGACTGCACCTCAGGTCAGTCAGTTGAAATGAATGTATGTGATTAGGTTTTAAATGCTACTCTTTTTAGTCTATATATTTTCTAAGAAATGCTATAAAAAAATGACCTAAAACAAATGACTAAGTACGTATACAAATAATTTCTTTTATATATGACACCACTGTGCAGAAGAGGGGACAACAGTTACATTAGAGGCTATGTGAGGATATTTTGTGGGAAATGACATCTGTAAGGAATCTTTCCCCCAGCTGTTTGTACACAATCATTCTGGAAAACACCAGTATGTCAGAAATCATGTAACCAGTAGAGGAAATGGGGCAGTCAGGAAAAAAGTTCTTATGGTCTCATCAAACACAACTAGGCTAAAGTTTGGTTAAACTCTCAAGGAAATCCCTGCTGCCTGAAATATTCTCCATATTCTGTAACATCTATCAGAGAGCACTTTCTCTAGCTGGCAGCAAGGATCAATCTACCAGGAGCTAATGCTCTTGTTTTTCCTTACAAGAAGGGCCTGGAAGGGTGTCACTATGCATATATACTTGAGGGCTCACAGTGCTCCTTGTATGAATTCATGCAAGCCACTAGCCTCTGAAGCCTTTTTCCTTCTTATCCCTGAGACCAATCTACATCTCCTCCTCAACCAGAGATTGAATGCAGCCTGACAGACGCATTTCAAAGTTTTTGTACATACCAAACAGAATTTAATTTTAATTTTCTGTCTTATAAACTATAAGAGACAAGAACTAAAACTAGAACTAGAATTTTCTGTAATAGGACAAAGTCGTATCATGTTCTTACATTTATGGAAGGAAATAATTCTCTGACAGCTTGGCTATAAACTGCATGACTAGAATTTCATGATCTAATAGGACTGAAATGGGCACAGTGCCATTTCCATATGCAAATATGTATAAACCATTACCATTACCATTCCAGAGACTGTAATAAGGGTAATAGCTAGGGACAGAGAGCTTCCATAACCAGAAACAGTTATATCATCTTATTCCTGGAAGTTCCCACTTCAGGAAAGAACAGAGGAAAATAATTTGAGGAATAGGCTGAGTTTGTACTTTCTAGTGATTAGGGCACCAGCTGAAAGAAACCTGGCTTCCAGGCACTGCTCCAAAAAGTACTTGTAAATTTCTTTACAAGTACTTAGAAGACTTTAAGTTTCAGTGGGCAAATACAAAAGCAGCCCTGGGACCAGACTCTGGAAAGGTAGCACAGCTATATGAGAAGAAACAGAGACACACAGGGTATCCAACAGCAAGACTGTGCTATTAAAAGAATAAATAAAAATCACAGAATCACAGAATGTGCTGAGTTGGATGAGACCAACAAAGATCATTGAGTCCAGCTCCTGGCCCTGCACAAGTTACCCCAAGAATTGCAGTATATGTCAGAGAGCATTGTCCAAATGCTACTTGAACTCTGTCAGGATTGGTGCTGTGACCACCTCCCTGGCAAGCCTGTTCCAGTGCCCCGTCACCCTCTGAGTGAAAAACCTTTTCTTGATAGCCAACCTAAACATCCCCAACACAGCTACAGGACATTTTCTCAGGTCACCTGTCACTGTATACTGCAGAGATCAGTGCCTGCCCCTCCTCTTCCCCTCACAAGGAAGTTGTAACTGTGATGACATCTTCCCTCAGTCTCCTCTTCTCCAGGCTGAACAGACCAAGTGGCCTCAGCTGCTGTTCATATGGATTCCCATCGTGAACCTTCACCATCTTCACTGCCCTACTTTGGGCACTCTCTAACAGTTTAATTTCTTTCTTATGTTGTGGTACTCAAAACTGCACATAGGACTCAAGGTGAGGCTGCTCCAGTGCAGAGCAGAGCAGGACAATCCCCTCCCTTGCCCAGCTGGTGATGCTGTGCCTGATGCCCCCCAGGACAGGGTTGGCCCTCCTGGCTGCCAGGGCACTGCTGGCTCATGGTCAACCTGCCACTGGCCAGGACCCCCAGGTCTCTTTCTGCAGCACTGCTCTCCAATATCTCATTCCCCAGTCTGTACACCTGTGTTGGTCTTGAACTCTTGATGGAAAATTCAGTCTGTCTTGTCTCTTCTCAGACCAGCACTTGAACTACAATACCTAAGGCTACCAGTTCACTTAGGTTGCATCTTCCAGTCAGGTATGGGAACATACACAGAAGAGGTCCCATCTCCTCAGTGCAGGTCAGACACAGCAGGGAGAGAGGTTCAGAGATACTTGCCTGGAGTACTGCCCTGTGCTCGCTTAAGAACACTGTGCTTGTAGAGATTGTTAATGTTAAAAATTGTAATGGTTAAAACCATTCTTTTTTCATTCATTTATTTATTTATTTATTTTTGTTTGTAAGCTTTGCTATCTTTGTTTTGTCTGAATTTGGGTGCCTGATTCTTATTGACTCCAGCCTTACATGCTTTACTGGATCATGAGAGAGCTTTCACACAAATTAAATGGATTTATACTGCTTGAATTAATGATAAACTGAATGGTTTTAAACCTTCAGAAGCCAATTTTCATTCACTATAAATGGCTAGAGAAATTTGATTTCTCTAAGCATTTTAGAAAATTTCCTGAAATTGTACTAGTGGTGAGTAAAAAAGGTAAAGAAGAGTTTCTGTTCAGTTTGGATAGTAAAAAAAAATTTTGGGTCCTCTTTGAAAGAATTAAAATAGATTATTAGAATAAATGCAGCAAAGCAGTAAGTTCCATCTAAAGAAATACATATTTCTTATGGAGATGGAGTCTTTTAATTGGTGAATGTACTTCACCACACAAGAAGTTCCTGGCAATGCAAATTCTAGATAGTGAGAGATAGTCAAGGGAGTTAAAAAAAAAAAAAAAAAAAAA
>VXAC01001681.1:236050-299918 GCA_013399225.1 Rhipidura dahli
GAAAGAAAAATTCCCAAATATTTTTAAGACAAGATTTGTGTAGGTTTAAGTTTGAAGAAATGGCTATATATGAAGAAAGGGCTTCTTTGTCAGCAGTGGACTGTTTCCTTAATGAAGACTCTCCTACCCATTTTAAAATATCTTGTAGCCCAGAAATGTACTGTATTGCTTAAAAGTCACTAAAGGACAGTGCAGAATCACAAAAATGTCTGTGTAGGAAATGACCCCTGGAGAGCTTTTTGTCCTACCCTCTACTGAAAGCAAACTTAGCTCAGCATGTTCAGGGCCCTGTGACTATGGGCTATTGCTGTTAATATGGGTGCAACTGCTAAGTGCAGTGTGAATTGTATTAAAGAGCAAGGAAAGCTTTGCAGATGTACCACTGCTAACGTACGTAGCCTACTGAGTTATTATTAAAGACCAACTGCTATTAAAAAGACCAAAAACTTCTGCAGTTTTTCCTCTGCAGTAGTTTTCAGTCACAGTTTGACATAATTTGAATTTAAAGCTTTGATTTTCTGAAAAAAAAAATATCCTAATGAGATATATTTAAGCATAAGTGTAGGTATGTATGCAAATTGTATGTATTATCCCTGAGAGCAAATCCTTGCATTTTTTCATGTACATACAAAGTGGAATTAATTTTTGACATACTTTTTCTAAGCATATTTATAAGGATTTTTTTCTTTCACTTTACAAGTAATATAGGAAAACAAAATGATCTGAAAAAAACCATTGGAAGGTCATGAGGAAAAGTAATAATATTTATAGCTTGGAGTTTATAATCAGTATTTTACAGGAAAGCTATAGGAAAAGTATGTAAATATGACTGTGCTTGCAAAACACAAATGTTCACTATTTGATTGTTGAGCAGAAAGTTAATGTATGTTGTGTTGCAGTAAAATTCAAACTGCTTGTTCCTGGAGGGCAGAAAAGCAATGGAATAATCTTCGTTGTATTGCAACTCTTATCAGAAGAGTAGTATGTTCCCTTAAAGTCACAAATCTTAAAGACCAATAAACATCACATTAAGTCTTGTTTTCATCTCAGTAGGTTAACCAACTCTTTTAAAAACAGTTTTAGTTATAACAGACTGCATCTTTTTTAAGACCCAATTCCCAGGTGAAATGATGTGACATCAAAACCCTGAAACACAGCATGGCCTCATCCTAAAATGTCTATCAGTTACTAATTGTTAAAAACACTGAAATACAACCAGCTAATGCATTACATGGAAAAAATTCCTTCTGAATAGAGTTGGAAAATGGTCATGATAACACAGAACCAGAAATTGTATTTCTGTTGCAAAAAAAAAAAAAAAAATTAACATAAATTTAAGAAACAGTTGTTGTGGCATGTATATAGCAATTAATATACAGAAGGAATGCAGTAATCTAATTTTCAAAACAACTTAAACATTGCTTCTATCTGAATGCAAAAAACCTTGGGTGTTTTCTGACAGATATTTCAGCTCTGACTTGCAAGTAATAGTGGTGTAATTCCTAAAAATAATCACAGTCTTTTTCTGTGAACTTTTCAGTCAAAAAACTAGCATGTAGTCCTAGAAAATTAAATTTCAGAAAAGTGCCCATTTCAGCTCAGAAAATATCTTCCATCCTCTCTAGACAACAGTTAAAGCCATCCAGTTGATGAGGAGCTATAATCAAATGTGGAAGCACTTTGTATAAGAGATCACGGATTGGGGTGGGGGAATTCAGGAAAAAAGAAAAGGAACAAATATTAAGAAGTAATGCCTTTGAGCTTGGCCAATCAAGATAGAAACTATTCAGGACTTCAACCCACTTTTAAAAATTTCACCTTCTATGTTATTCCCAAATGTTTTCCAGCAAATTTATCTGAGAGTCAGGAACAAATTTTAATAACTGTATTTCATCATTGCATGAGTGAAATTACTCAGCTGGTTTTGAGTTTTGGTAGTAAATCACCATAAACCCTTCTTAATTATCTGACCAAGTTGGATTTATCATTTCCATCATAGAAGCAGCACCAAAAATCAAAAAAATCTTTCTGAACTATAGAGTTTTTGAGCTTCTGAGAGCAAGAATCTCTCTTTGAGCAACTGGAATTTTAAAAAAATAGTGGTAATTTTAATCATTTCCTTTATTATCAGACTGTCAATATGTGATGGGAGGCATCTTTCCCTATTCATCCATTTGCAAAAATCATATCTCATCATACAGTTATAATCCATATTTCAACTGGTTTAAAGAATCATTGAAAGGGAAAAACAGAAAAGAAAAAAACTCTAAACAGAAGTGATCTTTTGTAAGATGACCATGCAACACAAATAAAAATGAGTCCTTGATGTGCTCCACAGACATGAACAGCATTACGGTATAAGAATTAATGTCACAGAACAGCTGTCAAACAAACAGTTTATGGCAGCCAGGAAGCTCTGAAACCTGCTGATATGAGCAAGACTGAAGAAAAGGGCACAGAGACCACACAGTGTGCTTCATGTTCAGTGTCCTTTAGTTTTACTCTCTCTGCACAGAAAAACTCCTCAGTTATAAGATCACTGTCCTAAACTGTGTCCTAACAAAACTGAACATTTCAGTTCAGGAGTTCCTTTTTTTCCAGAGGATGCACTCTTGGAGGAAAATAGAGAATCAGATCCACCTCAGTGCACTGGCCACAGTGTCTGTAACTCATGTCTGTACAAAACTGGGTTAGCAGGGTCACATTCACGTTTCCTTTCATAGATGCATGCCCTGGAGACTCCCTTCAGCTTCCTTTGCAGTCATCAGTCTTAAATATAAACAATTCCTTAGATCATTTCTCAACACTTTTAGTAGTAAACTTACCTAAAACATGCTGTAATATTAAGACATTCAGGGTGAGCTTTTTGGTTGCTTTTGGGTTTTTTTTTTTTTGTTTGCCTGCTTGTTTTGTTATTTATAAACTGTAATTTCAGAAGCATGTTGCCTTCTTTTTAATCTCCAGACCACTCTTTTTTAAGGAGATGATTTCTGTAAAATGGTTGCTTAGTTTTCCCAGCTTTTCACACTGAAAATTATTTGACCACCCACCAATTCCTCTTATATACTCTCATATTCTCTCTCTATAAAGCACCCCTGTTGACAATATCTACTGTGCTAGAAATTTTTAGAAAGCTATTTAGCATAAAATGACTTCCCTGTTTCACTTCAGCTTTTGTCTCTCCCTGCCTCCAACTCTCTCCACGTGGCTCATCTACTTGTTCAACTGGCCTCATCAAAGGCCAGGCTATGAGTACTTCTGGGTACGCTTTTTATTGCATATCTGTTTTCTAGCTACCACAATGAGGCTTTTTATCTTGATTTGATCTTTCATTGCAGTGTAAAGGTGAGGTGAAATGACAGAAGAATTCTGCAGCTGGTCTCTTATTCAAAAGAAGCCAAAATAATGTCTTCAGGACTCTGTGACAATTTGAAGAACAATGCCCATCATAACCAGAGCTTACAGCCTGCAGATGTCCAACCTGAACAGATGGAATCCAGCAATGCATTATCTTGAAGCACAAGCTTAGCATTGAAAAGAAAGAAAAAACTAAAATCGTTGTCATGGTGGCCTTTGTTAGTTGTTCCTTGACATTTGTAGAGTTAAAATAGGTGGTAAAGAACAATCTTTAATTAACAACCATGCCAATATAAGACACTCTAGATATGTGAAATAAAAGTACCTGTGAGGAACTATTTGCGGTTTGGCACAAAGCGTAGCCAAAATTCTGCATTTTTTGCTTCAGTAAATCAATTCTCCATCCAGAATCTATTTCCATCTTTCTTTCTGCATTTGTCTTTAGCTCACTTAAGAGATACTATGGAAACTCGTCCTTCAAATTTATTTCAAATACAAAATAAATTAGCCACTGTAAAATCATAAGAACACTACTGGGTAGGCTAAGTAGTAATTTGTTTCAAGATGAGCAAGCAGATGGCACTATTTTCATTCTTACTCATTTATTTTAAATTATTTTGTTCAATATTTATCAGGAAAAAATGTTCTCTGAATTACTGAAGGTAAAAATACAGCAGTCAAACATTTTAGGAAGAGGTTTATAATTTTTCATCAGCATTTTAATACATATATAAAAATTCTGGTTTAAAGCCAACAAAAACTCCTTAATATTTGAAAAAATCCTTTTATAAAAGACAAAATTGTAGTCTCAAAACTTTGCTGCTAGATGAATTAAAATTCAGAATGCCACTTTTATGTAGGTGTTCACTTAAACTAAATTGGAAGTGAAAATCAGAGCTTCTGTACTAGGAGGTAATATTCTATAGCATACAAAGTCTTCATTTATTCAGTCTCTCATACCCTAAATGACATTTACTAATTACTGTGTGTAAGGGTAGAATGCTCACTACCAAATGAGCACTATGAATCCCAACTAATAAATGTGTTCCTTAAATTTTAACAAAACCTTTCCATATAGAAGCATAATAAGAAAAGGCAAATGAACACAACAAAAAAAAAAACTGTCTCATCAGCAAGACCAGGTCATACTAGGCCCAAAAAAGTCAGTCAAGGACACTCACCCAGTCCCACCACTCAGTGACAGAAAAATTTCTAAACCTACTGCAGTCCTCTAGTAACTTTTGTTTCTTTAGTCACACTTCTCCAAGGTTAATGATTTTAGTAACAAAGCCTTGAATATGTAGAATGTCTCAAAACTTCATATGTCTTGTGTGGAACACTCATCTTATAGACAGATTTCATTCATCTACCTTACAACACCTGTCCTAAGAAAAACACACAGAAAATTTTGTGTCCACTTGAGTTACTGTTTTTCAGCTTCATTTCAACAAAATCACAGAATTCCCTGTTCAAGATGACTTGAACAAGGTACTAACTACCAATAAGTAACTATTTTTCACATATCAATATGTTCAGGTTGAGATTTGTAGGTAACAGGTAACAGAAATATCCTTTTACAATTATGGAATGCCCTCATTGTGACTCTAAAGGAGAGACAGTGTGTTCATCCTGGTTTCCCAGTTTAACAGCATACCTAGAAACACTAACTTAGAGAGGTTCAATACTGCTTCCAAGAAAGTAATAGATACCAATTAGTTTTACAGCAATTATATAGCCACTACAGATAATTATAAAGGTGGAAGAAAATTTATATTTCCACAATTAATTTCTGGGGCCTGGGGAGAGAATGGGATAATGGAGGAGACTTAGTTCTGTTTTTAGTGTGGAAGGGATGGTTCTCCCAGAGGTCAGCATCACCTGCATGCCTGGTCCCTTTTGGCTTATCATGAAGAGGATAGGACTCTTCTGCTTTTTACTTTTAAGCATTAAATTTTATATATTCATCTTAGTGGATGATGAGGCTTTTTAGTTGTTATTTTTGAGTCTATAAGCAAAATGTTTGGAATTGGGTTATAATTTATGTAAAGTCAAATTTGCATACAAACATATATATTACCTACAAACATATATAAATCTATTTATATAATCTTGATTTCTTATAGATTTATTTTTCATTAAAAAGTAATGACATATTAACGCCCTACTCGTCATTTTTTGTCTTCTACAGTGATAGTCCTTAATTGTTAAAAAAATTCCTACAAATTTTCTTCTCATACTCACTTCGGAGATTAAGATATGCAAAACCTCATTTAGGTGTCAATTCCACTGCAAATGGTGTCCTTATTTCCAAAGAACATCCATTTCAACGTTTTCCTTTATTATGTCAAAATAGCATTAGACCCCAAACTGCATTATGAGCTGACAATAAAACTGAAACCAGATTTATTTTCTTCGACTGCAGATTATTCTGCATCAATACATTCCAGTTAAGAAACTTACTTTTTCTTTCCTTCTTTGATTTTTTTTTTCTCAGTGAAGCCTGTCTTTCAAACAACTGAAAGAGATTTTGTTTCTTGATAGGTACTTTGACTAATCTTGTTAGCTATCAGAAAACCCAGGGCCTGCTGCTCTTTGAAATTTTCTGCACAATTCCAATTATAAAATTCCCTGAAATCCCCATATATCCAGCTTATCCTCTGGGCTCTTAAAAGGCAAAATACTACTGCTTTGTGATATTATCCAGTATTTTTACATGATCTATATGCAAGGACAGTTTCCTTGTAATATTTGTACTTCATATTGTCTTCCTTCCATAATTCATTAGAAAATTCCCTTCACAATCATCTAGAAGTAACGTTTTTCTACCTGGAAGCATTTACTTCCAGTGCTCTGTGAATACAACAGGCTGTCTTCCCAACTTGTGGTTCATTAAGAAAACCATGTGTGTGCACATGTACAGGTGCATATGGTTATATGCAGTTTTTTAATATGCTTGCTCACAGTTCATGGAATAGTTCTGAACCAAAAAATTCCAGTTCACTGGTAGCAAAAAGGAAAATTGTTAATACAGTCAACACATCTAGAATTATTTATAGGAAGCATACATTATCTGTTATTCTGTGACATATGCCATTGCTTTTCCTAGTGCTCTAAAGCAAATAAAAATAGTAGTTTACTTCTTTGTGTTAATAAAACATAATTATTTCGTGCAAAATATTAAACTCACTTTCATCTTCAGACATATGGACAGAGGTATGACTTCGTATCTTTAATTATTCTGAAATAAGGGTCACTTATATGTTTCTAACTCCCTTCCTAGTCAGCAAAGAGGAATAAACACCTTTAAAGGACTACTCACACTATCTCACAATAGGTACATGCTCCCCAGTTAGTGGATGAGGGAAGTGCTGTGGATGTTGCACATGGGCATTTTAGTAAAGCCTTTGGCACTTTCCCACAGCATTCTCCTGGAGTAACTCATTGGTTGCCCAATGGCTGCTCATTGTTCATGGACAGCTGGGCCCAAAGAGTGGTTGTGAATGGGACCAAATCCAGTTGGCACCAGTCACAAGTGCAGCTCCACAGGCCTCAGAACTGGTGCCACCTCTGTTTGGTATTTTTATAAATGATCTGGGTGAGAGGATGGAGAGCACCCTCAGTAAGTTCACTGAAAACACTAAATTGGGCAGGAGTGTTGATCTGCTGGAAAGGAGGAAGGTTCTGCAGAGGGATCTCCATGGGCTGCATCGATGAGTCGAGGCCATTTGGACAAGATCAGCTGCTGGGTCCTGCACTGGGTCACAGCAACCCCATGCAGTGCTACAGAACTGAGTGGTCAGAAAGATACTAGATCATTGGATAATTGGATTGTTATTAGATATTGGATTATTGGATAAGTGGGAAAGATATTATTGGGGTGGAAAAGGAGGGAAAGTAGAGATTTTTGATTTTGCTGTGGCACAAACTTTCTTAAAGAATCAAGGGGTTTTTCCTGCCGCATTCCACAGGATATCAACTAAATAAAGTCATTTTCTACAGTCCTATAATCTGCTAATATTTCTCTGAGGCACATCACTAGAAACCTTGCAATTGACAGAAGGAGTATTTGCCAGTTTCTCTCATTTTTTGAATCACAAGGGAGGTCATTATTCTAAATAATAGGATAAATTACTTGTTGGGTGTTTTAAATATTTTGGAAATCTGCATTTCCTGAGGTTTGGAGGGGGTGGTGTGACATTTTACTGTGTTTTAGATTTGGGAGAGGGGGGTGTTTCCCTTTTGTTGTATATTTCTGTGTCTCTTAATATTCAAACATTATGGTGCAACAGGGTGTGCATTATGATATTCTAGTGACATATTCTGATGATTATTAGATAGCAAGAAGAGGAAAGAATGCAAGAAACCTCACAGACATTTCATTATTATTTCATAATCATAATTCATTCCCTAGAATATCTCATCATGTTCATGACCTTTTAAAAAAGACAAAGAATTAGAAGAAAAATACCTGCAAAACTGACAGTATTTTTTTTTCAGTTAGTCAAAATATGGTTCTATAAAAAATAATCACTGATACTTTCCAAGTGTTTATGATAATGTTTTATGATTACAGCAAATTTTTGCATATTGTACATTACAGTTGAATGTAATATTCGTCATTTTAAAAAACTGTGAAAATGAGACAATATATATTCACAAGAGATACAAACAAAAAGAAGTCTCAACTTTTAGAAGTAATTAATTCTGAAATAAAGACCTGTCTTATTGTACAAAGGGAATAGGATCTGCTTTCCTTAGGATACTACAATTTCTTCCAGGAACTTCCATCAGGAGCTGATGTTTGATATTGGAACTTGACATATGCCAAACTGAATTGTGCCCTCATTCCCAGAAAAGAAAAACCTCTTTGTACCAGGGGAAACAACATGATTGAAGACACTGTCTGCCCCTACACTCTTGAATGTGTCTGCTCCAAGAAGCCATTCCTGGCTCCAAGCTTAATGAAGTAATACCTCTCCCCCTCACTCTTCAGTGTAGGCTAGGTAGCTTGTCACGCCTGCTTTAGCTGGGCAGCCACCTCCAGATGTTATAGCACTTTGTCTTAGACTTACTCTGATATCTGAGTCCTCAGACATTTTCCTATAATTTTCATTGCTGTGGTTTTTTTGAGTTCTCAGTGGTTGAAAATATGTGGTGACTGAGCCACAGCTCAGCTGTTGTTTCTATTTTAGAATGTGAAATGGCATTGCATATTTCTTTCCAACAAAAATCAGGATAAAACTGACCCAAATAGGTTTCTTCTTTGAAAAGTCTGCAAAAGCCATTATTATAAGACATATTTTAAATAACAAAATGCAATTATACCATCCCTCATGCATATGTGTTACTATGTCTGCCTGTGTACAGAAGCTAAATGGGCCTCTTATTTGCAATTACAAGTATATACAAAATGAAACAGAAGAAATATCACAATATCAACAAAAGAAATAAGATTTTCTTATTCCTGTGAATTTCCTTTTTCCTTTTTACTTTGAATGTTTATCCCAGTGTTTCAGAACTTCTTTTCACCATACATATAGCATGGCTGTTCCCAAAATATACATAATGAACAATTAAAATGTATTATTTGAGTCACAGTGCTTATTCTGTTCTCTATGGTCAGAAGAGGTTCAAGTAGCATGATAAATGTACGGATGGCTGATAGAAAAATAATGTTCAGTTTCCAAGCTATCACTTGCATTTTTCATCTACTCAGAGGTGGAGATGGAAGATTTGGAAAACAGATGCCAACTATGGATCTGACTTACCTATTTTTAAAGCATCATAGGTTGCTCATGTAACCACAATGATGGTTGTCTGTTTGCAAAAGAATTTTTGACAAACCTGTTTTTGTTATAACTGGTACTTTTCAGTGGATTGTTCTGTTTTTCTCAAGGCCAGGGTTACTGCTCTCTAAATTTTGTCCTGGGAAATCTCCAGCACTACTAGGAGTGTTTGTCCCACTTCACCAGCAGCACCTCTCTGACACCTTGGGTCATAGCTTCAGTCTCCATGATACTGAAACCATGCAACTCTTTTTCCCATCTGTATTCACAATGTTTTCCTTTATGAATAAGGTAGGTGAAGATATTGTAAGCCATACTTTTTTCCAGAATCACAGAATATGCTGAGTTGGAAAGGGATCCTCAAGGACCCATGAGGATCCTCGAAGTCCAGCTCCTGCCCCTGCACAGCACCACCCCCAAGAGTCACACCAGGTGCCTGAGAGCATTGTCCAAGCACTTCTTGATCTCTGTCAGGCTGGTGCTGTGACAACTCCCCTGGGGAGCTGCTCCAGTGTCCAACCACCCTCTGAGTGAAGAATCTTTTCCTGATATCCAACCTAAATGTCCCCTGACACAGCTTCAGGCCATTCCCTCATGTCCTGTCACAGATCACCAGAGTGAAGAGATCAGTGCCTGCCCCTCCTCTTTCCCTCATGAGGAAGCTGTAGGCTGAAATGAGGTCTCCCCTCAGTCTCCTCCTTTTTTGGCTGTAGTAACAGTTTTTGGAAGCCTACACATGTTACTTAAGCATCTACAGAAATCAAGTTGCTGGAAAGCAAACCTAGCTTTTCAAAATTATTTGAAAAAGTTGGATTGTCTGTTATCTGAAGATTTGAAACAATCTTGACCTCTAAGCATAGCAAGGCTTTATATCAATTGTTTTAGATACTGGAGTACTGCACAAATTTGTACCTCGGAAGGTTGAAACATAAAGTTTTGGCAGTTCTGATCAAGGAAAACTTGGACATACTGAAATGCAATTTCATTGCAAATTCTTCAGAATTCAGAACTCTCGATTTAAAAACTCAAACTGTGTTTGTTTGCTTTGATTCCTTTGAGATCAAAATAGCATTCAAATTTATAATTGCAAGAGAATTTTTATGTCCCATTTTCCCACTGGGTATTTTTAGTGCAAAAAATCTTCAGCAAACCCTAATTCTCACTTTAAAGGAAATCAGGGCTTCCACAAAAGTCAGTAAAATATTCCTTACAAGGAAACATAGTGATAATAAGTCATGAAGTTGTCGCAACCTGGTTGCACTGGGAAAAATGAGTGACATAACTAGATGCTAACACTTGACCACACAACAATCCATCCTTTGCTTGCCTTTCCTCTGTTATCCCTTTTCTTTGCACGAACAAGTATAGGAACCCCCAGGGACCTGTACTTTCAGGAATACATTATCTCATGGCTCGTGGTGCGGTGTGGGGGCCCTTGCCCACTTCTCATTCTGCAGAGCTCACAAGAGGCAGAGGATTGGGCGTAGAACACATCTTACAGAATATGCTGAGTTGGAATGGATCCCATTTATCCTTCTCTTAAGTCAGCAATGAAAAAAGCAAACAGGAGTTGAGAGTGGCAAAAGGAAGAAAATGGAAGATTTTCATTTCCACATGGAAATAATTTAGCATTAAAGATACTGCAATATTTAGAATGTTCCAGAATCTGTTGAACTGATGGGCATGTACGTACAGCCTTGTTTTCTCTATTTGTTAGTTTTTCCTCTTTCTTTTTAATGGAATGGAAAGTTTCAAGAAAGCTTTTTTTATAGTGCATAGATTACTAGTTTGAAATATCTACCCATGATTAAAAAAATGGTTTAGCTGATATACAGTTTTTCCTCTTAAGCCTTGAAATCCAAACATCTTTTGAATTTCCTGTGTTTATAGAATGTTGTTCTCCTGTGTAACGTAACATAAATAACACCCAATTAAAAATGCTGTTTCAGTGGATATCACACCAAATAATCCCTATGCCTTTTGACAGTGATATGACACTAGATTGGGAAGCACATTCTGTTATAAAGCCTGTACAGGAAAATATTTGGTTTTAAATGTGTCTCATATTTTCTATCTCTTTTTGAAAGTTGCCTTGAATCTCATTCTTAGATAGGGCATTTGTAAACAAAGACGATGTCAGCAAAAAAAAAGAAATTAAATTTAAAAAAAAAAAAATCAACGCTGTCCAGACGTGTCCTTCATTATGAAATTGGTAGATACTGGCAGTTCCAATAAACAAAAATATTTTGCATATTTCATGTATACAGTCCTATTTCAGAGAAAGAATATTTAACAACTGGAATCTTAAAAAAATGGAGACAAAGGACAGACTGATTAAAGAGCCTCTGGGTAGCATCCCAGCTATAATTGTCTGTTCAGCTGCTTCCCTAGTTGCCATTGAATTTATTAGCCCTTTGATGAAGACACAAATGAACTCTCTATGAGAGCTCTCTCATAGATCTCCAACTGTTCTCCTCTGACATCCTCTCACTGTCTATCCATTCCTTCATCTATTATAGGGGGAATCTATGACAACTTAAAGTGTCTCAACTTAGCGTGGCGAAGTAGGTAGAGTTAATGAATATTCTAATGACTGCAGGTCATCAGGTACTTGCTTGGAAAGTCTATCTGTTCTTTAGAAAAGCCTTTTTGCTATTGCTGTTGTTCTTTTCTTTAGGACACTAACCAGTCAATAAAGGATATATAATTTTTTTTTTATTGTAAGAAAGAATTAAGAAAAAATTACCTGAAACTGCCTGCAAACTTTCAAAAGCTATGAAAATGATAAAATATTAGACCAAGTCCTGGTTTAAAGAAAGTATTCAGCAGTGAAATCACACATGGTTTTCTCTAATATCATGGCTAATGACTGGGATTACAGATTGCAGGTGTAAAAGAGAAACTCCAATACAGCAATAAAAGCAATTAGATTATTCAGCTTTGAAAGTATTCAGAACACAGAGAAATAATGCAACAGAGTGCAGGTCAAAATCTGCAGAGACATTTAGGCATCAAGTTTCTACAGCTTTAAGAAGTAGATAAACACCCAAATATCTGTTACACTTAATTCATAGGATATGTAATAACACAGCTCTGTCTCATAGTAATAAATATTAAGATCCCATGCAGCCTTTACTTTAAGAAATTCCAATGATAATAAATAGAAAATTTATTTCAATAAATTAAGTAACGACCTCATCAATCTGTAGAGGACAAGAGAATTCAATCAGCAATAAAACCAGCTAATTCATCTGAGGGAAGAAAAACCAAATCTACAAGCCAACACAAAGAAATGCAAACAGCCAAACTGCTATTCAATAAAAAGTGAAGGATGAAAAAAATAGTGATGCCTACAGATCTTTGAGAATACTGAAGAACTAATGCAGCATCAATGCACGGAGACAGGACAGAGAAAGTTAACAAGCCAGACTAGGACATGGCATCCATATACCAATGGAGAAACTGAATGGATGTCATTCTGCAGATATCTAAATACTCTTATTCCATGAATACTTAGAAAAAACTGAGTCTTTTCTAGACTTTAACAAAAGAATAATAAGAAATATTAGGATCGAGAAAAAAAAAATGAAGAACATGAAAAGGCTAAAATATGGACCAAGTATATGACTAGCTATTTTCTATATGTATTGGTGAGTTTTACCTTCAATATATGTTTTATTATGGATTTAATATTTATTTCAGACAAAGAAGACAGCTCTGCTTTGAGGATGGTAAAGTAGTATGGACTGTATATATATATGAAGCATAACAGAAAAGAGTGAAAAGATTGCACAAAATGATCTGAGAGACTTAAACCAAATTATAAGGGGTCAAACAGAGAATTTCTAATCTGTTTATAGAAGAAATCATCAGGAGGTGTGATATGCCAATTCTCCATTAATTTTAATGGTACTTGTAATGTCTATCAGTTTATGCTGAATTTTCCCCTGTAGTTTACAAGGACATCTGTTGAAGCTGAATAGACTCTTAAGGTGAAACTCCAACTAATTTAATTAACAGAATAATATTCATCTGGTTATTTAAAAAAAATCATAAAATAATTCAGCTGTTCTTCACTCTGCATCTTAGGAAGGGATCTCTGAACTGTTTATAAAGGATGTAAGGACAATTAATGTAGCAGTTTGCACAGTTGACTTGAAATTAAAAACAATACTATAATGACAGGCAGGGATATGAGCACCAAAGAAAAATGTATAGGACTTTCTGTATTGTTTCTGAGTTTCCTAGCTATTATTTCAGGAAAAAGACCCCATTTTCTCAACACTTCTTATCTACTTTCACTGTGAATATGCATTTCAACCTCAGCATTGACCGTGGATTGCTTTCAGTATTTTCAGTCATACAGCTTTCTATGGTTTGTCATATCCTTTAAGTTTTATAATTTCTCTCTATGGACCATGAGATAAAACACTGTTTTCTGTGTTATAGATTGTGGAGGCTTTGAGTCACACTGAGAGAGATAACAATCACTGGAGAATGAAACCAAATCCTTCCTTCCATTTCACAAGACTGATGATTACATAGTAGTGAGAAAAGTATCACCCACACTATGGATAGAAAGATTTAACCTATGGAAATAATAAATCTCAGTTATTTTATATACAATTTTTCCTTCTTACAGCCATACATTAAATTGGCTAGGCAGTCATGTGTGCAATATGTGAAGGACATGATAATGTTTTTTACTTCAGGAGATTATTTATATTTCTATTAATTAAGAATGATACTAGAAACAGTTTAATTTATTTTCAGAAAATTAGAAGACACTTAACATTTTACTTAGGCTGACATGTGCCAAATTTTGCTCGATTCTCAGTTCCTGAATAATTTTCTAATTGACTCACTTTTTACTACCTTGATTATTTTTCCCCTTTTATTCCTTTTGCAGTACTCTGAGAGATAGTAATGTCCTAACTACTTTACATTCTCCCTTTTGAAGAGTCTGAATTTCTATGCAGAAAATGCTGTTCACTGCAGATAACAAAACCATTAAAAACATTCTGTTTTACCCAATCCACTGCTGCTTTATGTGCAAGATGAATACTAAAAGCACCATTAACAGCAGAGGCAGTTACCAATCACTTATTGACAATTACACAATTAATTAAGTAGCTGCTTCAAATTAACATTTTCAATCTGAGGGTATGTTTTCTGCTGTGTATCTAAAACAAATATTTGTTGAACCGGGGGACAGGACCAAGCTTAGCTGCTTCCTAAGCAGAGATCTGGGGAAAACAAGAAGCGAGCATTATGCAGCACATGGCTTCGGTCTGCATTCATGACTCACAATCATGCTACGCTTCTTGTACAGCAAAGGAACAGCACGTACTCTGCCACGCACAAGGGACTACTGTCTTCTCCCTCGTGCTAATGCTTCTTTCCACTGCTATGGATAAAATGATACTCAGATTATATTAAGAGTCAAAGATGTAAGAACAGAAATAAACACAAATATATATCAGCTACAGTTCTCACAAGGAAAAACCCAAACCTTTTTATATATGTGTTTATTTCTGTTTCTTGAGACTCCACCAAATGTACTTTCTATTTAACTAAGCCTTCAATCTAAGTGTTTCCTCTGGAAAACATGGGTAGCAGGGCATCCTAAAAGTTTTCAAAAGAGAAATAACTTATATAAAATCTTGTGCCAGTAGGATAAGCACCAGATATTTCCCTCAAACTTCTTTCCCACTGATCTTACAAACGGATAACAGAAATGCACATTTCCCTCTTTTGTTTATACCGCAGTGCTGCTACTTCACTGTTCTGCAGCTTGAGAAAAACAGTGATTTGGGGAGTGGTGTGTCTGCTATGAGTATGGTGCAGTAGTGTTCCACAGGTTGGTTATTTCCAAAGTCCTGTTAAATGTAATGAATGTATTTTAACTTCTTATAGAGAAAGGCTCTGTAATATTGACTGAAAGGAAAATGGAACTTCATTCTAACACATTTTTACACAACCAGCCCTGGAATAACTCTCAACACAGGAATACAACCAGATATATCAATGACTGTCTAATTCTTCACTTTCAGTGCTGACTTGACATCAAGAAAAAGCTCCCTCTGTAATAAACTGAAATGTTTCTGTGCAACATTTACAAGCTCATGGAAAAATTGCCTGAAGGCTCAAAGACTTAAAGGTTTTTTGTCTAATAAACAATTTAAATAATCCTATTAATTTAGTAAATCAATAAAAAATAAACAGTGAATACTCCTTTATATAACTTTAGATGGAAAGCTACTCTTTATGCTTCTTTAAGCTAATACTATAATGTATTCTCTCTATCAGACAGTTATGAATATACCTGTCTCTAAAAATCCCTACTGGCAAATGGAAGTCTAAAAGAAGGCAATGAATCTAACCATTCATGATGGAAGACTTATCCAGGTAACTACACAGACAGGGAAAGAGGAAAGCTGATGTATTAAAAATGCCTCTACTATTGCAACTCAGGGGAGAAGGTCTTTTGATCCAACAGCAAGTTTTTAAAGTAAATAAAACCATTTATGTTGAGATCAGTGCTCATGTTGTCAATAAGCATCATTCATGAAGGCCCACTTACCTCTGACTGCCCATGTCTCTCCCAGCCACCTCTCATTTCTTCCTCTCATTTCCACACAGTATGTCTGCAGCAGATTCCCTTTCTTCATGCCTCTTCCTACACACATTGTTTTCCTTAAGCTAAATTATATTCCTGGGCACAGGATGACATTAATAGGAGACAAACTGGAGAGCTCTGATCTCTTTTTTTTCACCTTCTTCAGTCAAATTGTAGATGCTTTTTTGTTTGATTTCTTTTCTCTTCTTTTTTTTTTTTTCTTCCCTTTCTTTCACTTAGAAGTGCTCTCCAGGTCACAAAGTCAGAAAATGAAAAGGATAAGGTTGCAAACATGCTAAGTCCTCTATATTGCACACTATCCTTAATAATTCTATATTCTCACCTAGCCTTCAAAAGGTACTCAGCAGGGCACAGGTCTCACAAGCACCCTGTGCGCTGTGCACCATGCCATGTGCACAGCCTGGGTGCCAGAGTGTGTGAAATGGCAATGGGAGCTTTTGTTGAATAATTTATCAGTTTAATTATATTTAGTTTAATTGATAAAATAAATTTATCAACATATTCTAAGATGTTAGAGAGGTTTTCAGATGATCACCATAGATGTCTCACTTGCAAGGAAGTACAGAGACAAGGAGGCCCAGAAACTTTTGGCTGTATTGACTTAATTTTCAGTGGCTGACCAAAATTCACTTTATGCTTCTAATGTAAAGCTCTAATTAAGAGGAAGTGCTAGCTTTCCTCTTTTCAAGATACCCTGGGTTTGTGAAAAGAATGTTCTCTGGCAGTCAAGCCCCTGCTGTGGCTTTGAGAGGTGTACAAGCTTGGTGCCTTTGAGGATCTTCACTGGCTCCTCAGACTGTAATGCCATATGTGAGGGCTGTGTAAAGCCACAACACAGATCTCGATTATCAAAACAAAAATGCGAGCAAATCCTTTTGTAGCATTATCTTTTTTGCTTCAGATATACTTATTTTTATGCTGGGTACTGCTACCAGTGTGTAAGCATGTGCCACTAACATTTTTACTATATCTGTGCATGCTCATACACTGCAAAATTCTTCAGATTCAGTTCTTGAAAGGAACCATAATGGAAGTAATTGCGATTCTCTGTTGTGAGACAGAGATTTATCCCTGTTCTGAGCAGCAGAGGAACTAATGTGGTATGCAAAGGTAGAAACAAAAAAAAAAAAAAAAAAAAAAAAAAAGAGGAAACTTGCAGAGAGCTTTACCACGGAATAAATCTGAAACAAATCCTGGCAATCAAAAAAAGCTACAGCAGTGTTGCACTGCAGAGAATGATTCTGAAATAGTATCTTGCAAAACAAAAGGCTTATAGGTAAAGGAACTGAAGACAGAAAATATTAATGTAAAGGACCAGATTTATGTAATTTCCAATTGTTTAGCTTATTCCCTTCAAGCTATTTCAGAGAAGACATGAGAATATACTCCTTTTGTACAATTTTGTCCTTTCAAAAAGCTGAAGTCAGAGTGTTTCACACCCTGCCATTAAAGCTATGACTGTTATGCTACTTTTATTTCTACCAGCTTATTTATTCTCAAAGCATCTCTAAAATACTAAAATATCAATGTCACAGGATGCACTGATGAAGGAACTACTAGCTACTTTCATAACAGGACTTGAGGGGTCCAAGTTCCTTTTTTTGATTTGTCACTGCATCAGTGGAAACACATGTCTAGCTACTACTCCTCGGTCAGGCCCATCGCTGCCTGCATGAGCACTTCTCTCCCATTCCCCTGGAAAGCTAAACTGCCTTGTTATGCCTCAGGTGAGCCAAGCCAACCTCTGCCTTTGCAGCAAACCAGAAAGGGGTAATATTCTCTGAATCAAACATCTGTCTTAGCTGAAAGGCAAGAGCTTACACCATCACCAAGTAGTTGAGCTGCTGGCTGAGTCAAGACAGATCTCGGAGCAGTCCAAGCAACCTCCCAGGCTGAAGACTGAGGTGCAAGGTGGCACTACATCCTGCAAATGAAAGATCTTTTCTGGCTGTAAAGATCCTGGGACTTTGGTGTTACCACACTTTGTAAAGCAATAATCAGAGAGATTATGTTCCCGATGTGCTTCATATGATGAAAGATGATAAAATAAAGAGTAGGCAGCAGAGAATCAACATCTTGTATTTGCTCTATTTAGGTAATAACCAAAAAATTAGACACTTTTGAAACTATTTTTTAATGCAATAAAATGCAATAAAATAATTCAAAAGATGCTTTAACCTTAAGAGGTTTAAAATGATCCAAGATGGCATGTTGCTACAGTTTAAAATCTATCACCACTCATAAAACAGGTTTTCATGGGTTTGTGACATTTAAAAACTTACTCAAGGCTTGTATTATAAATTCAGTACAAGAACATGTTTGGGGGAAAAACACAACAGAAATATTTTTCCACTTCTGGGCTATATACATGAAGAGAAAAAAACAAACAGTTTATCACCGAGAATAAAAGGAAACCATTATACCAATTAGAGTCTATCTGCTTTGAAGTCTATGATTTCCATATGCATGTTTGCACATTTAATGGGTACCTAAGCAAAGCCTTCTTTCTTTCACTGAATTTTTGAAACAATAACAGATGACTTTGGGCACTTCTAAGAAGAGCAGGGGAAGAAATGAGACATAAGCTTTATTGTTTGCAGATATGTTTACTACATAAATACAGCTTCCTTTTTTTTTTTCCCCACAAAAATTTAACAGGAAACTTTAGTTTGTGGACTAACAGGGACTGCATGGTAATTTTACCAATAAATATAAAACCTAACAGCTCCTGTATGTCAAAAAAACTACCCTAAACAAACCTAGTTCAAAGTGCTGATCCTTAACAAGTCTTAATTCAACCAGTTTTCTGGATGAATTCTGGTAGAAATCTCAGGTACAATTCTCTCATAACCCATAAATCAAATGTTATTTAAATATCATGTGATTCCAGTTATTAGCCATGTGCACTTGGGTCTATCATGATTATATTTCCTTACTAGACCAAATTCTTGATTTAATATTTATTTTGGTAGAGTCTGCAGTGAAATTATTTTAACATCCAGATTTATTTTAAAACAGAGGACAAAATGCATGAAACAAATACTCTGTAAATGCAACAAAAAGTCCTCTACTTGTCTTCTTGACTTAACTGGAAGTAAAATAAAATGAAAAAAGGCTAAGGCCTACCCTTCTAATAAGTTCTCTGTAGATGGGTCTTGACATCTTTTAAGGAACTGTATTGATTTTGAGGTTGCTCAAACAAATGATCAGACAAGCAATGCACTGTGTGAGATACTAAGGTAAAACTGTAAAAAATTCCATGGTAAGAATATTAGAGAAACACTCACAAGCATTTAAGACATAACTGGTTTATTTACGCTAAAAATTGCTTATCTTGCTGTAGTTAATAATAATTATTACACACTGTTTAAATTGAAATTATTGATATTCTTTAAATAGTTTCTTGTGAAGAAATTGCACTGCTTTATAGTTATTATTCTTAGTTAACTTCCAGCTTTCTGTAGTCTCAAAAGTAAATTTACCTATCTGCTGATAAAAGCCAGCTTTTACAAATTTTCATTTAATGGCTTCCTACTAATTTTCCCTTCTTTTGTTTGCATTTGCCCACCTTCAAAGAGCCTGCACTTACATAATCAGTCCTATTTGACAATATTAAAGCAAAATAACTAAAAAGATGCTTATCCCATAGATTTAACTGAGCATTAGAGAAAAAAATGCAGCATTTAGAAGATAATGTAGATAATGTACATTGCATCCTCCTACAGTTTCACACTTTACTGAGCATGTCATAATTTCTTCTAATTTATTTAAGAACATAGCTGAGAAAGGCGCCATTCAAAAGTCTAGTCCAGCCAAGAGCTTCAGAGCCATTGAATATCTGAAGAACAAACTCAGATTTCTTTTATTCACTGTTTGTCTTGTCCGTTTACATCCCTCAGTACTCTTTTGCTATTTTGAACAAAGTTTGCAAATTTTCATCATTCATTATTTTGATGGCATGACATTTAGTGTCTTTCCAGATGACCCATAAAGGCTTTAAATGCTAAATATACTAGAGGTGATTAATGACTCTTCTTCAGTACCATTGTATCTATCTGAAAGCATTACCCTTCAGTGCAGTGCTCATTTATATCTTGCAGCTAGCTCTCTAGATACATGAAATTCTAAGTTAACATTTTTGTCATATGCATGAAACTCTGAGCTACCACTTTCAGCAAGAAAGGTTGTCTTTGTCTACTGCTCTCACTTCTTTCATGAATGTTTTAAATGCTCTTTATTCTTGCAATTAATACATTGAGTGAATTTCCTTGTGATTGAATGTTGCTCACACACCACAATCATCACTTCTTGAAGTAACTTCACAGATTTAAATTAAACTGAATATATCAAGATTTTTTGTATTGAAACAAGCATTCTTAATAAAGTCAGACTGCCTTTTAGTTAGAAATCTATTGTAATATTGAAGGGCATTTTAATTCTCTGGCAAAGTCTAGCTATCAGCACTTCTATGGGATAAATAAAAATCTGAATCAATCACAATGTTCTTAATACCATGATGAGTACTGAGTGCAATTTCAAGTGAAAGTTGGTCTTGGCCATTTAAAGTTTACTTACTCTAAAAGCTGCTTATTTGCTTATAGAGTTGTAGCTAAGTGTAGTTATTATGCACTGTTTAACTTTTGATTTCTTTAAAGATAGGAAATTCATGAGGAAATTACACTAATTTATTAATTATGTGCTTTATGTGATTTTTTAATTATGTGCCTTTTGCAACAGTTGAGTCAAGGGACAGATTTCAACTACTGTCATAGAACAAAATCTGACATATATTGGCAGATAACTTTCATGTTTTACCCTTAATTCTGAATTGTTCCATTTGGAGTTACAAAAGAATGAGAGTTGCAATTTTCCAAGACAGATGTATAACACATGTCTTTGCTCTGGCATTTCCTTGACAGTGTGTTTGTTATTCATTCAAATCCTGATGTTTAGCTTTTGGGGAGAGCTAAGATCAATCAGAGCATTTGTTTTAATTCTTATAAACATATATTATGATCCTGCCATGGGAGGTAACTCATAGTAGCCACACCTGCAAGGCATGTCATCTCAAAGCCACATTATGCTCTTTAATTATAAACATGTAAGAGAAATAATGGGTTCTAGAGATATGAAACCCAGGATGGGCCCCCATGTGTCAACAATCCCTCATCATAAATTACAAAATATTCCTAATTTATATACTTCTGTGGATCTTATGCAAACCTGTCCACCATAAGTCTGTGTTCTCACATGCAATGGGCCATAAAACCAAAACTGCATTGTTGATCCGTTCAAATGTAGTTAATGGAAAAACCATAAAGTGTTTATTAACAAATAAAGGTTTGAATGAACTGATTTTATTGTGGGATTCTGACATACTTAAATTCCATATGCTAAAGAAAAAATTGTAACCATTCTTTCTCAATTAATTTGCAAGTGTTGATGGAACAGTGCACATATTCCAGCTTTTCATATACCTTGTCAGTTTTTCACAGAGCAATCTCAAGTCAATCATTTGGGAACATGCTTGAATGTTACCATGAATATTTGGTAAATGTTTCATTCAGAAATAAAACACATTGATGTTTGTTATTGTTTGAGTTCTAAGGATGTTATAGTCCCACTAAACTGTTTTTCTTTCAGCTATAGAGTAAATAATCAAATAAAAGACATAAAATGATGAATGTCATGGTCATTATCTTGGCAAGAATACCTGTAAATACGTATATTAAATTTAGAGCAAACACATTAATTTTATAGTTTATAAGTTAACATTTACTGAAGTTGTAAAATCACTGAATAAGAAAACAAATTTTTCCTCTAAAGTACTTCTTAAAGACACTCATGTAAACCATGCAAAGTCTAATCACCAAACAAAATGTTGGCTTACTGTGAAAAATAACTTGAAGCATACTATGATATTATACTATAATATTTTTCCTGGGCATACATTTAAAATAATATTATTTGTGATGAAAGAAGTTGAAAAGTCTAATAATGTATAAAAGTATGTGATCAATTGTCAACACAAACTTATAGCATATTAGATAGATTTCAAGCCAACAGAATGTTAGGGTAATGATGCAGTTGCCATTACAATGTTATTTCAGGATTCAGGTATTGAATTGACAAAACTAAAAGGATAAATCCCTGTTTATGGCTCCACCCCAAAATGTACTTAACCAATCTCCAAGGACAGCATGCAAGAGATGGGGTTGCAGGCCTTCCCTGAACTTTATTGCATTTAGTCCTTGAATTCCCTTCTTACGCTTTTTTATTTAACAGTGCAAAAGTATCCACATTACAAGGGAGAGAAGGCAAGT
This sequence comes from Rhipidura dahli, assembly GCA_013399225.1. Lineage (NCBI taxonomy): Eukaryota > Metazoa > Chordata > Aves > Passeriformes > Rhipiduridae > Rhipidura > Rhipidura dahli. The sequence continues at coordinate 258,157 of VXAC01001681.1, forward strand.
GCTTAGCATGCACCTTAAACTCAGCTTGCAAGTGTAAGTATAGCACTGTGCCAGAAAGTAATTCTGATCTTGTGCTTGAGTTTCATAAAGCTGTTGGGAAAAGCCCCCTTAAGGATATGAAGTACTTACAGTGCACATTTTTAGAAGCACTGTCAGTTTATCCAAGCTGAGTGTTGAGACACATCCACCTTATCAAAGCCCTTTTGGGATCTGGGAAAAAAAGGGTATCCACCACAAAGGACTCAACTGGATACATACATACAGAGAGTCTCCACCAGCTTACAGCATAGCTGGGGTACCCATCTCCTACAGAATAATGCTCTAATTAGGGCATTTGCTCTGAATTTTAGCCATAATTGAACCTAAGGAGATTTGCCTCTACAACACTGTTGTCCAAGAACACTGTTCTAGCCACAAAAAACAAACAAAACAAAACAAAACAAAACAAACCCAGTGCCCCAAAACACCAAAAACCTCTCCTGTATCAGAATGCTCCATTGTCCTGAAATTATTCTACACTTCTGCTAAGACTGAAAATGTGTAGGTACAGAATGCAGATCCACTGCCTCGGTGCACAAGGAAGTGGATATGCAGTGACTTGAAATACTCCCTTACTGTATTATATTATATTCTATTATTTTATTTCTATGAAAAAGCAATCCTGTATGGGAAAAAAAAAAAAAAACACATGAAATTAGAGAACATAGGTCATCCCAATGCTCTTCTGCCTCAAATTGTTTTCTGAGGCTGTGAAAAAAAACTGATGAAAAATCAGAGCTCGGTCTTGAAGATAGTTCATATTTTTGAGGTAAATGCAAATGCATACTCTCCCAGATTCCAGTCTGGGAAAGTATAAGGAAAAGCAGCCTGCTTTCTAGTATTTAATATTTGAATGTTCCCCAGGCCATTGAATCGATTACACACAAGAAACACTCAAATAAACTCTGCTTAACAAGTTTTAAAAAGTGCTTGTAATTTACAGAAAAATGGCTGTATCTTAGAAATAATACCAAGAAAAAACGTCAAGAAAAACAGTTAAGAAAGCTCCAGAAGTGCACCATAACACTTCTAATGCAGCCCGGCAGAGGTAGAAGTTTAATCACCTTTGCACTCTGATTATCTTTGGGTTTGTTTTGACTTCTGATGCAAAATAGAGCTGCCTTAGGGTTATTTTAATCAATATTAACAATTAAGTCATGTACCTTCCAATTCTTCCCTTTTTATGGAACTTGTCAGATCATAACAGTACACCTCCATGTATACCTCCAGTGTTTCATATAAAAATCCTGACAAGTGGAAGCTAGGTGCTGCACAGGAAAAAAAATTTTGATTTGACATTTTCACAAAGGCGGAATTCACCATAAAGTAGGTAAGGGACTACTGCAGTAAGTGCAAAGTCGTAGAAGAACATGACACGTCCTGGATGTGTATTCTTCAGGGAAATCTTTTGGACATATTTGAAGCATGTGTGTTTATTAATTTCAAATAGCTTGGAGTTTTGCCCAAAGACAAGAATGAAATACGGACTGTGATTTTCTCTGTCTCATAATCAAATTAAAACATTTACAAGTGTTTTAGAGAAAGATCAAGCAAAATTAACTACATTTTGCTTCTGAGCCAAGGAAAAAGAAGCCTTCCACTTTTAATCTCTGTCTTCTGTTAAATCTTTCATTGAGAACAAGTATTAATAGTCTGAACTCTCTAACCTCCCAGTGATGGGCATGTAGTATGTGAATAGTAAATTACCCAACTCTAAGAACTATCCAGTGTGAAAGTGTTTACTTCTCTTCTACCATAGGTACTTCAGAGAAAAGAAACCTGATCCCAGTAATGTGTGTTTGGGGCTGTACAACAGTATGGCTTGATAGCTACAAATGGGTTTTGCTTTAATTTAAGAAAATATTTTATTCTTGTTCAGACAAATCGGGACCTAGCTGACAGATGACACGCAATGGTATGCTAGTGCTTCTGAATAGACATCATTGAAGATTAGAGCTAAATCCATCTTACAATGACCAGTGATTCTAATGAAGTCTTTTAATATGATCAAGAGAAGTCTAAAATTGATTTGAGAAATGTTCTCATCATACACACAAAAACACAAAACTTCAAAGACTGATTCTATAATTAGAGAAATACCCCAAAAGAGAAATAGAAAGACTGACTGAAAAATGAGCTACTGAATTAAAGCACATAAGAGGCCTTTGAAAAGAGCTTAGTAAGTTTCTAAACACAGCTTGCACTGAGAAGTAATGAAAACAAATGCTAACAGAGATGATTGAACATTAAAAGATTAATCTTCTGGCTTTTTCTCTAGGGTTTAGGCACCTTAGATCAAATCTTTAACAACTCTTCTTTCAGTACTGAGTTTCATAAATCCCCACCAACTTAACCAATACTTGTCTTCAAAGAGGATTTCAGGTTTTATAACCATCATTGCTTGAGGGTTACCTTTGTTGTACTAACTAAAGGAGAGCCAGAAATTGATGCAAGTGCAACTGAATGACTCAGGCCAGCTTAGTGCTTGCTCCACATATACACGATCTTTGTAGGAAATAGCCACTTGGAAGGATCCAAGGCAGATGGGGATCAGGGCCTAGTACTCAAGCTCTATCCTGTTTTCATTTGGAAGTGAATATTTATTCTCAAATAGGCCCAGAAATCTTTCCCAATGTCTGGGAAAGTGCTCCTGATACAACAGATTTGGCACAAAATCATAAAGCACGCATTTTACAGAAGTAAATAAAAATAGTGCACATCCAGTACATGTTCAGTACACACTGGGCAGGGGATCCTCAGGCCATCCCATTCATGCCAGGGACAGCAAGAAACACCCAGAGCCTGGAGAGGGGTCAGCAGAAGAACACCTGCAGAGCTGCATGTAGGAATTCCAGCCACTCCAGCCAGTGAGTTGGCTTCATCAGGAGCCAGCATAAACACTTCTATGCAGACACACATAGTGTGGGAAATAAAAAAGAGGAGTTACAGAAATGTGCACAGCAAGCTCACTGCCTTGGCCTTTGCGAGACCAGACCTTGGCATCTTCAGGGACCTGCCTATTAGGGTACCATGGGATAAAGCCCTGGAGGGAAGAATGGCACAAGAATGCTGGTTAATATTCAGGGATCACCACCTCCAAGATCAGCAGTGATGAATTTCAATGAAGAGGAAGTCAGGCAAAAACACCAAGAGGGCTGTGTGAATTAACACAGAGATCCTGGAAAAGCTCAAATACAAAAGGGCAGGAGTAGCCAAGACAGGTAGCCAAGACAGGTAGCCATGGAAGAATACACACTTTTACAAGGGCATGTATTGATAGGACAAGGAGGAAAGGCTTTAAACTGAGAGTGGGTTTAGAAGATATATTAGAAAAAAAAGTCTTTACTCTGAGGGCAGGGGGGAACAGAAATAGGTTGCCCAGAGAAGCTGTGGATGTCCCATTCCTGGACGTGTTCAAGGCCAGACTGGATGGGGCTCTGAGCATCCCGGTCTAATGGAAGGTGTCCCTTCCTGTGGCAAGGGGGGTGGAACAATATGACCTTTAGGGTTCATTCTGAACCAAACCATTCTATGATTCAATGATCTTTGGAAGAACCCCAAGTACAGGGTTAGAGCATATTTTAGCATATTGGAGTGCTTGAGGTCACTTAGTGTCAAACAAGTAGGGGATTTATTTAAGAAATACCTTGTCAGAAAGTTTCACTTTGATGAAACATGCTGAAAAGAAAAAGCAGAAACTTTCTGATAGTACAGACATGAGCTGAAACCCAGAAAACTCCAGTTCAATTTTTGTTCCCTGGAGACTCATTTGAACTCAGAGAAAGTCTATTCCCCTCACAGTCTGATTGCACATGGTAACCACCAAGTTTTAAAAACCCTCTTCTTTCTATTTCTTCCTGGTTCAATGGTTATTTAGTTATATAAACAATGTGTAGGAGCTTTTCTGGAAGAAATGAGCAAATTTCTATTCTGAATAGTGTATGCCCAAAGGTTTCAGATTCCTTCTCTAGATTAGTCAGAGTAAGAACCTGGAATCTGATTGTGTCTGTCCATGGCAAGCACCTTACCACCTGGCCCAGCCAGCCACATCCAATTAATGCACACTGGTGGATCATTTTTTCACAGACATTTTTCAGACACATACCACTTGTGTAGGGATATGGAATAAATCCTAGCTTGTTCTTTTTCTTCTCCCACAGATTCACAGGTTTGCTATTAGGCCAGGACTTTCTGTGGTAGCCATGACATGTTTGTGACACTTTCCTAGTGGACAATTATTTGCCATCAGTGAGGTTTATCTCATACTAACCATCAAGATATATAAACAAATTAAAGTAGGTTTTCCCTAACTTCAGTAGTGAGGATGCTCCTGAAGATGAGCAGCTAAGAAGTTATTTTTGTTTGATTTCTGTAGTGAATCTGTTGCCTGTCTGAGCACAGACTAATTAACAGTCCTAAAACCATTCAAGAATTCACACAATAAGTATATCAAGAATAGTACATGCCTATCTTTACCACTCAAGTAAGCAAAACACTTTTGCAGAGTATGAAAGGAAGTTAACTTCCTGAAACCTGTCTAAAATAGTCTTCACAATAACAGTCGTATTTGCACCGAAACAAATTATCAGATGTGAATATCTGTATTGTGAGGCTCTAATAGTTCTCATCTGGAGCTCTGTTTCTTGCTAGTAGTTCATTATAACAAAGCAGCCCAAAATTAGAGAAAATTTGGCTCTGTTCATAAGCTTCCATTTCACAGCTTTCAGTGTCTAGCACAGAGTGCTCTTCCAGGGACAAACAACAGGACAGGATTTATCTGACAGACTTAAGGTTAATTTAATTCATGATAGGTCATAGCTGACTGGGGTATTTACAAGCTCAGAAAAGCATGAAAGGATTTCAAAGTCTCATAAGTCCATACTGTTCTTTCCATGCTGCTCTCAAACTCAACATAGCTGGAACAGATGATCAAGGTTTTCTTCTTGATATTCGGGGTGGCGGGAACAAATCACAAAGCAAAGCCTGTGCAAAGCTGCCATGGTTTTGGTCATCTGCCTGAAATGCTACATATCTATTAGCTGTACCCAGATATCAAAACCTGCTCATGAGGATGTCTTAAAAGGCTTATTAGTTTGGGTGGTTGACTCAGCTGAAAACATGGTGATTCACATCCTTGTAATTATCTTTTGCAGACAAAACTAAGCAAGCTGAACTGCGCACTTCTGAATGAATTGAAGGCCAATATTAAATTAGGGCTTATTTAAAATAGTGCTTCCTGTGGAACTGAAGGGATTGAGAGGGATTTATTGCAGCTAAAATTAAGCATCTACAGTGCAAAAGATATCAAGGTTACTTCTGATGAGAATTCCCAGCAAATATTTGTGTTGTATCCCTGAAGTAGTGCAATTCACTTTTCTCTTTAAATGGGATATACTTTCTGAATTTATGAATGGGCTCTAGGGCTTGAGAATTTTATAGTTAATATCCCTCTCACACTCACAATTTTGCTCATACATGACTGTATCATCAGCTCCTTCTTGTATTAGCTTCAAGATTTTCTCAACATGACCTGGCACTGTGAACTTGCAGCCCAGAAATCCAACCGTATTTTGGGCTGCATTAAAAGCATGTGGCCAAAAGGGCCTCTCTGCTCTGCTGAGACCCCACCTGAGTATTCTGTTCAGCACTCTGGGGGCTCCCAACCTAAGAACGGGGTTCTGTTGAAGAGAGCCTAGAGGAGGGCCATGAAGACAATTCTCTAGAGAGCTGGAGTACCTCTGCTTACAAGGACAGGCTGAGAGAGTTGGAGCTGTTCAACCTAGGGAAGAGAAGCCTCCAGGGAGACCTTAGAGCACCTTCCAGTGCCTGAAGGGCGTTGCTACAAGAGAGATGGAAAAGGAATTTTTTGCAAATGCATGTAGTGAAGAACAGGGGAGAATGGCTTTGATCTGAGAAAATAGGTTTAGATCAGATATTAGGATGAAAACTCTTACTGTGAGGGTGGTGAAAAACTGGCACAGGATGCCCAGAGAAGCTGTGGACACCCCATCCCTGCAAGTGTTTGATACCATGTTGGGTGGTGCCTTGAACAGCCTGGTCTAGTGGAAAGTGTTCCTGACCATGGCAGGGGCCTTGGAAAAAGATGATCTGTAAGGCCCCTTCAACACACAGCATTCTGTGATTCTATGATTTTATAAATTATACTTAACTTTTTGCACATAAGAGCATGAATAAAGTTACAATAGCAAAAGACAATTGGACACAGCCCACAAAAAATTTGCCAGCCTGACAGAAAAATTTTACTAGCAAAAAACAAACAAAAAACAACCAACCAAACAAAAATCAAACAAAAAAACAAACAAACAAAAAAATAAAAACAGGAAAAAAAAGGTTAGATTTCTCCCATGAAATGCCTTATCAAAATAAAGATCCTTCAATGCAAACAGGATAAAGAGCTAATATTCACCTATTCAGGAAATAAAGTTTGACACAAAAAGAAGAAATACAATAGTATTTATCTCAAGAAACCTAGGAAAACTGGATAGGTTTCTAACTGCATGCTTATAAGTCCTTAACAGACTTTATCACATCTGGAAATGTGACAAGTTACCCTATGTCCAGTAGAGATGAACAGGAGAGAAAAGGGTAGAGATATATTTAGACTGAACCCCCTTACCTGAAGTTTAAACATCTGCTGTAGGATGAGATTAGTACCCAGACTTTTATTCAGCAGTAAAAACACAGACAGAGTCTGGAGTTAATCCTAAGTGACATCAAGCAATCCATATCAATACTTCTTAGGATTTACTCCTTGCATAGCAGAGCTGTGCAGGAGATACAGAGGTTCAAGGCAAAGACAGAAAACAAGTTGAAATTTTAGTTGATTAGTACTCAGTCTTCCTCTTTGAACTTCCTTAATTCACCTGTAAGAAAAAAAAAAATGTTCTTTAGGTGCCTGTTTCTCTCTATTAACTATTATAAAAGGAGTGAAGGCTACAGATACCCAGAAACAGTTATTTACAATGTAAATATTTAGTGGAATGAAGTGAGACAAATTTCTGTTTTACACTGCTACTGATGTCATGATGATATTTTGCCCCTGTTATACCTTTTTACAATTTCTGTATTCTTAGTGCTTTTTCCTACATTCTTGCATTTGTCTGTCAAGCTAGGAAACTAAACATTTTAGAAGCTTTGTAGTTAGGAATCGGAATGCCCCAGACCCCAAGGTCCTCTCCAGCACACATTTTGTAAACTGAGATAGAACCATCCAGGGGAAGGTTCCTTAGGGAGGGGGGCTCACTTGAGCCTCTCACTGGGGAATCTTTGATAGATGTGCTAATTAGTAAAACCTACAATGATATACCCAATCTACTGTGGCTGTGCATTGCAGTGGGCATTGAGGTGCATTCGACCTGGACGTGGTGCACCTAAGAATCCTTAAAATAAATACCAAGGTAAAATCCCCTTTTCCCTTCTAACCGTGTTTGACTCTTGATTTTTAGACCAGGAAAAGCCATCACTACCACTTGTGTTATCAGCTCATGGAGGCACCAGAAATATCCCTATGTTGAGTGCAGTATTCAGTGGAGTAGGAGATAGTCTCATTGTTTTCATTTCAAGATAAAAGAGTAGGCCTGAGAGTAGAGATTTAATTGCCAATGCACTGTCTTTCAACTGTGAGGGAGTCTCACTTTTGTATAATCATCTCTTCAGTAATTCTAGGTCTAAATAAATTAGCTGCTAATGAAACACTACCATTACTTCAAAAGAAGTCACAACAGCTGATTGAGTAAGTATATGTCTTCACAAATGAGCAGAAATTGTCTCGGGGCCCTTTTAGAAGGGATTACTGTGAATAAAAAGTGTACTGATAGTACATTTAAAAGGCTGGGAATATATAATTGTTTATATCAAATTCATCTTTCTTTTCACAGTCATTTAATACTGTATCCATGAGTACTGTGGAATACAAACTGCTAAAAATTCTGTAAAGCACAATGCAAAAAGCAATAGTATAACACAATTGCATAGGAAAAAAAGTTAATCTCTGGCTCTATGTTTCTTCTTTAACTAGTTAGAGTTACAAACTGGGAATTCAGCAAAACTGTATATGTTTGTTGAGCTGCCAATGCATTTGCTCAGGGATTTGTTGGCAAGGTATGTCCCACATCAGAATACTGTGTGTCACAGAAACTGGGTGTTGATCATCTGTATAAATGATGTAACTACCTTCTCTTGGATAAGTCTTGACTACACCACTGCGGACTCCTCACAGTGCAGCTTATATAGAGCAGAGTTCAGTTCTTTTCTATTCTTGTAGCTTAATCCTGGCAGGCAGTTCAGTTCCACACAGTGAATCACTCACTTCCTGCCAGTGGTTTGGAGGAGAGAATCAGAAGGGTAAAAGTCCAAAAACATATGAGTTGAAATAAAAGCTGTTTAAGAGGTAAGGCAATATCCAGCACATCCTCATTAAGCCCCCACCACCCTCTGAGCTCAGGTTGGGTCACTACTGCACTTGTACTGCTTCCTGTGATGCTCATCCTCCACTGGTTCAGGTGGTTCTTCCTGTGGTACTTCCCATAAAATGCATCTTTAACCATGGTTTACAATAATTTAAAGGTATATCACTACAGCCTTCAACCCTTCAGGCCACAGGGTTTTTACACTGCAGTGAGCTCTTCCCCTCACTCCTGCCCCCGCAGACCTCACCTGCAGACCTCACCTGAAGGCCACCATCTCTCAGGGGTGTGCGTGCTCCAGTGAGACCTTACCCAAGGTCCACAGGATCTTCAGGGGTGTACCTGCTGTGCAGTGAATTAATCCATGGCCACTAATAGATACTTCAGGGTGTACCTACTGTGGCATGGACTTACCTAGAGGAACAGATGCTTTGAGCTGTACTTTCTCCAGCATGGATTTTTCCTTGGGCCATAATCCCTTCAGGGGGTAGGTACGTTCATCTAGTGGAGCAATAGAACAGAAAAATACAACTGGTTTAAAAAGATCAGGAATAAGATGGAGAAAAGGGTTGGGCCATTTAAAATCAAAGGGATTTTTCTAAACAGAAAAATAAAATCAGCACAGAGAAGACAGAGAACTTTCCAAACGATTCTCAGAAGCTGAAGGAATTTCTGGAATGTGGAACAGATTCTGACAGTGAGATGTCACAAACCATGACAGTCTAGGAGCTACACCCAATAAAGCAAATCTCCTACAGTGCCTGACAAACAATGGAGAATGACTGGTGCCTAACTTCACCAGCCTGAATCCTCTTTGGGGGGCACCTTCAGGCATCAGCCTGAATCCTCTTGGGGGGTACGCTTTCACTGTAGTGGGAAAATAGATATCTCAAGAACTGGTTACTTGGCTGAAAAGTCAGTATGACCATGCAGAGGTAGGGAAAGAGAAGTTTTCTTTACAGTCTGTGCTGATTTTAGCTGGTGTAGAGTTAACTTTTTTCACAATGCATGGTGTGAAAAAATAGTTGGTGTTTTGGATTTGTGCTGAATACAGGGTCAATAACAGAGAGATGTTTTTGTTATTGCTGAGCAGGGCTTACACAGAGCCAAGGCCTTTTCTGCTGTTCACACTGCCACGCTGGGGAGAAGCCTAGCAGGTTGGGAGGGGACACAGCCAGGATAGGTGACCCAAACTGGCCAAAGGGATATTCCACACCATGTGAAATCATGCTCAGTATATAAAATGGGGTGAGGAAGGAGGAAGGGGGGACATTTGGAGTGAGGGCACTTGTCTACCCATTACACATGATGGGGCTCTGCTTTCCTGGAGATGGCTGAACACTTTCCTGCCTGCAGGAAGCAGTGAATTAATTCCTTGTTTTTCTTTGCTTTTGTGTGTGTTTTTTGCTTTTCTCTATTAAACTGTCTTTATCGCAGCCCACAAGCTTTCTACCTTTTACTGTTCCAGTCCTCCCCCCAGTCATGCTGGTGGGGGAGTGAGCGAACTGCACAGTACTTGGTGGCTGTCTGGGGTCAAAGCATGACACGTTCTCAGAAAAACTGCTGGACAAATTAGGCTACACACCAAGCCCCAAACACCAAAACCCATTTTTGATTAAGAGTTTAGCTTAAGAGTTTGAAACACTAATTTTCTTAACATGAAGAAATTCAAGATGTGTTGACTACTTCAGCTCTCTTGGGACCACACACTTATTCATTCCCACTGTTTATAGTGAGCTACTCTGCAGAAAGTCATTACAGATTCCACCAGGGTACAACTAGGCCTTTTTGCCTCTGTCCAGTCTCCCCAGGACATCTCCTCACCCCTGCACATGGATGCAGGGGGGACATACACACCAAGGTCTGGGCACCCAAACCTGTCCTGAGCTATAGTGTAGGTGTACCTGTCTCCAACCCTGACTGGGTCACCATTTCCTCCTGCTCTTGACTGGATCTCATGGTTGCACCTTGGACCTGGTTTATCACCTACCATGCTGGGGGCTGCCTATGGACCCTGTAACCAGCCCTGGGCTCTGCCCACCATGCTCAGACCCCACAGGACACTCTCAGCTTGTCCTCCCTTGTCATGGAGCCCCACTTTTGCTGATCCCTGTCAGATTCACAGGGACAAGGGAAGAGTGTGTAACCCAATTATGTTATTCAGTAATTCACTGGTTTCAGCTATTGTTTTTAAATTTTTATCCAATGCTACATAAAAATGCAACTTTCTGAAGCAACTGCAGCAATTCTGATCAGGACTCAGTTTTATACATCTTGGACCATGACACTTTTTACATAAAATACAATTTGGTAGGGGTCAAAATCTACTCTGCCAGAGTGTGCAGTGAGTACCCAGTGGGACCAGCCAGTGGGACTCATGGAGGGGGTAAGGAGGGACCAGAATCCGGGCAGTATGCTGGGTCAGGGCACACAGAGGGGCTGTGCTGGTGCTAAGGAATCTGAGTGTGTGCTAGTGAGCCTGGGGACTGTGGTGTGTGTGCTGCACTTGTGATCTTCTGCCTCTGCCAGCCAAGGAGCTTGGTTTCCTGCTTGTCTGTTCCCATTCCTCTTATTCTTCCAGAAATTCCTATAAGGATAGCACTTATGTCAGTGGTCTGTAAACATATCTCCATCCTTAATTCAAATCCCTCTATAAATCCTCTTTCTATAATGTATATTATAAAGCCATCCATAAAATCTAATAAAAAATTAACAAAAATTGTTCATACAAAAAAAATTTATAACACTATCATGTCAACCTTTCTGATCAAGCAGTCTTCCCTTATGTAGTCCAATAAGAAGCTAATCTCTACTTTGGTAGCTGAAAAAATTCTAGCATATTTTAAGTCCTCTCAGAGTTTAATAAACAGCAATGAATAACATCAATCACACTTGTCACGTTTATCCAACAGTACAATGAAGGTCTCAGTTTCAGATGACTTAAGGTGTTTTCTGAAATAAAAGCAATACAGACCATTAAATGGCAGTGCCAAAAGAACCCTTTAAAATAGTGCAGTGGAGAGAGAGAGAAAATTCTAGTAAGAAATGCAAGTGTTTTGATATGAACACCAAGAATAAAAATTACTATATTAAAATTGAATGTTTGAATAAATAATCTACAGATATCCCCAGGAATCTTAAAATTATGTGGAGTCACTTATGAGAGTATTTGTCCTGATAAAATTTGCACATCAAGACATTTGTCTAATCTGATAATCCCCATATGCTCCCTACTTAGTAAAAAGTAAAACAATCTCATCTTGGGTAGGAATTGTATTTTCTTTCCTCGATTATTTAGATGACTGAACTTTATCTGTTTATTGCCTGAATATTCATGTCTGAAGAGTATTTGTTTACATTTTTATGCACTGCAGGCAGGATTTGACAGTAAGCTGCAAGTGCCAGTGAATCAAGAACCTGTTTAAATAATGCCAGTATTTTTATTTTCAGTTGAAACAAATGCTTGCTAACCTGTACCTAGGCAATGCTTGTGGTACATGACATAAATGACAATCTTGTTCATATATTTATTATATATTCATAGCAGCATTTTTTAAAAAGAATAAAGCTATAAACAGCTCAGCTTTACCTAGGAGAAAAACCATTTTTTTTTCCATTTGAATAGTAATAGGAGACACCATAATTTTTTTCTTGAATATTTGATTAGTTTTTCTTGCCTTTTGAAATTGTGATTTGTCACTTATATATATCAATACATAAGGATGTGCAGATTAAATTCTATTTGGTTAGCAATCCCTAGTAGCTTTGATACATTACTCTGTGCATTAACTGTATAGCCTCACATTAGTAACACAATAAAGCTGAAAAGACACCTTCAAAATTCCTCTTATCCTCCAGTTCTTACAAGTAACATCAAAGTGTGCAGTTTATAGCAGACATTCTCCACAACTTGTTCAAATTTCTGATCATTTTACAGTAAGACATAGTGTAATTATTTGTGCCAAAATTGTTTTCTGTAATTGGGACCGTGATGGAGAGAATAATTTTTGAAGAAACATGCATAGATATATTTCTCCATAGATATGCCAGTGATGGCAAAGATCAAGCACTGATGAACAGAAAGATACTAAATTCAGATTGTTTGCCTAAATATGAAGCCCTTGATCCTCTGCCTAAACCTGGAGAATTGAAAACACCTGCTGCAAGCCTGAGCAGGAAGTTAGGGGAGACAGAACAGAAGTGTACCCAGAAATTTAGAACAGGCCTTGCCTGACCTAATGCAGAAATCTACTTTAGATGATTTTTATCACAAAAGTTCTTGTTCCTTTCCACCAACAGACTATGAGCATATAAATAGATTAATAGAAACCCTCATTCATAGCGACTTTTTCATTCTTTCAGGCATCAGATCAGGATGACTCCATAATATGAGCTGTAGCATTTAAAAGAGCAAGCAGTCTCCTCCCCATAGATATGGGAGTCCGTGTGGAGCCTTCATATGATATATTCATAAAATATTGGTTGTTCAAGGAAAAAGGTCTTCCGCATAAACAACCATAATTTTCAGACTTTTTTAACTGATTTAAGAATACTGAATAAATGTATTTTTTTAAGCGAAGTTTCCAATAGTAATGAGTAACACTGATGATCTAGTTAGAGTTTACACTCAATATTGCAGTTATTTATAACATGTCTGAACATTTTTCTTTTGTATTTCTTCAAAAATAACCCTTTCTGGAGGCATGCATAACAATGCATATGGATATATATATATATATATATATATATATATGGATATATATTACTTATGTGCACACATATATATGCACATTATTGGCATCTGTCTTGTGGTCAAAACTGACCAGTTTTGGTTGTTCAGGACATTGGAAAAAAATGAATCCTATCCATTGTCTAGGTTATTGAGAAAAAAATACAATTCCTACCCAAGACAAGACAATCTTTTCTTTTTCACTCAGAATTGAACACCTGTGTGCAGGCATGAAATGAATATGCTGGGCACATATCAAATCTCTTAGGGGTTTATAAATATCATTAGCAAACATAAATTGTCAATTTGTGATTCATAAAATGAGAGGCAGCATGGAAAAGACCTTTGAAAAGCATCAATAACACTGTCAGTAAATCAGAGACCAAATGCTGGGAGTGCTTAAAACATATGGCACAGGAAAATAAGCATTAATGGTCTACAACTAAAACACCTTCTCCCTCAGTAGTTTGTAGATTGTTGGTCTTTTTCATTGATGTTGCTGTTTCTTTGCTTTTAAACAGGTTAGATACTATCTCCAGGTACCTTTCAAATCACTGTGCCTTCAGAAACACATTATCCCAAGCTTTCAAGTGCACTTGAAAGGGGTTTTACGATCTGGATGAAACTCACTTGCAAGGGACATGAGAATACTAAACTTGTAAATTTTTGATTCTGAAACTTGCTGATTATAATTCAGGAGAATTATAATGCTCAGGTCTGTTCTGTAAAGGTAAACTATGGTCTCAACATCTAATAATATAGCATAGACTGGGACTAGCAATGAGAGAAAATATTTTTATACAAGTCTTATCTATCTGTCTAATCTGGACTTTTAGTTTGGCTTCAGCTAATAGAAGCAATAAACTCTGACTTTTCTGAAAGCTTTACACAGAAAATTCCATCTTAAATGAATCACTCAGGTGCTCACATGATGTGCCTCTTATCATCAGGCTGGAAATTTCATTCCATGAATCATGTTGAACTGTTCAAGGAATATAATGCATAACATTTCCAGGTATTCAGAGGAGTTGTGCTTCTTCACATGAGATAGCTACTAATGACTGCTTATGAGCAAAACCCAGGCCAGCTGTTATTCATGCTAATTGCTGACATCATTCCAAACAACAAATATATTTGAGTAAATCATAATGGTCTTCTGGAAAAATCATGTATGTAAGAACAGGTGATGCTTCCCTCATGATAATATTTCAGTACAGTTTCTCAAGGCTGTACAGTGTACCAGAAGAGTACTAAGACTGGTTTGTTACGCTGATCTCTTGAATGTCACTAACAGACTACTCCTCAAAAAAAAAAAAGACATATATGATTTGGCATATTTTTTCATATATATATACATAAAATAATGATAAAAAACTAATAAAAAACCACCAACCCCACCCTGTAAATACCAAAGCACTTTTATTATAACTTTGAGCTAATTTTGTCATCCATCTGGAAAAGATTTCCCTTTCCTACAATTTGTTTATTCATAGTTTATCTTAGGGGACAGTCCATGGAATCAATGTGCTGTGCAATAACTAGCTGACTGCATGATCTAATTAACACAAACTTGTTATTTCCTTCTTTCTATTTTTGTCATGGTCATTCCTAATATTTCCACTCACTGCAGATAAACCCTAACTCCTCAAAGCAGGATCTGTAGCATCTTCAGTGTTCATGATTCACCTATTATATACAGCTGCCAAACCTTGTAGGATTTCTTTTTCTTTAACCATTGCATTATTTTAAAAAAATATATCAATAGCTCTCACTGATTTGAGTAGTGATAACTAAAAAAAGTCCATCTAAGTATCAAATCAAAATAATCAGATATGAGAAAGGAGTAGAAAAAGAAAAAAAAAAAGAGACATTCATTCATTTTTACCTTGAAAGCACAAAATCTTCTTAGAACCAGATGGAACTGATGCAATGGATACAGTATAAAGCTTTGTTGCTTTTTCCTTTTTGTAGCAAATGATGCATTTGTTCCTACAATGTTTAGTCCATCAGATAACCTATATGAGAAGAAATCAAATATAAGTGCTTCAGTGCTGAAAGAACTTTGTTAATTTATTGATAACCAAATGTGGAAGACCAAAAACATTAAGAATTACAATTTAAAATGTTCCAATATGACTTTTTATAGAAAAAGTAATTGCATCAATGTTAAATATGCACACTGTAAAGAAGTTTTGAAAAATTGCCCATGCTAAATTTGTCTCCCACCAAATTTCTATTTTCTGACATTACAACACAGTCCAAGAAATATTTAAGTTTGACTTGTTCTTTTGATATTAATGCAGGCTATAAGAAAACCATCTCAAAGAATCATCAAGTTTATTTTTCAGTCTTGCCACAAGATGACCACTCTATTGAGGTTGTGGTGACCTCACTGTGACTGTTAAATGAGTCTGCAATGCTTCACAGTGAAGCTTTATACTTTATGCTAATGAGCATTCATTATTTGCAATTAAAAACATGTGCTTTTATCATTTCACAAACATTTGATTGTGACAGCTAATTCAATGCTGGCTTTGTCTTCAGTTTAAAAGAAGAAGTGTAAACCAACTGAATCACAGATACTGTGATGACATAAAATTACTGTTACAGATACAGACATCCTATTGCTATGTTGAGGGATCCATGTAGGTCATATTTTAAGGGGGTTTACATCCTAGCACAGTAGTGTCATACTGCTCTGTTAATCTGCAAACTCTGGTATCTTTTATCTAAGCAGTCTCTGTAGCGATCAGCCATGCCACTGTTAAACTTTTTATAGTTTTTCAAAGAAAAGCACTTATTCGTCTTACAAATGACATCATTGTGCTTTGAGAACATGAAAAAGCTTTATTAAATAATTTCTATATTTTATTTAAAGAAAACATTAGGATTTTTAAAATATTAGACATATATTTAAAATATTTATTTGCTGGGACAATTCGTATATGAGATTCCATTTTCTTCACAGACATTTATAATTTCTTTTCTGTATTTCTATTCCATTTGTAACACTAAAACTTAGGCAGAAAGCATAATTTTCTGGTGTCCTTATCTTCTTCACTGTCAGTGGGTGATGCCAGAAAGTTTCTAAAATGTTCAACATTGACATAAGTTCTATCATATATTCCTCTTCATCTCTTCGTATTTATGTGGATGTAATGATGCCTATGAGGTATTTTAAATTTCGTCTGTCAGCTATTTCAAGTAACCAGTTAGTTTTTCAAAGATTGCCTTATGCTTCATTGAATTTGAAGTCTACAATCTTCCTTCTTTCTAGCATTTTTAGAAGATACTAGCATGGCTGAAAATCAATGAAATAAACAATATAGCTTATTACAATCACTGGAAGAGGCTACAGTCGAGCATATTTTACAGAGCAAGGAAATTCCCTATTTCCACATCCAGTGTTCATATAGTCAATATCACACCAATATGTACTTAGCTAAATAAAATACAGCACAAATATAAACATTTGCTTTTATTTATGGATAATTCTAGTGTTGAAACTGGCATACATAACTTGAAATAAAATGCCTATAATTTTGAAAAGGTGGATGTTTATACACATCTTTGTTGTCAGATATGCTGGAAGAGCAAAAACATGTCCTTTGCTAATGAGTTTTTTCAGTTTTGTTTTAAAGGCCCACAAAGATCTGGTGTGACAATCCTCTGTAAGCTGTAACAAGCTGTTAGGTGAATACCTGCTTGACACCAAAATTCCAAAATCTTAGTAAAAATATTCAGTTGTGGCAGCACTGAAAGACATATCCTCACTCTAAAAAAAAAAAAAAAAGCAGAATCTCCTTTGTTCTCTTTTAATTTCATGCAGCAAATTGTTTATTGTCCTAAGGAAAATAAATCAATAAGTCACCTGCCGAGACCCTGAAAAGTGGTAGTTTTGAGGTGGCCATAAACTGCTACCCACAAGTCTTTCTTTAACTTTAGCCAGTATTTAAGAATAAGTGCCAACTGGCAATTATCCAGTTTCATCAGTCCAAATGTTCTTTTAATTAGTTTGTTAAATACTACTAGTATTGGTTTCACACAATAAAAGATAGTTTCAATGATTCTCTGAAAATGCTATGTCCAAGATTCTTCACGAA
Organism: Rhipidura dahli; assembly: GCA_013399225.1. Lineage (NCBI taxonomy): Eukaryota > Metazoa > Chordata > Aves > Passeriformes > Rhipiduridae > Rhipidura > Rhipidura dahli. The sequence goes on from VXAC01001681.1 coordinate 275,454, forward strand.
TGGTAACAGCAGTGGAAAAATTGACCATATTTTTTCATTGACATAAGCATGCTTCACAAACAGTCTAACAAGATCTTTAATAATATTTAATTTGTACGTATAACTTACACTGATAATTTTTTGTTGTTTTCTTAAGAAGAAAATACAGTGAAATAATGATGTAAAAATAGAGAAAAGCATGGGCAAGGGTTGATATATTTGTGTAGGAATACATAAGCCATACCATGGTTGCCCAGGCCAAATCATTAAAAGACACCACTTGAGAAAAGCACAGTTTAGGAAAGACAGGGATTTATTTACTAAGTTCTATTGAATACAAAAAGCATTTTCTGCCAAAAAGAGATCTCAGAAATATTATTTAATTAATCACAAATATTTGCATTTCTGCCATCTTTCCCAAATTTCTCTAAGCTACTAGCTAATCAAATGCAAAAATTACACCTGTAGCCATCCAGAAGATCTTGTTCCATCATTTCAGCTGATGATTCATGTTTTAATGACCCCCCCCACTGGGTGAATGGGCTTCAGAACTAGCATGGGTCTCTCACCATAATAGAGTGAAATGGCTTTCTTCATCATCAGTGTCGTCTATGGCAAATAATTGCAGGAGTCTTCTAGTCAGTTCTCTTCTGAGTCAAATTCAAAGTTTTACTATCATTCTCTAAGGAAGTTCAGTTCCACATAACTTACAAGGTATCCTCCATACAGTAATCCTTCAGATTCTAAAAAAAACCTAAAGACTGCACTTACTCAGTTTAATCTTCTATAGTCATGACAGATATTACAGCCATGAGGAAGAAAGAAGAAGATAGAAAAGAGGGATCAAATAATCCAGTCACTACTTCAGAGTAAAGAAAAGTCAAACTAGACCATCAGGAAAAATTTAAAACTTAGATGGCAATAAGGAGCTAGTGTGAAAAAAATCTGAGGATCCTGTCAGAAGAAGAAATACATATTACTAGTAGCTTTTCTACAGAGATAGTGCAATGGTAGTGGCACTGTCCAAGAGCAGATGATGGCTTCATGGAGACTTCTTCAAGAGCCTGAAAAATATCACTGGCAGCAGATTTTTTAACTGCATTGGGCGGACATGATTGTTTCTATTTTATTTTGTTAATGGTTGATCTGGAAGGAAGAGGTTTGATTTTAAAAGGGTAATTTTTTATAAATTAAGGATATTTGTTAGGATATTGCGATAAGATTTTTGGTGGGTTTCTCAGGCCTTGTACCCTCTCTCTTGGGCTGTTTCTGAGCAGAGTGAAGAGTAGACAGTGTAGGGATCTATATACATAAGCTGTACACCACAATTATGGGAGCTGGCTTTTTAAATCTTTCTTATATCACATGTCAGAAAGAATTTTCACTGACTGGGCATGCCTGCATACCTGTGATACCTTCAGAGCACAGAGGTCACAATTTAGTCTGCCTACTGGGTCTTCAGGGTTCTATGAAGCAAGAAGCAGCCTTCCTATGAAGCTAGAAATAGTGGTTTGAAGGGCTCTTAACAAAAGGTGTCCTTTCTGTTCTGATTTTCCAGGAAAAAATTATTGACTGATGGATGCTCTCTTTGCAGTGCCTGATGTTGAACATATTACTTTTTTCCTTAAAATAAATGTGGGAAAGAGGACTCTAGTCAAGTACAGGCAGGAATGAACAGAACATTTTGCACAGAAAAGGTAAAGGAGAGGGAACAAAGAGGAGTCAACAGCAGGAATGAAATGAGAGCATTTTATCAGCCTACAGCTATCCACCCAGCCTAGTCAAGTTAAAAGGCAACATTCAGGCAGACCATCAACTCATCCAAACATAGTCCCTCAAGCGTAAAGAAGAATTTTCCATTTGGCCTGTGGGAAGTGAGCTGTTGCAAACACGCAAGCAATTCTGTTGAAAATCTATGTAGATGCACTTTAGGTAACTAACTTAGCAAAGAGGAGTCTGGGTTTGAAAATTATCTGCAGACCTCTATAGAAGGTGGTGTCTGTAAGGTAAAAAAACTATTTCTAATGTTTTTCTGTCAACTTGGATGCTGTTTTAGAAGAACAACAGACATATATTTAGCTACCTTCTTGTGACTAAAAAAACCAATGGTGATTTGGGTTGTTTTTTTAACTAAAGGATTGCAGAATGGAGAAAGTGTTATCAGCCCAATGTCATCTGTGTACTTACAGTAGAAAACATTTTTAGCTCCCAGTGAAACCCCTTCCATACCACTGTGTGTTCATAGTTGATAAGCTGATAGTTGCAAGACTTATTAATCTTGAAATCATTTGGGGAAAAAATAAAAAAGCCTAATGTGAGGGGCATAGCTCCTTACAGTCTATAAAATGTAGTGTCTTATAGTGTCTGGGAATTCCAGTCAAGAGTCCCTTAGGTCTCTCCCAAACCTTTCTTCTTGATGAATCACTTTGCTACCACACATAGGTCCCAAACCTAAATAGGACCTGGTATGTTCCCATTCCCTTGCCATACCTTGGTTTCCCTAGTCATGTGCATTCTTTCCAGGTAAGCCAGAACCATGCCTGCTGTTCAGAATAGTTTTATATTATATACCTCCTAATAAATACATGTTGTCTTTTTTGTTGTTTTCACCTGTGGAAACAATGGCTCAGATACAAGAAATTCACAGGACCATCTTATACATTGTCTGTTCTCAAGAAGAAAAAATATTGCAGCTAATAAAACCAACAGCATGCTTGGAAAAGGAGCATATTTGACATTAAATAAATTTGGAAGCAAACACTTCCTTTTTCTTTGTTTCTTTTTTTTTTTTTTTCCCCTCACAATTAAACTTGAAATTTGGTTTACTGGATGAGTGAAAAACAGATGGGATATTTATTGTCACCACTAAAAAATGTCTCTGCCATTGATTTTTGTTTTCATTAGTAAGCAAGATCACAGAATTTTGTAGGCCTTTTGGAATTGCCTTTATCATATCTGTGAAACCAATAGAAAGATTTTTTTTTTTTTTTGTTCTCATTCATTAGTTACTCTTTCTTTACTTTCCATGAGTCAAATGCTACGTCTTTCTTATTTCTATTTAACATATTTTTTTTTTAAATGATCTCTTTATCAATTGTCTCTTTTTTAAGTCATAATCAAAACTCAATTAATTCTCCTGCCTGAAAGAATTAAATCTCAGGTTACAAAGAATAATTAGCTCAATTTTGTCACACGTATGTGAGATCCCAAAGTGTCAATTATCATCTGTCTCCGGAAATATGTTGAAACATCACATATACAAGTTGCCATTAACACCTCCTGCTGTTGCTGGGAATTACTTCAGCCCCATCATATGCAGAATGTTAAAGCTTTGAATTAAGATCCTCATGAGCAGGGCAAGCTTTGAAGACAGCTGCAGAACTCTTGTTTTCAGGCAGTACCCTCATTTAGCACTGTTGTATACCATTTACTTTAGAATACGAACTTTACTGGTCACGTTTCTTGGATACTGAGAGAGATGACTTGTAAAACACATAAAAATATGTAGGTTTCTCCTTAGACAATGATCAGCTTTCACTTGTGGAGGAATAAAGTATGTTTATTTCTGCAAACATAAAATAACAATAATTCCCCAAAATATATCCCTTTTAATAAAAAGTAACATCTTACCACCACAAAATTTACTAATAGGAATAAACACTGTACATCCAAGTCAGGAGCAGATAGTCACCAAAATCCTGATTACATGAATATGAAAATATACATATACACATACATATATATATATATATATATATACATGTACATATACATACCTACACATACACATACATGTACCTGCACAGTCATTCCAGAGCTGTCATAGTACTGGAAGCTAGGCTCAGAATTTCCTGCAAAATACAAGACAGGTATTCACTAATACTACTTGTATCAGCCTCACTGTTTTCAGGAGACGATTTTTTACTTCAACAGCAACCACATGATATATAGCAGATATATTATATATATGAGATTGCATGTGTGAGAAGAACATGCCTGTTCCTTCTGTGCTGTGTACCATATGAAGCAAGCTAAACACAACAGTAATACATCTCTTTATTTAGAAACAAAGAAAAAATTTTTTCTTTGCACTGATGCATAGAAAACAATGTTGAAATTTGTGCAGAATCAGCCATCTTTCCACAAAACATTGATGCTGATAGTCATGCAGTTCCTAACTCCCAAGACAAATCCCATATGTTCTCTGATCCCTTCCTTGCCATGTTTTCCTCATCCAAACATTGCTGCAACTGTATTAGTGTTTGACTGTCCCAAAACATCTGATGCAAGTATAAAAATAGGACCCTCTTCCTGTGTCTGATACTATATTAAAAATTGCTTCAGGAAAGTTGACGGGGAAAGAGAGATTCCTACTAGCTGATTCACAAGTAGACTCATTGTTGTCCTGAAGAAAGAGATGGTTTCAATTAACTCTTTGCATGTATGATTAAATACACAAGGGCTTGCAATCTTACATTTTTCTACATCTGAAAGACATAGTAGAGTCTTCCACACAATGTAGAGGCCTGAAGCAGGTCTAGATATTTTTAGAACAGGAAAAAATTATGGTGTAGGATACAACTTCCACTTTTTTACTTGAAAATATCTCATGGATATATTTTGATGCAGAGTACATTGCCACACAATGCAGCCAGTAAGGAATAAAATATCTCTGTAAGGGTCATGCATTGCAAAACTGTCTCCAGCTTAGACACTCAGTATGTCCAAGGTGACACTGGCCAAAAATACTGAACAACAGACTCAGAAAGGCATCTGGGCTCCTAGCTGACTCTTCAGAGGGATTAAGAGCCCTTGTAATTGTAAGTATCTTGGCATTAATGACTTAGAGATTCAATTTTCAAAAGTAACTTAAGTAATTAAAAGCCCAGGTTGAACTGAATTGTAATTAGTCTGAGGTTCCAAAGAGCCATATTTTTGAAGCTATTAAAATATTTTCAGTTGTGGCTTATTGGTTAGTGATATTTTTAAGGGACAAGAGGTGTAAATGTATATGAATATACTGTAATACCAATTAATTTTCACTTCTGAAAATGGACCTGTGTCCTATATTAATAGAACACTTTTGAAAATATTATTAGCATGCTAGTCAAATATTGTGGTGTTGAGCAATAAATACCTATCCTCTGCAGCTTTAGAATATGGAGTCTTTAACCTTTTTATTCAAATATTCTATTTCCGTTTTTCTTACAACACAAAATGTTCTAAAATTCCAAAAGTAATGATCATCATTTTAAAAGAAAAATGTGTGGGACTAGTAAAGTGCACACTGCTTTGCGGAAGCTGGTGAAGTGCAGTTGCAATTACTTGTAAAATTCTTTATGATCTCAGTTAAAAAGGGCTACAGAATTGCCCATGATTATGACGATGTTGACTATGACCATTATTGGTTCTGAGAGCTACTTGTGTCTTCATATAAATTGCACTTTTAACAAGGTCTATGAAGTGGGCCTCCCAATACATTTTCTCTCTAGTATTCAGGCAATTTTTTTTGCTGAAAGCTACATATGACATAGTGCTCCAAACTCACTCAGCTACTGTCTAAAATAAAAGGCATGCAGTCTCCAGTGAAGCCAGAAACAAAACTAAATGTGTCATTTCATTTAAGCTGATAAAGACCAGAAAACATTCTTTTTGTTGCCCACAGAATTTATGCCATTTTCATGACAAGACAACATCTGCTTTTTCATCCTACAAATGACTTAATCATTTAAATGTTCATTAGTCAGTAAACCACTGAGATGTGTATTGCTGTTGCTTCATCAAGAATCACGGAATCACAGAACAGGTAAGGTTGGAAAGGACCACTGGAGATCATCCAGTTCAACCTCCCTGTCAAGCAGGGTCATCCCAGAGCACATGGCACAGGATTGTGTCCAGATGGTTCATGAATATCTCCAGTGAGTCCATAACCTCTCTGGACAATCTGTTCCAGTGTGTGGTCACCTGTACAGCAAAGAAGTCCTTCCTCATGCTCAGATGGAACTTCCTGTGCTTCAGTTTCTTCCCACTGTCTCTTGTCCTAGTGCTTGGCACCCCCAAGAAGAGCCTGGCTCCATCCTCTGGACACCCTCCCTTCAGATACCGACAGACATTGATGAGGTCCCCTCTCAGTTGTCTCTTCTCGAGGTTGAACAGGCCCAGTTCCCTCAGCCTTTCCTCATAAGAGAGATGTTCCTGTCCCATAATCATCCTTGGTGCCCTCCACTAGACCCATTTCAGCATCCCAATGTCTCTCCTGTACTCAGGAGCTCAGAACTGGACACAGCACTCCAGATATGGCCTCACCAGGGCTGAGTAGAAGGGCAAAGTAGAAGGGCATTTGTTTTTCAAAATACAGCCCAGGATACCACTGGTCTTAGATCAAAGATAGTTATTACATATTTTTACATTGCTTTCCATAGGAATTATCTGTCACTTTACTGTAAGGTTTGAAAAACACTATGTGGCAATAGCAAAAGCAGGTGTGCATTAAAGAATCAAAGCTTCTTCATAGCTCACAAGTACTTTAGATTTCATCTTTATTTTCACTTGTCTAATTATATACATTGTCTCAGGTATGATACAATTTTCTGGAAAACCAGAAGATAGGCTTCTAAATCATGAAAAATACACAACACATTTGCCTTTGAAACATCATAGATAAATGTTAGGTGAAGATACATTCAGTTGACTGTGGTCCACAGCCTCAAGGAAATGTTAGAAGTGGCTAGAGAAAACTGGAGTAACTTCTGATAAAGAAATTAGAGAAAGGGCTAATACAGCAAAGAGATTCAGCATCCATCTCCTTTACTCAATTCCCTGCAAGACTTACTAATTTTTGAAGCAGAGCAAGTCACATTTGCAACAAGGTATCCAAGGACCAGGAAAAGCAAAGCAAGTGCACTATCCCCCTGACTGAAGTCTCACATCTAAGCCTTGGGATTTGCAAGCTAGGAGTGCCTCATTCTCTGTTGCTGGGCCATCTGGCCTGGTACTTTGCAAGATTACTACAGATGAAACATAGACGGAAAGAAAACCTCCTTAAAATGAAGAATAAGTGGTTTGACTTCTTTCCTGAAAAAGAGGCTACATGCATTAAATTTCTCCTCCTGCTTCTAAGAATTGGTGTATTACTGTAACCAGAAGGCAAAAGGTATTCAGCATAAGACTGAGCTTTTTATAATCTAATCAAACAGTCATCAAATCAGACAGAAAATAATGTACAATCTTCTGGCTTGGGCATTGATTTGACCAAACAGGAAGTTTATAATTACCTATTCTATCCCATAGTTTCAGTTTACGAATACCTTTTCTCAATTTTTCCTCTGCTTTTCCTTTCAGTCCTTCATTATGCTGTCCAGTGAGGGTAAGCTAGCTTTCAGAGGAGAAACAGAATATATCTTAATATCTAATAACATTTTAAGTCACTATCTCAATTGCATGAAGCAGGAAATGAGTGAAAACGTGTAATGGGACCCATCTCTCAAATTTCTCTTCTGTCTCAATCCTAGATTTTAAACTATGTGGAAAGAGAAAAAATTTACTTAGAAATAAATATATTACTCCCTTGCAGTGGTCTGAAAGGAAAGGGCAGAAAGGAGGCCAAGGAAGAATGAAAAATTTTCTTACGAGTGTGTAAAAAATTAGGTTCCTTTTAAATAGACATTGAATTGTGTAACTATTCTAAAGATAATGTAAGCATTTTCCTAGCACTTCTCACTGGATAATGCAACTGGAATCCCTAAAAGTCTTTTGTACACTTTCAATGCCTAGACATCTCAGGGATCCAGCTGTAGAACCCACCTGGTCACTAAATGAACAAAACACATCTTTTAAAGGGTACCATAGCACTCAGCACTGAGCCTGAGTCCCATTTATAGATCCAGTCCTATGTTGTCAATATCACATTTTTCTTTGAGAAGAAAAGTAGACACTAAAATCACAGAATAAAGATAATGCATTATGTATTTAAAGTAAATGGAAATCACGTAGATTTACTGAAATTCAGCTTTTGACTGAGAGAAGAGTCCTCAGCCTACAAATCATGGATTCTCCAGGGCAAAATTAGAAGCTGCCTTTGATTGCCTTTGATCAAGAGCTATTTAGTGTGAACTACAGGAAATAGTCTACATTGCAGTACATTGGAATGGAAGAGATGCAAAAAGAGAAGCCCCTTGTCACTGAAAGACAAAAGAACAAAGGCAATTATTATTACTAAATTATTGTGATACCATAATAAAGATTGAGCTCTACAAACACGAAAGAGATTGGAAAATGTACCATATAGGACAATACTGAACTCTCAACACATTACCTGATTCTGGGCAGTGAATCAAGTAAGAGAAAACATTTTGTAAAACCAAATGTATAAATACAATGAAATTTCCATTTTTACATTTCAAGTTTACAAAAAAAACCCAAAAAAATCCAAAACCACACATTTTGCATTTTTTCTGATTCATGGACCTTTATCAAACTAGATCATTATAGATCATATGATATTCATAGCTATTATTATGAACTGTAATGGCTACAAACACCGAAGTATTCAATACACTGGAATTTTCTATTCACTGATCCAGTTAAAAGGACCTTGAGTCCTGAGTGATTCAGTAAATTATGTATTATACTGTTCACTATTGAACATGGCTTTGCAAAGAGCATCTACCATGGAAGGCATAATTTTCAGTATTATCTACATGTAGATATCTCCAGCCTGAAGTCATGATGCTGCAAATGGATGGAGAAAATTCCCAAAGGATAAAAAAGAGTAGTTCATGTAGCAAATGCTAATAATAAGAATAAAGCTATTGCATAAGTAAAAGTACTTTTAGAAAATAATGAAATCAAAGTAAACAAAAACTCTGGACAACTTTTTTTATTCCCAAAATATACATAAATATTAACATGTTTTATCACTGCCTTAGTTAAACTGACTCTGACATGAAAAAATAATAATTCTTAGGAAGCATTCATTACAAAGCTTTTAAAAGCAGGAGAATAATATGAACTAGAATGATTATCTGTGCTGGTTTTGGCCAGGGTAGAGTTGAATTTCTTCACAGTGGCTGGTATGGGGCTGTGTTTTGGATTCGTGCTGAACACAGGGTTGATAGTACAGAGATGGGATTACACAGAGCCCAGTTTTTCCTGCTAGCAAGGAATTTGTGAGAGCCTGGAAGGTTGAGAGGGGACAAAGCCAGGAAAGGTGACCTAAACTGACCAAAGGAAGAAGAGAGGAACATTTGGAGTGATGGCTGTTGTCTTCCCAAGTCACCATCCTGTGAGATGAGGCCCTGCTTGCCTGGAGATGGCTGAACACCTGCCTGCCCGTGGGAAGCGGTGAATTAATTCCTAGTTCTATTTTGCTTGTGTGTGCTGCTTTTGGTTTTCCTCTTAAGCTTTCTTTATCTCAAACCATGACTTTTCTGGCTTTCACAATTCTGATTCTCTCTCCAGTTCTGCTGGTGGGGGAGTGAGCGAGTGCCTGTGTGGGGCTTGATGGCTGGCTGGGACTAAACCACATCACCATCTAAAACAACCTTTAAGAACTGGAGAATAAAAATACAACAACAAAAGTCCCAATTTTTCTATAAGTAACCTAAAATAAGGCTGAAATTCAAAAGGAACTATATTTAGGAAAAGCAAAAATGGAAATATATTGGTATCCAGTTGAAGTATCAAAGTATATTAATGTAAAACATTATTCTTGTTAGAAAGTGTTACAGTAAAAATCAATGCCCTTAAATGAGGAGCAGGAAAAAAAAAACATGGTAAAAAGGAGAATAAAATAATAGAGAACCAAAAAAAAAGATAGAAGAGATCAGAAAGAAGCAAAAACCAGAAACAAAAGAAAATAAAAGAAACAAAAAAAATATATAGGCAAATAGACTAGACAGTAAAACCATCCCTGACAGCAAAAGTAACTGCTTCTAATTTTAAGTTCAGTTAAATTTAAACTGCCTCTAACCTTTAAGTCTGCATGACCATTAAATATCACCCATATACCCTATCATAAAAAATCAGTGTAACATCAGTTTGTCTCACTGAAGAGGTAAATTTGCATCCCATAGGTACTTCTATGGTACAACTCAATATGTGCAGAATGTGCTCAGGAAAGACCCTTAGCCTCATGCTTCTACATGGGCTACCTCAAACCTTCAATTGATATTTTGACGGAAGAAGAGTTCAGTGAGAGCATTTATCATTGCATTCATCAAAATAGCCAATACCACAGCAAGAAAAATCCATAAATCCAAACTACTTTGTCACAGCTGGGATCATCCAGCAGAATAAACTGAGATATTATGCTGAAGATTTATGAGGAAAACATTATGCAATGCATTTATGGACCTTTTTAAAAAGATTATACAAAAATTAGAAATGTAAAAAAAGAACAGTGCAAATTTTGATCTCTGCATTGAAATATGTCTGGAGATTTGGGAAAAGAAAACAGAAATAAAAGACTGTTTCAAACTAAGTCTATGCTACTATATCCAACCATTGTTAACTGTAGTAAATAAAGTGAGGTCCTTATCTATCTTCTTGCTCTTCCTTTCTGAGAGCATTGGTAGAAGGAATATCTGGAGCACTGAATTCATATAGAAAACAAACTACAAAGTCTTGCTTCTGTATATTTAAACATGTAAACTATCACATATATTTGGCTTCATATTTGACAGGTTTATCCCTTAGCGTAGTTCAAATAAAAGCAATTCCAAGAAATTCTTTGTGTTTTTTAAAAGCTTACCTACACATTTGATTTCAGTATTTTAGGACGTGTGAAAATGAGTTATTTTACAGAGGTAGAGGAGGGAGTTATAAATGTTTCCACCAAAGTAATTATGGAGTTTTCATAGTCTTCTTGTCAAAAACAGCAGTCACCAAAGGGCATATAGAAGAGTACTAATGAAGATAACAAACAGATAACTTTAATGAAAAGTGGCATCATGGGACAGTAGTTAAGTCTTTTAACCCAACTTTAATGCTGGGGAAGAAAAGTAATTCTATGTTTACATATGTTCTGATTTAATAGTCAGTGTATTGCATGTTAAGCCACTAAATCCTCAGTGTTCAAATGGGTGGCACTGGCATCAATTATTTTATGACTTATTTCCACCAGTATGGACTCATGAACTTGACTAGATTCATGGGGATCTAACTGGAAATAACATTCTTATCTTGAAACTTCCATGGTTTTTCATATGAAACATTCTGCAGAGTTTGAAAATAGTTGATAGGTAAGCCATAGGCAATGCTGTTTAAAGGGCAAATGGAGATATCAAGACTGTATCAGCCCAAATGCAAAGTGAAGGAGGGGAAGAGAGCAGATCTTTGCTTATATGGAAATTGCCACATCTCTTTGAGGAGATTTCAGGGTTTACATAAGGGAGATTATTACTTGGGTTTTGGTTGCTGTTGCAACATCCTGAATAAATAATTCCTTTTTATTTTGAACAAGCTCTTCTCTACCATTGAAATCCGCTGCTGTCATAATGTGTCTTAAGGAAGACTAAACAGGTGCAAAAATACCAAGCCAAAAGTGCAATGAATAATTATGAATATGGTAACCTGATAAGACAGAGTGAGGATAATTAAAAGAATCCCTTTGTAACAGTGTACAGCCATGGATTCACCACTTGGAAGAAACACACACATAGTCAGGGGAAGAAGCTTGACTCACACAAGCAAAGGGTGGAGAAAAATATACTGATTGATAATGAAAAGGTTTGCCTTCTAATTTGTGTCCAGACACCAATACCACAAATTCTTACAGTTGGGCAAATCATCCTTATGGTCAGACTAGAGAAACAGAGAAACATGGATTTGTGCGTGTTTTTCTAGATGGTTCCTAAAGGTCAGGTGGGTCATATTTAAGAACTGAAAAGTTCTGAGATAAGAATCCTACCACTAGAAGTTAGACATGTTGGTAAAATCTTGTAACAGTGCTGTGCCACAGGTTCCCATTACTTAAAACTGAATAATATATCACCGTTGGAATATTTCATGCACTAAAGCTCTTCCAGCATGATGATGCTGTAAACAATAGAATAATATTAATTGTCTTTATGAATATTAAAGAATGTGTATTTTTCTTTAACCTATTAATACAGCCTTCTAGCTGTGTTATACCCACTGCACAAATGCTGTAAGAAAATGGATGTGAAATGCAATCAAAAAACAATGGGATGTTAGGTGAGTTACAATATCAGTACTTAGCTATTGACTCATCATCTCATTGAGTACAGCTCATTAAGAACCTTGTTAAACACATGTTGCATGCCAGTAAAAAGATTTGAAAATCACTCCTTTGTTGGAATTTCTGCTATGATTTACAACGATATGTGAGACAGTAAATTTTCTCACTTTGATGAACACACAGAACAAAAATATAAAAAAATATATAAGCATGTTCAGATAAGGACTGAGAAAAAATATGGTGGATATTAAAAATGATCTTTTACTTTAATAAACTGAATGAATCATAGAACATTCTTGTTATATAAACATAAATCACATTTGCTTGATTTTTTTATAAGTGAAATCTGAGCTTAGGAATCATGTGAGCAATTTCTGTAAACTTTTTTAAGCAAAGTAAGGTAAACCCTAGAGACAAATAAAAAATGTAAAAGGGTATTAGTTCATTAATCACAGGTATGATCACTTTAACTTAAAGATGGGGTTTTTTAAGATGGATAGATCCTCTGCTCCAAGCTGTCTGAGTAAAGTTCAAGAAGTCAAACCATTTTTGAATCATAACCTCCGAAGCTATTTTTGTCTTGGATGCCTATAAATAAACACACCACCATTGTGAGAAGTCACAATCTTTCTCTGAAAGTCACAATATTTTCCTACATATAACTCAAAGTTTTCAAAAAAGTTTAATATATTAGTGTATGCAGGTAGTATAAGTTTATCTACCAGAGTCCTTTCCCTCAGTGCAAAAGGAATGTATTTCTCCTTCTGGTGTACAGCAGGAGTGGAACAGATAAATATGTTGTTTATCTTCATATTTATTTTCAAGAAGCATTATATACAAGGCTTTACATTATCTGGAAAATGAATTATTCATGTGAAAATATGGCACATCCCTCAGTCAGCCAATTTCTAATGTCTACTCTGCCTCTTCAGCCATCACATGCTGTGATCGAAAATAATCTTGTTTTTCTGAAGTTGCTTTGGTTTTTTTCCTATTATCCCTGTGAAGGAGTTATTTTAACTTTCTCCCTAACAAATACTATTTGCAAACACAATGAAGTTATATTTAAATTTCCAAAGATTAAACAAAGCAGCAGGAGGCCAAGGGAAGGTGCTATCTCTTCAGAAAGCAAGATGATGGCTTGAGAAAGCTGAAGGATTTGCAGACTTTGGATTAATATACTTTTTAAAATTTTAGTTTAAGTGCACCAAAGGTCAGAAATTAGTTACATAAAGCTATTGTTTAGTGCCTGTCTTTCTCTGCTTGACTCCTGTGCCAGTTAAGATGTTTATTTCATACTAGGATTGTAGTAATGGATGAGGTAATATTGAATCTGGTCACCTTCAGCCAACTCATACTACAGCAAGATATTAAGTTGGCTCTTTTCAGATCAGGCATTTTAACATTATAGAATATTCTTTAGCTCACCTGACACCAAACCCCATTCTTTCTCCTGATGCTTTCCAGGTCGGGCGAGAGCACTTTGTAACCCAGCATAGCACACTGGCAAAGGTGGCATCCTTTTTTCTTGAAGTTTATTGGCTTCCTCTTACTTCTAACAAGGGAAGTTTCTCTGCCTGTTTCTCAACTTATGAAGTTTCCATCTCTGTATATGGAGGTCTGTGGAATAGCACATATGCTGCTTTGAGTCATCTTAAAACCACTCCTTCTCCCACATGCCCACAGTCTTTTGAAGAGGAAGTGAACTGCATGCCTCCATCTGTGCTGATAAATACAGAAAGACCAGGGAACAATCCATGTTCTATCCCCCATGATGCAGCATCAACTTTATATTAATTAGCCCCAGCAACATCAGAGTTATCTTTTTGGTTCCAGTAGTCCAAATCAGAGCCAAGATGTTGATTGGGGGGTGCAGGATTAAGTTCACCCACTGAACCTCCTGGGAACCCAGTAACATCCAGCTCTGAGACTAAATGCACAGCCATGTGAGGTTCTGTATTGGGTTTACATGGCAAGATTTTGGCAGTGGGCATCTACAGTGGTAACTTCCATTAAGAGCTGCCAGAATCTTCCTCCACGTGCAACAGAGCCAATGCCAGTCAGCTCCAAGATGCCAGTCAGCTCCCGAAGCCGAGCCCATTGATGATGGTGATAGTAGCCCTGGGATAACAGGTTTAACAAGAAGGGGAAAAACCTGTGCAACTGCAACTTCAGACAGTAGAAAGGAGTGAGAACATGCAGGAGAAACAGCCCTGCAGAAACCAAGGTTACCGCAGAAGATGGGGGAGGAGGTGCCCCAGGCTCTGGAGCAGAGATTCTCCTGCAACCCCTGGTGCAGACCATGGTGGGTCAGGCTGTGCCCCTGAGACCCGTGGAAGGGACTCCCTCGGGAGGATTTGATGGAGGACTGTCTCCTGTGGAAGGGACCCCCATGATGGAGCAATGGAAGGGCGTGAGGAGTCCTCCCACTGAGAAGGAAGGAATGGCAGAGACAACGTGTGATGTACTGACTGCAGCCCCCATTTCCCATGCTGCTGGAGGAGATGAAGTAAAGAATTCAGGAGTGAAGGTGAGCCAAGGAAGAAGGAAGGGGCAGGGGAGGAAGATGTTTTAAGGTTTAGCTTTTATTTTTCATTACCCTGGTCTGATTTAATTGGCAATTAATTTTCCCCAAGTTGAATCTGTTTTGCCTATGATGGCAGCTGGTGAGTGATCTCTCCCTGGCTTTATCTTGACCCAAAAATCTTTTGCTATCATTTTTTCCCTGTCCAGCTGAGGAGGGGAGAGATAGAGAAGTTTTGGTAGGCACCTGGCATCTAACAAGATAAACTCACCATAGTTGCTTAGGTCCTGATCAAGAAATGTAATAATTCGGTGTCTGCCCTGACCACATGTGAAGAATACATGGGCTACCAGCAAAAGATAGGAAATTTAGAAAGGAATCCAATCTGACAAGTGCACTGAGAAGCAAATCACCTAAATTCTACATATAACGAGGAACCAGCCAAACATAACTAAGCAATAACATTTAAGACCTTGCTAACTCCTAAGCTTCATACATCCTCATTACACTCCTATGAAGTTTCTCTTGGTTTAAATAGTTGTCTCAGAAGAAAGTCCTGAAAGAACATTCCCTAGCGAAGCTGTGACATCAGCCCATTTTACAAACATAGATTGGCAGTTCATCTGCTATCACTGGAGTCCTAAAAAAAAAAAAAAAAAAAAAAATATGTCTCCTATTCCTTGATCCCTCAGGTAGATTTGAGGGCCCTTTGCTGAGGCAAAGGATTTTTTGATACTTCACTTTCTAGTCATGGCAAGCCTTGGCTTTAAGTAAACCAAGCCAGTAGTAGAACATATTTGGTGAGTAAAATTGTGTGATATTTCTCTCAAGTAAGCTTTTGATACTTCACAGAGACCATGATAATTTTAAGTGACTCCCTGATCAACCAATAAGCTGTTTTGAATCCTACTTTCTGGCACGAACTTCTTCTCAAGTACAGTATAGGGAGAAAAAACATCCATTCTAAGTTGGTGGAAGGTCTTGATTCTGTACAGTTCTCCCTGTAGCTTTCACTTTAAAATTACAACAACCTTGAAACTTCCTATGGGTACAGATTACTGAAGAAAAAAGTTCATGAACTTGAACTCCTTTTATAAATTCTAAAAATAGCTTCTGAAGAGTGCAAAGCCACAGATGTTACAAAGTTCAGTGACCTGTAATAACTATTATTATTTCCATTGACCCATAGTAATGATTGACCTGCACTGGAACTAGCAACACTCAAAAGCACATTTTCAATTTTTTTTTATGTTCCATTTTCCAAGACACACACACACACACACACACACACACACTCCTCAAAAATATCAATCCAAATCATACAGGCCAGATTTTTTTGGTGACAATAAAGCTATAATCATAAAACCAGAAGGTAATGGATGAATGTCTAATAACTAAATACAAATCAATAGACCATTGTGAAGGAAAAACAAAGATAATTTTATGTCTTTGAAAAAACCTCCAAAAAAATCAATATTCATTACACTATTTTATGTGGAAACAACTGTGTTTATCTTCATAAAAGCTAGTATCACGTTGTGCTGAAAGGTGAGAGATGGATGTTACTGTCGCAGAAGGTCAAGCATGGCAATCCAGGTCTGAGAAGTAAATTTGTTCACTAAAAATTAATAAAGTATATGCTGGCTATATACATAGCATACATATAAAACGTTTTAATGGTTAAGGATCTGCACAACGGTTTCAACATCAAAAGAATTTGTATTTAATATGGTGGTGACCATGTTTTTTCAGAAGCTGATCTTTCTACTTTCACTCAGTAAAAGAGTAGAGGTAATCCTTAAAATTTCAGACTGACCAGAATGAGACCTGAGTTAATACTGGATGCAGGGAAAAATGTTTCTTTTCAATAGTTCACTTAGTAAGTATCTCTTCTTCTGTGTTGATCATTGCTCAATATTTTAAAAAGGTATACATATCATTTATTATCAAATGAAGGATTAATTCAAGGAAAGTATTTTTTTTCAGTGACCCTATGTAGACAACTACCTTGAATAATAAGTAGACAATACAAGAGAGACATTTTAATTGTGTGCAGCATGATGCACACCATTCAAATCAGAAAGTATTTGGTTTCTGCTACTGTAAGGTTCCTTGGATTGTTAATTTTTGCTCTGCTTTAAGATCTTCTCTGTCAATTTACTTACAATCTATATTCTATACATAGAGGTACTATTTGTGCACATATCAGTTTTTGAAGAGATGTACCAGAAGAGCAATCTACCATGTAAAAGCTATTCCAGATAGCAGACATATGCTCTTGTTCATTGGGTAGACAATTGAAATTTAGCTTTTTATATCCCTAAGGAATAGGGAAAACACTGACATAATGGTTATGCTGTTGACACTTTCACATTAGACGGTACTTTAATAAAATAAAATTTGAAATAGAAATTTGCATTAATTGCTATTTCCTTCACAATCCCATATTAACATAAATAAAGAGAAAAAGGTTTCACCTTTACATGAAGTCTACTCATTTTCCCATGAATTATGCATTTTCATTTTTCAACAAAATAAATAAATTGTTTTTTCCCTGAAGAAAGTCACTCTATGAAGAAGTAAAACACTAGATAATTTTACTCTATGCTAAAGGAAATGTCGTTTGACTTTTATTGAACCGCTTGCTGAATTTTTGATTTCTTGAACTAAATTATTATTATGTGGAGTCCTAGAGATATGCAGAACTAGGAATAGAGAAATTGTCAAACTCTACATTTGATATTTCAGTGCTGCTTAAAGAAATATAATCTCAAATTTGATAAATGAAAGTTCTATCTTATTGTGCGTAAAAACTTCAAACATCAACTTCCTACCAATTATTTTCTTCACTATCTGAGCTACACTGTATAAGTATGAAGAAAAAGTGGTGTCTGGTGAATAAAGCTAATACTTTAAAAAATAATTGTATGTAATGAATTTTACTTTCTGAAACTCTGTTAGGGATGGATCACCTTTTTTTTTCCTCTGTCAGATGTAATTATTGTATAAAACAATTGTGATGGAGCACCTGTAAATATTTCTTGATTGATAATTTGTTAGAAGTGAGGTGCTAGTGTCCTACATCTAAGCTTTTTAGATTTAACAGTGGTCTCAAAGAACCTTGCTGATTATTTTAAGAGTATGGTTTAAAGGCACATCTGCAACGTAACTTCTGTGGTTGCACACTCAGTATTCTCTTTCTCTATAATCTACTTTTAAACAGATAAAATTTAAACATCTATTTCTGAGATTCTCACTCTAGCCTGAATTTTTAGTTGAAAGAGAAATAGAAAAGAATTTGTCTCACTTATTTTATATACCTCTGCCTTTCACTTACATACCCTGGAAATGTCAATACCTCAGGAAGAAAAAAAAAGGCCTAGACTGGATGCCTGATTTTGAGACAGCAATGTTAGAGCAAGCAAATCCCACTCTTTCTAATGGATAATACTCTTTTTTCACTACATATGAAAGTTGAACAAGACAGAAGTATGGTTTTGATCTGACTGAAGGCTTTTACAAACTCAAGAAAATCTGTATTTGGATGAACCTCAGAACAGGTTGGCTCCAACCATTTGTTCAGCTCTGCCAAGCGAAACCAGGGCCACTGCAGACAAAACACTATTGTCTCATGTCTCAGAATGGGAGCTGAGTGATCAGAGTGACAACATGAACAATAAAGCTCCTATCAGCTGCAAGATTTCGAAAGCATACAGACAGAATGCTTTCCTATTACCTAGAAAGTAGCTTAGGCAGTAAGTTATTTGGTTTCACTATCTTCATTTCATCACAGACATAAAAATGTGTTAAATCCCACTGGGAGTTGGTCAGTTCACTTGTTTAAATAAAAGATACAATTCAGCCCAAATCCCAGAATACAGAGTAACTACCCTGCATTCAGTAAAATCTTTTTGGGTTATTTAAGAATTTTGGCAAGCAAAGAATAAGCTAGCATTCAGGAATTAGAGCTAACAACTTCCTTAAGAATTTTTACCTGAATATGGACTGAGGGAAGATGACAGAATCTGGTTCTGGAAAATTCATATGATGATATATTTTCAAGGAAGCAAATGTCCATCCCACACGGCCAAAGAGCTCAGTTTAAGCTACAACATGTTGTATGTTTTTCAGAGCAGAGCTAAGCAGTCCAACTGATAAGGAAAAATACATACAACTGTCTGTTTCAGAGGAACTACGGCTGGGATATCATTGGAGCTGCTGCAGTCAGAGGAAAAAGTCTGTATTGCTGCACTCTATCCACTCTCTAACCATTTCCATCACAGAAAACTGAATGGGATTGCAGGCTGTTGGTAATTGGCTTAGAAGAACTATCTGACACACATCTTGGATTCTTGGCTGTCTCAGGGCTTCTTCAGTGTGTTGTCCTCCATTGCTGTGAGCAGCGTTTTCTCCTCAGAGGTGGCTTCTGGCACTAAAAGGTTGTCACTTCAGCTCAGAAGCCATGGCTTAATGTCAGTGAGAAGTCAATTAAGAAATATCTACATATTCATGACACTCTCATAACTTGCAGACTTTATGTACACAGTGAGCTGGCAGAAGCTGGAATGCTGTCCCTGAACTCATGTGATAAGGACTGTAATGAAAGACTTATGGTATTAATAATTTTTTACAGTGTCATATTAGTACTATAGCTCAGCCTGTGCTTTGGCTCTGTATTAAACAAGAGTTGTTTCATTATTATTTTAAGCCTTACATAAGAAGTCAGTGAAAGTAAATGTTCATATGCTGTGTAACATGGTATAAAAAACTCTGGTAAAAAGATGTGCTGGAATATAATCCAAGTTAAAGCCTTCCTTCCTCTTAATTTTTAGAAAATTATTCCTAGTTAATAAATTTTAAATTAGGTTTCCTTTTGAAAATAAGATTGTGATCAGACTAAAAATATATTGAAGGTAATCTTTCTCACTGCTGGACTACATTGGCATTTTTCTAAATAAAAAGAAAATCACAAAATGCACGGAGACATATACAAAACATAATAATGAAAGAACACATACTTCCATGAAACATCAAAAGAATCTGAGAAAGAAGTTGGTCAAATGTGTCAAATACTTGGTTTAGAGACTGCAGGAGGCTTTTTTTCCCCCCAAGTCTCTTTTTTCTGCCAGTATTTATCAGCTCTGATCTGTGATACTTGAACACAGCAGTCCCCAATAGGCACTGAGCTAACCAGATGGGAAAATCTCATCCACCTTTGTCAGCCTTCCTACCAAACACCGCTTTGCCTCGTGGGGTATTCCTGCTTAAGTTTAGAAACTGCATTCACATGTTACCTACTTTCTTGTAAGGTTGTCATGACTGCAGCAGAGTATCATGAAAAGCTGCTGAGCAGAACTTTGAAGGTTCACCTTGCAAGAGTTTGCAAGAAACAGCCCTTTGAAAAGGTAACTGGAGATGTGAGTGATATAAATCCCAAAGAGCCGTCCACTTTCCAGCTCAACTGTTGCTTTATTCAAGCTGGACCCAGACTTTCTGATGTCTTACAGTGCCACAAGGGAAAACAGTGCCAAGGCCCCTCTCCTGCTCTGTGCTGAGAACAGAATGATCATGCTTGGTCTGATCTACAGTGACACAGAATGATCACAGCTTTCAGTAAAATGTGAGTACCAGATGCTCCATACTTCTGCGAGAAAGGTCACTATCTAATATTCATAGAGTCTTTCACACTGTAATCCACCATCCTTCACAGGAAGTTCAGGATGTAAGGCATTTTCCTTACTAAGTAGCAAAACATTAAAAAGTGCATATTGCTAAAAGTTAAAAGGATCTCCTTTACTTGCCCTGTGCATCTTGCAGTTTAAAATCTTCAGTGAAGTGGCAGCCTGTTAGTCATGCACATTTCTTAGTTTTCCTGTGACTAGAAATCAATACTCGCACCAAGGCTTTTGCTGCAAAATGTGACTGTTTCCCCACTGAAAAGAATGTCTCAAAGCATCACACTGACTAGATTCTTACAGAGTTTGTCACCTGAATCAGTTGAATTTCACTGATGGGGAAATCTCAGAGCACAATCTTCCTCTGAACAACCAGAGGTTGTTGCAGAGAGCTTTGTGCTAAACTGAGGGGGCAACATGTACCTGCACCCCTATCTCCTGTAAAAGTTGGCCACAGTTGCCAGCCATGCCAAAAGATACTATTTGATATTCTCTTTCAGAAGTGATGGTCCTGAACGAATCATCTGGGAAGGCTCCCATCTGCCACTGGAACTCTGCCCACAAAGCCAAGGCATTTCAATTGAGTATCAATACCTACTATGTCCTTTATTCAGGTTAAAGTAAAATAAATACTCTATTTTACCATGGCAATAATGTATTTCTTCTGATGTATTTATCAGTAAATATGACAATTCTTGGAGGGCTTGTCACTAGATCTCAGACTTGTGGTTTGTAACATACTTGAGGCAATCAGGAATCCCACAGAAATGCTCTTACTTGTTCCTTCTTAATCACTAATTACAACACTAATCTTAAATGCAGTGATAATCAGATTTCATGTAGTAAAATGCAAGTTTAAAAGATATGTTTCACTATATGTGGTTGAATGGAATTAGGCTTATAAATTGCTAACATCTTTGGCCCAGAAAACAAAACTCAATATAGAAATATGCTGAAATCAGTTCCATGTTTCCCCACAAGTTTGGAAGGGGCTCTTCCCCCAAAATAATACTAGGCGTGAAGGAGCCAATTTCATATCTTTTCTATATTGCTGCTTCTTTCACACCCCTCATTCCATATCCCACACACAGGTAGAATACTTCTCCTTAAACAGGCTGGAGTACTTCTTAACTAGGAGATTTATTGGGCACATTAGTCTTTAAGGAGCCTGTAAGACTGAATAGATGTTTCTGATGTCTAAAAAAGTAAAATATTATAGAGGTACCAGATGCTCCAGAAAACTTTTAACTCTGCTTTTATACCTGTGCTTTAATAAAACAAAAGTCATCAAGTATAATGAAAACCTGAATACTAAAACAGTAGAGTAATCATTTACCCTATCAGCAGCCCAAGGGAAATGCAGTGGCTGTAATGGTATGAAAAATGGTATAGGAATAGGTCAGTAATTCCAAAAGCATAAGAGGAAGAAATAACATAAGAGGAAACTGTGACATCAGAGAAACAGAGAAGCAAAATTTAAAGGTAGAATTTTATAGGGACCTCAGACTCATTCATGAGAACACTACTGATTCACTAAAACTAAAATTATAATCAATCTATGAAATTCAACCTCCACATAAATCAGTGTCAAAATCTGACTGGAATCCAAATGAGTTAATATTTCTGTTGAAATGAATAAAATTAGAGCAGGTGTGAGTCAACTAAAAGCATCTGCCATGCATGTCCAGTCAAACTAACTTAAATAGGATTGAGTTTATGGGCACTTTTAACACAAAGCAGTGCTCAGAACACTGCACATGGATGAGAATTTAGTAAAGGACTTGGGTAGTTTGATTTCTTTCTTAAATAATACATGTTTGCTCTGAACTGTATACACTGCATTGTCTGTTCTATTTGTGCTAGAAATGAATGGCAAAGATATAAACAATTTATAAGGGTGGTACATACTGAGTGGTTTCAAAACCCTAGAGATTAGTGAATAATAAATAAAGCCAGGCCTGTTGTTAGTACTGTAATGCTTCACTGTTTAGGTCACATATGATTATTGTGCTAATGTCATTTTTGGGATGAAGTGGTTATTAAAATCACAAGGGTGTATTCCCAAGGGTTTCACTGAATAAAGCAGAGGTTGATTCCACTGCCACTGACTTTAGCAAGAATGGGGTAAAGCTCTAATTCATACAAACAGTATTGCACTATTTCTATTTTAAGGATGGAGAATATGGGACAAAGGAATTAATATGATTTGTTTACAGCCACAGAGAAAGTCAGTCTTGGAAGTTTTTGTTTCTATTCTGTTCTGTCCTATTCTATTCTATTCTGTTCTATTCTATTCTATGCAGCTTGGGTCACTGCCCTCATCCTCATAACTTCCGAGAACATCCCGAGAGTTGCTAGACAGTATGTTCTGTATTCACTTATTATTTGCTTTTGAAAGATGCAGTTTTACAAAAGAGTCAGGCATTAAGTTGGTTTTAGATGGGGATTCAAATTACAGGGTTTTTTGTTTCTTTGCTTTGGATTGGATATGGAGTTTGACCCATGGAGCCGTAAAAGGAAAAGGGAAGACTCATTTTTGTTTTGACTGAAGGAAAATGTTTTGCTGTCCTCTGTTTTTAGTGCCTAAGCTGAGATCAAATGTCTGTACACTGTGCTTGCCATGGAGTATGGAGCCACTTAAAGTGGTCTTCAGGCCCTGTGATTTAGGGAGTTCCAGCTCCCATACAGACTTTATCTCTGTGAAGGGCATCTCCACTGTGCTTGACAAATGCAGGTGCCTGAGCTCTCAACAGTAGCCTGGATCCAGACCATTGAGCACTTCAAGGCTAGCAATGGACATCTAAAATTCCATTTGAGCTGTTGCAGACAGACAGTGTAAGAAATTCTGGGGAGGTTAGCAATCCTTTTGATAGTTCAACGTGCTAAATAAATGTGTAATTGGTCTTGCGCTATCTAAAGTTTCCTGAGTTCTGAAAATTTCATGTCTGTTTCTATGGCAGGTTTACATTCTAGCTGATAATGAGTGGAGACTATAAAATTAAAACACATAATTTCCTGCCACAGAGGGCCTTTGAGTTCTTAGCCAACAGCAAATCACAGTTGCTGTTCTAATTCAGCAGGACACTCTTTCCACCAATCAAACGCTTACAAACTCTTCAAAAACGTGACTTTCATGTCGTGGAGGCACAAGCTGTTCAATATTCACCAAAGCTCAGCAATGCTAATGCAGCTGTTAATTCTCGATTTGCCTGCTGACACTCATGCCACTACACAGAATTTCAGAATGTCTTGGGGTGGAAGCAGCCTTAAAGTTCATCTTAGCTCCTACCCGCCTGGTCAAAACCAGCGATGCCACCCACTAGATCAGGTTGCTCAGGGACCCATCCAATCTGGCCTTGAACACTTCCAGGGATGGGGCATCCACAGCTTCTCTGGGCAACCTGTTCCTGTGCCTCGCTACCCTCGGAGTAAAGAATTTCTTCCTTCACACCAAATTTAAATCTCTCCTCTTTCAGTTTAAAACTGCTCCCCTTGTCCGATGACTGTCGACCCATGTAAAAAGTCGCTCTCCATCTTTCCAAATACGAAGAACAAGCCGAGTTTATTTTATTTTTTAACATCTTTTCCCCGCCTTAGTTTCCAGACGGGACTGCCTTCTTTCCCTGGTCCAGGTGCTGCCCGGGCGAGCACACGCACTCCCATACTCCCGCTCTCCGCTGCAGCCGCGTCGCTGGGCTCAGTACAGCGGCCGCTGCCCTCCCTGCCTGCTGTCCGCGTTCCTTCCTGCCCGCTGCCCTCCCTGCCCGCTGCCCACGGCGCTGCCGCAGCCTCCGCGGACGCGCCCCCGCGTCTCGCCCGGCCGCCCGCCCCCCTCGCAGCCGTGCCCGTGACCGCTCCCCCGCTCCGGCCCTTCCCGTGCGGCGGCGGCGGCGGAGGGGGNAAAAAAAAAAACAACAACCACCGGAAAAACAACCAAACAACCCAAACCGTGTATACGTGTATATGTTCGTTTGGTCTTTTCCTCTCCAAACATCAGGGCAACCGCGAAAAGTTTATATACGTTGCTGCTGCCGACGCGGGTTGTGGCAGAGAGACGCGGAAAAAGGGGAATGGGGGATTAAAAAGCG
>VXAC01001681.1:300442-420068 GCA_013399225.1 Rhipidura dahli
GCAGGTGCTGCGGGGGGGGGGGGGGAGGCAGGATGCCCTCGGGCCATCCTGGCAGTGTGTATTTGCTGTGGGGGATGCAGCTGGTGTTGCCTGGAGGGTACAGATGGTGATGCTCTGGAAGTCGCTGCTGTACTGGGAGGATGGTGGGGAGAGGGAGGATGGATTCATGTTGCAGATGCAGCACTCTCCGCTCGAAGTGGCAGTGGGGGGGCAGTGGGCGGGGGGTGGCGCCAGCACTTCCTCACACCCCTGTACCTCTCTCTTCTCAGCACTTGCTCCTCTTCCTGCTCTTCGTTGGGCCTTTCAACTGCTTTGCCAGTTACAGCCGTGCCACTGAGCTCTTCTACAGCCTCAACGAAGGGCTGCCTGCTGGCGTGCTCATCGGCAGCCTGGCCCGTGACCTGCGGCTCCCAACGGCTGATGGCCAACACCCTGCATCTCTGCAGCCCCCACTCTCCTTCACCCTGGCCTCCCATGGCTTGGGGGGACAGTACGTGCAGCTGGACAACCGCTCCGGGGAGCTGCACACCTCAGCTGTGGAGATAGACCGGGAAGCTCTATGTGTGGAAAGCAGTGGGGCCACCATCTTTGGGGGATCAGCTGCTGTGTCCTCTTCCTCCCCGTCACCAGAGTCATGCCTACTGCTGCTGGATGTGCTGGTACTGCCACAGGAGTACTTTCGCCTGGTGAAGGTAAAAATTGCTATCCGTGATGTGAACGACAATGCGCCCCGCTTCCCTGTGCCCCACATCCGTCTCTCGGTGCCTGAGAATGCACCCGTGAACACCCGCCTGGCTATCGAGCACCCCGCCCTTGACCCTGACATGGGCACCAACGGTGTCCAGACCTACCGCCTGCGAGATAACTATGGTGTCTTCACCCTGGATGTGGAGGAGAATGAGAATGGGGAGAGGACTCCCTACCTGATTGTTATGGGGGCGCTGGACAGGGAGACCCAGGACGAGTATGTCACAGTCATCGTTGCTGAGGATGGAGGGACACCTCCGCTCGTGGGCAGTGCCACCCTCACTGTTGGCATCAGCGACATCAATGACAACTGCCCCCAGTTCAACAACTCTCAGCTCAACGTCACCCTTTATGGGAATTCCAGCCTAGGGACACATGTGGCTACTGTCCACGCAGTAGACATGGACCTTGGATCCAATGCCCAGGTCACCTACTCGTACAGCCAGAAGGTCCCCCAGCCATCCAGAGACTTGTTCCATCTGAACGAAAGCACAGGAGCCATCACACTCTCCAGTAAAGTTGATGGGGACACTCCGAGGCTACACAGGCTGATCATACTGGGCAATGGTCCTGGCTGTATTCCTGCTGTGATCACAGTGCTGGTGACCATCATCAAAGTCATGATGAGGCCACCTGAAGTTGTTCCTCGTTTCATAGCTAATGAGGTGGAAGGGGTGGTCTACTTAAAGGAACTGGAGCCTATCAACACACCTATAGCATTTTTTACCATCAAAGACCCTGATGAAAAATACAAAGTCAGTTGCAATTTGGATGGTGATGGGCCTTTCAGACTTTCACCGTACAAGCCATACAACAATGAATACCTTTTGGAAACTACAAAGCCTTTGGACTTTGAGACACAGCAGCTGTATGAAATCTCCGTAGTTGCATGGAACTCGGAAGGATTTCATGTCAAGAAAGTTATCAAAGTACAGGTTCTGGATGACAATGACAACTCGCCAGTTTTCTCTGAACAACTGATAGAATTGTCCATTGAGGAGAACAATGTTCCTAATGCTTTTTTGACCAAACTGCATGCTACTGATGCAGACAGCGGAGAAAGAGGGCAAGTGTCCTATTTCTTAGGTCCTGATGCCCCTTCCTATTTTGCTTTAGATAAAACCACAGGAGTTCTTACAGTTTCCACCCAACTGGACAGAGAAGAAAAAGAGAAGTACAGATACACTGTCAAAGCAGTAGATTCTGGATTCCCTCCAAGAGAATCAATAGCAACTGTCACTATCACTGTATTGGATAAAAATGATAACAGTCCAAGATTTATCAATAAGGATTTCAGCTTTTTTGTGCCAGAGAACTTTCCAGGTTTTGGTGAAATTGGAGTTATAAGTGTCACAGATGCTGATGCAGGGCAAAATGGATGGGTTGCCCTTTCAGTTCTGAATGGAAGTGATATTTTTGTTATAGATACTGGAAAAGGAGTTTTGAGAGCTAAAGTCTCCCTGGACAGGGAGCAGCAAAGCTCCTATGTTCTGTGGATTGAAGCAGTTGATGGTGGTGATCCTGCCCTGTCTTCTACAGCAAAAATAACTATCCTTCTTCTGGACATAAATGACAACCCTCCTTTGGTCTTGTTTCCTCAATCTAATATGTCGTACTTGTTGGTCCTTCCTTCTACCCTTCCTGGTTCTCCCATCACTGAGGTCTATGCTGTCGATAAGGACACTGGCATGAATGCAGTCATAGCCTACAGTATCATAGGAAGAAGAGGCCCCCGACCCGAATCATTTAGGATTGACCCCAAAACTGGTAATATCACCTTGGAAGAGTCCCTGATGCAGAATGACTATGGCCTCTATCGGCTGCTTGTAAAAGTCAGCGATCACGGCTACCCAGAACCTCTCCATTCCACTGTCATGGTGAACCTTTTCGTCAATGATACCGTCAGCAATGAGAGCTACATTGAGAGTTTGTTGAGGAAGGAGCCTGATATCAATGTAGAAGAAAAACAGCCACAAATATCTATAGAGCCTACACATAAAAAAATTGAGTCAGCATCCTGCATGCCTACCTTGGTAGCTCTTTCAATAATAAGCTTGGGTTCAATTGCTTTAGTAACAGGGATGGGAATTTACATTTGTCTAAGAAAAGGGAAAAAGCATCACAGAGAAGATGAAAACTTGGAAGTACAAATCCCATTAAATGGAAGAATTAACCTACATATGTTGGAGAAGAAACCAATGGAGATTTCTAACATTTGATCTTCCTTTGTGTATAAATCCAACATCTGAGAAACCCCGGACAACTCTAAATCACCTAGCTGTAGGTTGTATTGACAGAGGTTGCAATGAAGGACTGCTAATTTATAACTTAATATTATAATTGTAAATAGCTGTTTACAGTTTTTTAAATTCAATTTCAGTGTACAGCTTTTTTATGAAATGTTAGTAGCTAAGAGCTAGCACCCTGACTATAAAAACATGGACATCATTTCCAGCTTTCATAAATCAATAAGATCAGTGAACATAAAAAATGGGAAGGTAAGATGATTCTTTTAAACTCAAGTTTTAAAAGTCTTTTTAACCACGAGAGGGCATCAGATGCTCCTGAGCAGGGAACTGTTCGAGGTACTGTCCATGAGATAAACAGAATATATTTTAAATATATTGATTTTAATATAAAATACCTATTGGCATACAGACATTTAACCACTAAAAAAAAAAAAAAAAAAAAAAGAAATGTCTGTCCCCCTGTATGTATAATAAAAATTATAAGTATGTTAAAATGCACTAGTAATGAACAGCCGAATGTTTATTACCTCACAAGTAAAGCTTATATAGTAGGATAGAAGAGGCATTAACAAGAAGTGCAATTCCTGTTGAGCAAGAATGCAAGATATTGTAATGAGAATCTGAACTGCTGTGACATATTCATTTTTCTCCAGATTTCACCCTCATTATCATTTGCTCCAGCAATCTGCTGGTCATTTTTATGGAAAAATTATATTTAATATTTCCTAAAGCAAATAAGGACAGAGCCCCATCCTCATCCTCATAAACATGCCAGATGCAAGGAAGCAAAGGAATGGCTAACTCTTAAGTTGTCACAAAAGTGGTGGTGTTTTTTTGTACTTTGAGCAATCTGTCAGTAGTACTCCATCAGTTTGGTTGTGCAGTAGATTTTTGTTATGTGTTACTTCTGAATCTGATCTGCCAGATGAAAACAAAAATCACTTCACATTCTAAGGAATTGTAGGACTTCTTTTATTCTGACTGTTGCTTCTTTCTGGATTGGTATTTCATGTGAAAGATCTTGTTTCTGACTTTTGGCGACCATTCCTGGCTCCTTTTCACTGGCTTTGATTTTGGATTAGATCCAAAATCTGACTTGTAAGACTGGTGGCATATTTTCTTGATAATTTATTCTTTGCTGTATCCTCTGCAAAAAAGCAGCAATTTTATCAGTAATGTATTACTTTCACTTCATTTTAAGAGCTGAGAACTATCTTTTGTATGATGATTGCATCAAATTTCTCTGTGTGAACAAGATAAATTAGTGTTATGCTTAAAAATTATTATTTTGATTTCTCGCATCATATGTCTGTAATGTACGAAAAGCGTTTATATGTCTGCAAATTAAAGCTATATATTTTCATAATAACTTATTCTCTCTCTCCTAGAATTTTAATTATAAATCTAAATATTATTTCAGTTATAAGAATTGCATTTTTCACAAATGCTTAGGTACTGGCTATCTGGTCCAACATGTCACAATACAGATTAGTACACTTCGAAATCATTAATGACAATTTATGCTGTGCTTCTTGAAATTACCAGCAAAGGCAACTGTATGTCAGTTGATGTAAGTGGTGCAGCAGCTCATACCTGTTGAAAGTAGGGAATGCAATTTGAGGCAGTTTTTGATTTTTCTCTTTGTGACTGGCACATTAATTCACCTTGAACCTACTGAAATGCTAGGGCTTCTGATAGATACTGGTTCCACTTAGCCTAAGTAACAGTATTAACCTAATACCCAGGTTTTGCCATTCTGGCTGTAGGAAAAAGACTGTTTTTTTCAGGTTAGAATATTTTCTGTTTGGGCATGATTTGATAGCTGTGTTTCATGAAAAACTAATTCAGCCTGTCAGAGCTTTGTGGTCAACAACTCTTTTCCTTTATTTTCATGTTATCAAAATATGAAAATGGTGTGTATCCCTGAAATGCATTTGCCACAAAAAGACATTGTTTCTTATCTCTGAAGAAAAATTACATTATGTCTCCAGATACAGCTCCAGTGTTAGAGATACTGTGTACTGCTGTGGTGAGGAAGCTGGATCCTCTGCATTTTTCTTTTCAGTAAGGAGGCAAGGTAACTGAAAGACAGGATTCTTTTCATTGCTCTTCTCTTATTTCAATTAGCAGTCCAGTATATTCTCAAGACAGTTTAAACAGGAGCAAACCCAAGACTTAAGAAACAAAATAGAAAGATAATCCTGATCCTTCAATGTGTGTACATATGACACTGGGCAGATACTTTTATTCAGGTTTGACAGATGCATAGTCTTGACCCTGTTTGATTAAGCTTTGTTTAAACATGCTGTTCTTGTTGCCTTTGTTTTTGTTTGTTTGTTTAGATGAAGCACATTCCTAATGCGCAATAAAATGCAATGTTATGAGCCTATTAAAACCAAAGTAGTGCTCATGAAGCATTTCACTCATGATTTTCTACACATTTAAAGAAAATGGATTTAAAATGACACCTTCAGCTATACTGTTGCACAGTAACTTGTGCAAAAGAATTTACATTGAACAAGACCTTGTTGCAGAGCAGATTTTTGCCTTCTGTGAGTAGCCTTTCTGTGGGTAATGTCACTGAAAATGGCAAAATATGCAGTGAGCCTGCTTTTTTTACTCCATATTTTGTGTTACTTTAAAAACATACCGCTATTAACACCAAGTAATAAGCATAATAGTTAAACATGCAATGTTGAGCCTAACAGTGATTAAAAAACAATAAAACAGGAGTCTTACATTCATAGAACCTGAGAATTTCTTCCTAAAAAAATGCTGTTTCTCAGCTGTAAAATTCTTGATACTGGCTGTATAGCAAATATTTCTATGATGTTGCTATTTCCAAAATATTCCTTACTGAAATTCTTTTCACATGAAAACACATTTTTAATGAGTATAACTAAGTAAATTAGACTCAGATATAAAAGGCCTATTTTATTACCACCTTGAGCAGTGCACTTGCCAAAATATATGCAAATCTTGTCGACACTGGTAGTTGAGCTGGCACAAAAATAAATGTCTCATTCATTTACAGTATCCACAGAACAATCTTAGAGTGAGTGGGTGCCCTTTGTTCATTTTTATAAAAAATTAGATTGTCCTAAGTTTTGTATTGCCAAAATCTCCTGAACTTGCCATGCAAACACTTTTTCATTAGACTTAACAAATTAAAAAATGAAAGACAAGAAATGGGCAGTGAGCCCAGTGGCAGTGGACAGAGAAAATCAGTCTTCTCTTTCTACTTCATTTTACCCTTTTTAAAAGAACTATTTGAAGTTACTGTTTTGATGCAAAACTAACCTAACACCTGGCTGAATATCAATAAAAGATGAGATCTAAAAGTGTGGAAGGGGAATTAGAGCTATTTGCTTTTTCTTGTGTCAAAACTCAGAAAACAATCTTATGGTCTTTTATTTCCATTTTTTAGTAGCAGTGTTCAAACATGCAACTGTGCCACAGAGTCCACTGAGAAGAATGTAAAAATCTTCCACTCTCTTAGCAGGACATCCAAGTACAGTATTAGCAAAACTTGGCCTCCCTAACAGCAGTGACAAACCTTTGATAACTGGGCTGGGGTGCACTGTAAATTTTCTGCCCCTAGTTGCTGTTTGGGGAAAATTGTATTAAAATACTCAGATACATGAAGATGATGAGTAATCCATGACTAATATTTCACCTCCTGGTTCAAAGCAATGAACTTCCTGGGAGCAATGGCCTGCATCACAAAAACACCTTGCAGTTTGGCATTATTGGAGAAACAAGCATCTCTGCCACAAAGAAATCATCAGCTTCATATGCAGAGTGTTTGTTTTCATGATTCATGTGTGTTATCAGAGCCGTAGTGAAAACTGCCTGCCAGCTTCCCTGTACTGTGCTTCTCAGCATCTTCTCGCAGTTTCTTTGTATGTTCCTCTCACTCATGTAACTTACAGAGAAAAACAATGCAAAGCAATTCATTATTAAATATTATCCAGCTGAAACTACCAACTTTTATTTAGACCACTCTCCTTCAGAGCTGAAGTTTGAGGAGCTAAGCATATTTATCTCCATTACCAAAATAATTTGAGTTTAAAGGAGATGTCTGGTGAAATTTAAAGTGGAAATAAAGCTATTTGGCACCCTCATTTCCTATAGAGTAGGTTTGTATAGTTTTTATATGAGTAGCAGTTATTCAGTGAGATAAAAGTTGCAGAAATTCGTTTTATGCTTTATTTTAATAGTGTGAGAAATATTTTGAGGAAACTATTTGAAAGTTATTTGCAACATGTCATAATTTACAGTTTCCTGAGTTAAAACATGCAAAAGTACTTGTGCAGGCAGCATTGCTATTTCCTTTTCACTCTCCATACCAGACTGAACCCGCAGATAAGATAAAACTGTCTTCTGCATTCTGAGATGGTGGGATTTGAGGATTAGGGCTCACAAGCAAATGTAAAGTTTAACAAATTAGGGATGAGAAAAATACTTTTATTCTTATACCACAGATTGATAACTTGCATAATCTTTCTAATGTTTTCTATCTAACTGTTTCAGTGATTTCTGCTATATTTGCATTCTAGTTTCATTTCAGAATCAATTTTAAAGGCCAAATTTCAACTTTTAAATTTTTATGAGTATTTTGAACAGGTGCTAAGAAAAAACATTGTTCTGAATGAAGAAACATTGAATCATTCATAATGCGTTCATTCATTTATTCCATTGCTTGTAAAAACAAATATAGGCTTCCATGTTGGAGTTGCAGGTTTTCATATTGCTAGCTAACACTGCTTGTAAGTAGCAAACACTTAACTGAAATACATCATTAGGAACTACTTCAGCTGTTCAAATCAAGAGGACTTGCATTTTAAGCATCTATTTAGCTGTTTGTCTATTCCCAGCAGGCGTGGCAGTATCCATTTATTGTCCTGTCCTAACTGTTTTGTCCTATTTTCCATCTTCAAAGTTTGGGTTGAGTATTCATCCTCAGAGCAAGCCAGTGAGAACTCTTAACTCTCTATGCATAACAGGAGTGACAGCTTGATTTCTCTGCCTGTGTGTCAGCATCTAATGCTACCTGAGATGCCTTAAGGTATCCCACCTGGCCTCGAGCTGTGCCTCGGGTGGAGTGCAGGCTTTCTCTCCATGAGCTATCACATAGGCCAGCTCAGTGTGGATGCTTTGGCTATTTTAGAAGCTCTTTAGCAAATTCAAATGTGTGTTGAATTGAGTCTTTGATGTGATTCATCTCCATACTCGCACATCTATGTTGTCTACAGACAGGTATTGACCACTGAGCTCGGAGTCTGAGCTTCCACTATAATCTCTGAGTTTCATCAGCACAGTCAGCAGAACTAGAGAGTGCTTTGCTCTAATGTGGGAATTCAGGCAAGGTTTAGCTGCTCTGAAAATTAGTATCAAGTTCTATCTAGATTGCCCTTGAGCATCTAAAGCTTCTGCACAGTGCTGTCAGGAAGTCTTTGCCTTTCCAGAGTAGTAGCTAGGTGCCAGGAGAGCAAAGCAGTGCCTAAGATGGCATGAGAAGACTATGGATAGGCATGCATATCCCACATACGGTGGTGACACAGCGAGTGTATCAACCTTTCAACTCCACTGAGCAGAGCTTGGCAGACTGTAAGAGGAACATAAAACATAGATCAGAGACATCTGATACTTAGTATCAGAGCAAAAAAAAAAAAATGACCTGCAAGCCTAAAATGTAGCTAGTATCATAACTAACTGATAGGCTCTGAAACGTAAATTCATCCCGCGTAGTATTGCATGCAAGTCACTCCTACAGGACACAGTAAAAGAATGTGTACCTTTGATTTATAGGATGGCAGAGTACTTGCTGCTGAGGAGGTGAGAAAATTTTGTTATTTTTCAAGTGTTTTCAGTTCTGTATTTGGAGCTGATGGTAAAGACATTTCTTGGTAAGGACACTCTCCCAAGCCTTCTTTTGCAAACTGAGCTATTGTTTTGAATTCAGAGACTCAAATGTCAAAATCTTCCAAGGCTGAAGAGACACGATCATGCTTGTCTACTAGAGGAGCATTCCGTGGAACTGGAGATACTTGGCCTTGAAACACTTTCAAAACTTTTCTTTAAACAATTAGTGACAGTTGAGAAAACCAGGGAAAACACAGTTCTGTGCTTTTTCCTCCTTGATGAGCAGATTCTGATACTCACGCACATGAAAAAAATTGGAACAATTACCTTAGATATTTTTCAGAGGTAATAGTCTCCTCAAAGTTCAGAATTATTTCAAACCTATTATCTTTATTTGTGCTGTAATCATATTAAAATTACAATCTCAAGACATTTATGGGATAAAGGTGGGTCATCCTCTGTCTAAAGCTCTATTTTCTGAGAAGTGTATTTATAAAGGGTCTGGCTGACAGGGCACAAAGCAGAACTGCTTCTCAGGATGTGTTCAGGACAGATGGAAATAGAAAAGAACAGAAGTCAGCAAGAATAAATAAATGCAGTCAAAATGAAAGGGCCCTTTTCTAAAATTGCATGTGGGAAACAAAAATAAATGGTCAGAAACAATAAAAAGGATTTTTCTGGGTCAGTTGGATTTACTGTGTATGATCAGCAGTATTAAATGTCCCCTTTCAGCAATCTCTCATCATTTTTCTTAACCTTAAGGATGAGAGCTTGTTGCAGAGTTTTGGGACCTCCTGACACAATGTACTAATACAAAATACATTAAAAACAGATTCATATTGTCAGCAGGTCACAATTGCATAGAGAAATCAAGGCTTTGAGTAGAATATTTTTAAAGAGTCTGTTTTATTATGATAACAGCATTCTCTTTTCATGGTGCTTTTCTGTATGTTATTATATTGGGTGCATTCATTTTTGCAAACTTGGGATAAACCATTTTATTGCAAACATTTGCATCTTCTCAGCCAATATAGAAGCTGATACTGTGACATAATTTTTCCTGTGAATGCTGTTAATGTAATGAGAACTTTTCTTGCAACTGTACACAAATAGCAGACATGGTTCTGCCCTCACTTTATCCTGAAGTGCATAATGATAGGGTAACCTTCACCTTTATGAACAGAATAAACATTTCATTACAGTAGGACAAGAGGGTTCTGATATACCTCTGTGTTAATACAATGTACATCCTGCAGATGTTTTCTCAAATGGCTGCCTTGCATATCTGTAGAAGTTCTAGAAGTCATCTACTCATTTTGAGAGTGTCTTTTATTTTTCTGTTGTAAGGCGTACGTGAAAAGCAAAGGGCACACGGTTGTACTGGTGTTCTCTTTTATTTATCTCTGTTTACCAAGGTAAGTTTAGCTGAATTGAAAACACAAGGATACATGTCTTTAACTGGCTTTTTTTTAATTTGAATTTTGAAACATTGTATATAAAATTGGGCACCTGAAAAGCAGCTATGCAAAAATCTGAAAAAAGCAGTAACGAAAGGAAGCATGCAGGAAAAAGAAATGTTTTGGATTAAAATTCAATCTTGAAAGTTCACCATAAGGTAATTAATGTATTAATCTCCTCAAAGAAGTTTTTCAGCTCGCTCAGACACAATGAAAATAATTCAGTCCCTTCAGCTGTATGTACACAGGACACACCCTCACACCTGCAGTCCTTTCAGGAGGTGAGTAGCCTCATTTCTCACTAATATAAATCCAGTTTAAAAGTGTTCAAGTATTCATGTTAAACTATAGTTTAATATGGAAAAAATCAAAACCATCCCCATTACAGCTATTTTGAAGGTATCAAAAATTAAATATTACAAGATCAGACTATTTGTATTGGTTATAAATTCTGCTTGCTATTGTCTTTGATATTGGCTATCAACTTCTATCCACTGGTAATTTTTTTTAGCTGAATGTATTGGACAAATACCTTAATCAACAATATTTTTATCACTTAGAAAATATTGGAACAAAAACCGCAAGATTTTTTTCCATGATTTTATCTTCTGGAATAAATATTACATTATTAAAAAGCAATACCTTTTTTTCCCCCTGTAATTATCAGCTATGATATGGAATTGTAAGGCCATTACAGAGTATTCAAAGATTTTTCTCTTAATATTTTTTTTAGAGCCTGATAATATTTCGTAATTTTCCAAATAAACTTTTAGATTTTGGCTTGTAATATAATGACAAAGGCAGAGATTCCAGTATTAGCAACATCCAGAAATGCCAAGTTGTGAGCGATTCCCAACACAGATTGATGTAATCGAAGCTTCATAGCTCTGTATAAGCAATTTGTGTGCACACACATCTAAGATTGCTTCTCTAGTCAAGACAACTCTACAAGTCTCTTATTGGGAATGTGAGTGGGTTATGACATCTCCACCACTCTCAGTGTGATGCCTTAAGAGGCCACCTGAAAACAGAGACCAGGCAGGAGTAAGGGAATAAAGGTGGGTGGTTATTTGAAAGGCCTTCAAGGTACACTTCAGGAGCCAGAGGCTGCTGCCAGAATGGACCCCAAGATGGACCACAGGTCACGAGTTCTTTACACCTTTATAGGTTTGGTTCATTTGCATAGCCAGGGTTAATTCTCCAATTAAAGCTTCAGTTTAATGATGTAATTCCCCTCAGCTTGCCCCCCTTTCAGAGGCTTTTGGTTTACACTTTTTGGGCCCAGGACAGTCTAGGTGTCCTTGAAGAGCGGGCCCGGAGAGGCTTTGTTATGACTTCTCAGCACGAGAGAGCAGAAATTAACAGGCTACAAGAAACCTGAGTTACACACTAAGCAGTGCAGGATTTTGGAAAAATACAAAAGTCAAAACCTAAGGCATCAAGTGCACAGAAGAAAGACATTACAGCAGAGCCCTTGCAAAGGCACCTCAGTTAAATAGCTGAAATTAAAGAGTGAATCTAGATTACGTACTGGAACAAGAGACAACCAAGTATCATCTTTGCTTTTCCTAGTTACAGGGGATGGGAAACACTCCTAAAATGGTGCCACATATGAAATCTCTATACATGCTGAGAGAAGTTCCTTTTCCAATTATGGAGGTTTTTGCATTAGTGTTTGCTTGTTTTTTTATTAAATCTTTGTAAGTGTGGAAGTAAATCCCTTTGAAGTGATAGGGATAGCTGCATTTTATGGAACTGGCAGGTTTTTGCCGTGCCACTTACTCCTTGTAAAAATGAAAACCCACAAATCATAAGAAAGAATGAAATACAGCACGCATAGAGGCAAGGAAAGGAGTCTCTTTCCTACTCTGTCTTCTCAAGTCTGCAGGTGAGAGATGGCAGTGTGCCGATTATGCAGCTCTTCAGTGGAAGTTGTGTGTGTGATAAGAAATACTGTGTGGGAATTACAAAACCGGTGTGTGTAAATCTGCTCAAGGGGAGTAAAAAAAACTCCTTCTAGCCTAATAAAGATGCACAGATTGCTGGTAAGATTTTGAACTGTTGCATGGGTCAAAAAGAGCACAACAGCTAATACATCATTGCCTCTTTAGCGTGTATCAGAAAGCAATAGGTAAAACTAGGTGAGTCATTTTACTTTTATTGCAAAACAGTATCCAGAAATAATTTGCTTGAATTTAGGCTACTTTTGAATTGAGTGTTCTACAAGGTGATCTGGGTGAAAAAACTCAATTTGATATGTGAAACAGTCTTCAAAAGACATGCAATTTTTACAGATTCTTTCCAGATAATGATTAATAATAAGCTACTGTAGAATTGAAATCTTTTTCACAGTTTTTTGGGGATTTCATCACTTTCCTTCAACCTTCATGAACTAAAAAATAAAAAGATGGGAATAGTAAACCATTTGAACTATCTGAAATTTATTAAAGACAATAAAAAGAAGGGCCCTCCCTGCCCCCCACAAAAAAAAAGAGGAAAAAAAGGAAAGTATTTTGAAGCATACCAAGAAATAAGATATACCTAGGAGCAATGAAACAAATTGCCATAGTGGCCAAATTAAAAGTACAGTAAGAAGTATCAGCAGAAATTAATGTGGAGAAGGTACTAAAACCTATCAGATGAACAATTATGGGTGAAATGGAACACAGAAAGAAAAAACTTCAGATTTTAAGAATTCACATGTAAATGAAAGAGAAAAAATTCCAAAAATCATACAACCAGATGCATGTGGATTTGTTCCTTTTTCTCTAGTTTATAGAACTGATGGCTATGACTCTAAGTGACTATGACCTGAATTCTAAGTGTTCTATATATTAGTTCAGTAATATGTCCACCCTCCTTTGCTTTCCGAGAAAGGATTTTTTCTTTGACATATAGTGGTGTGATCTCTCATCATTTCTTAGTGAGATGATTGTGACCTTTTTCAGGCAACAAACATAGGGAAAGATTGAAAGATAAATATAAGTTGTAGTGAAACTTCTGGCATATGCTTAAGAACTGAAGATCCCAGGAGGGAAAAAAAAAGTGACATATGAGGAGTTAACACAGGTAGAAGTGAGACGTAGCTAGGATACAATAAAGATGCTGCTGTAAGAATTCAATTAATTATTATTAAAGTTGCACAATGAATAAAATTGCAGTAGTCTATGAAATGAAAACAAACCAACAAAATGATGGTAGAAAATTTCTAGGTCCAGCAAGATGCATTTTCCTTTAGAATACAACTATTAAATACTGAGTTTAGATACCCAATTCTTAGCTCAAACTCTGTAACTTCAAATTAGCTCAAATTTGTAAAAAAAATTAGTCTGAAAAGTAGTTTTTAAGGCACAGATAGAAAAAAAAAAAAAACAAAAAAACTTCTAGAGGACAAACTGGATCTTCTTTCCACCTGAGAGCACAGAGATACTCCAGGGTACTCTTGTAGCTTTTTAATAATGCGTCTCAATTTCATCTGTAGTCTTTGAACATAGTCTCTGCACCAAGGGTTTGAACCACTGCTTTTCCATAAAAGAATTTTTTATCTTCTGAAGTGCAGTAGAGAGAGAAACCCTCATTCATCTGGTAATGAATGAGTGGGAAAGAAATTATATTCTTTATTTCATGAGGATTAGAATTTATTTCCCATACCAAACAGAATACTGAACAGCAGACACCAGAGTTGAACCATTTTTTCTAGATTTGGTGGTGGTTAATTTGTTTAAATCACAGAGTAACTAGAAGAATATTGATGTTATACCAATATTTAGAATGGTAAGATGTGATAACCCAAATATTTACAAGTACAATAACATAAAACTTAGGCAAAATAAAGAAAAACTGTTTTGCAACTAACATAGCAGTGAATTGGGACCTCTGTTATAAGGACATGGACCTATCAGAGCGAGTCCAGAGGAGAGCCACTAAGTTGATCACAGGGCTGGAGCACCACTCCTGTGAAGGCAGGCTGAGAGAGCTGAGGTTGTTCAGCCTGGAGATGAAGAGGCTTTGGGGAGACCAAAGAGCGCCCTCCAGTACCTTAATAGGGTCTACAAGTGAGCTGGAGAGAGACGTTTTACAATGACATGAAGTGATAGGACAAGGGGGAATGGCTTTAACCTGAAAGAAGATAGGTTTGGAACAGAAATTAGGAAGAAATTCTTTACTGGGAGGATGGTGAGGCAGAGGAACAGGCTGCCCAAAGAAGTTGTGGATGCTCCATCCCTGGAAGTATTCAAGGCCAGTTTGGATGGGGCTTTGAGCACCCAGTGAGAGGTGTCCCTGCCTGGGTTGGGGGATTTGGAAGTAGATGATCTCTAGAGTCCCTTCCAACCCAAACCATTCTAGGATTCTGTGAATTCAAGAATGCATGGCAAATAATCAGAGTAGAAATGATCCTGTGCAAAAGCTCATCTTTTCAACACAGTGAACCTGAATTTACTCTTTGACTAAATTATAAACTTTGTGAACTCAATCACGAAGTCAACCTAGTATAAGATATTTTTCTTTCAAGTGAATTACATACTTCAAAATTTAGTATTACATGATTTCAGTCAAACAAGTTTAGCAATTACTAAATTTAATGCAGTTGCTACCCTTTAATGTGAGATGTCAGGCAAAAAATCAGTGGGAAAATATCCTTTTCAGTGGGAAAATATCCTTTAATGATGGGTTTTATGGACAGATTCTGTGGATATAAATTTTAATTTTATGTTCCTTAATAAAACCCAAATGAATAAACAATTTTACTTGTACTCCAATGTAATGCCATAAAGATATGAAAAGGAAAAAGAAAAAGCAAGAAAAAAAGCCTAGGTTTTGGGGGTTTTTTTTCTGGTTTTGTTGTTCTATAAACAGAAAAGTAAAAAGAGAAATAAAGAAATAATATTATTCTGTACAAGGCATTAGTGAAAAAAGAGTTGGAACATTGCAACCAATTTTGATGTTATATTGTAAAAGGTCATTTAAAATGGGATATATGTAAATAAGTCAGAATTCTTTTTGAAATTGAGAGAAAATTAATTCATTTGAGAGACTCGAGAGTTAGTCTACTTTATTTTTCTTAAAGGAAGTAATGGACTGATTGCTTTGGAAAGAAGTTCTAAACACAGCATACTTGTTATTGTAGAAAAAATGAAGGAGTAAAAGTAGGCATTTGGTGTCTCTAGATCAAAGCTGAATGACATTCTGAAATGTAACCTGAAACAGTCAGGCACAATTAATTGAGATCAAAGAAATACCTAGTGGATTAAATATTGAGCATTTGTAACTTGATGAACTAGAGGCAGACTAGATGTAGTGATGTGGTGCTAGACCTTTTGGAATAATGACATAGATTGATTTTATATTACCTTAACTTTATATTTGCCTTGATTTTAACCTTTTCTTTTCTTTTCTTCCCCTCCCCATGTTACTGGAATGGTTAGGTGAACAAACTGAAGTTATCTGTTAATGTATCTGAAATCAAAAACAAGTTATATTTTAAAATAATTTCAAATAAAACCACTTATAATAAAGTGTCTGATATGAAATTTGAACTATAGCAATCACAATAAAATCTGTGGTGGTCTAAACTATACAGACAGATTTTAAAATGTGAATACTCTTTCTTCTTATATTCACTCATTGATTTGACTATGAGCTAAACAATCCTCTGTCACTGTAATTATTGAATACTTAGAATAAAAAAAGTAGACAGTGTGGTGGATTGACCTTTGGTGGGTATCTGGCAGCCAGCTAAGGTCAACTCACCAGAGAGAGGTTCTCAAGCAATGGAAAATAAAATGTTCTCTATCAGCATATTTATAAACTAATTGTTAAGAAAGACAATAAATACAGAAACCACCAAGCAAAAAAAAAGAAAAAAAAAAAAAAAGAGATCAATATTAAATCAGAGACTTCTGCACTGAGAGTACTCCTTGGGATAAGACAGAAAAATAATGAAGGATATGGTTTGTTCTAAACATGTAAAATGAACTTTTCCCATAATCAGTCTCCATATGTAGAACTACTTCTAGAGAAGTAAACTGAATACAAATGTGTCAATATGATTTTGTACATTATAGAAGTTTTCAACTTATTTAATTTTTTAAGCCAAGGAATCTCTTTCTGTCTTTTCTACCCTGCAGAAATTAGCCAGTGGAAAGTACAAGCACAGGTGCCTAGTGAGCATTAATATTCATGCAGACGTACGTGCATACCAATGTGTGACACACGTGAAAATTGTATGGCATGAAGCCTAAATTGTAGGCATAAATTTCAACTCTGCATCTAAGTAGAACAACCTTATCCTAGTCTGTGTGGAAGTCAGATGATTCTCCTATTACTAGCCCATAGTTTAATCACTTTTTCTGAGCAGCCTGGCCATGTACTTTCATCTACCTTGGCTAAACTGAGGGGAACACTCTTTGCAAATTCAAAACAGAGGCCATTGAGGACCCCATACAGAGAAGGGAGGATCAGAGCAAGGGTTCTTGCCCATCATTCATATGGAAGTGCCCATACAGAACTTCTCTTTCTCAGTTCAGAAGGTGAGATCAACTGGTGTATTACATGGGAAACCAAGGCAGGCAGGATAGGTTGGAAATAAATTTCTACTCAGCTGCATCTAAATGGGCAGTTGATAGCACTGAAAAGTTCAGTGAAATCTTAACATTTGGCAATTATTGGGCAGATGACTACAATGCATGGGTACATTAAGCAGTGCTCTGTAACTGACCTGGCTGGCCTGGACTAACCCAGAAGTGATAGGTCCAATATCCAACTATTGCTCTTGTGGGACTGTCGTTTTTCCCTCAAGCAGTACTGTCACTGGTTATATACTGGCCTTGTCATTGTCCCTTTAACTGTTCTGAAATACTTGGACCATCCTCGAGAGTTTCAAATGAAACAAATGACTGCAGTTATAGAATAAAATCTTGCTCCTACTCACCTATTATTCACTGCAGATAAATCATGGGTTTAAGTTGACATCAAACATAGACAGGTCTGGTTTTTATTGAGCTATTATAACCATGATTTAAAATTTATTAAACTCATTGCAGAAGTCCAGCTTTTAATTCTTTTCATTTCAGTCTGTGCCACCCTCACGGCTGATCTCTGTAACAGGCAATTGCTCCCCTTTGTGATGTAGATGACCAGTGGGGTTTTAATTTTCCCAGCAGATGTGGTGAGAACCCGAGGAAGTGAGGTGAT
Source organism: Rhipidura dahli (assembly GCA_013399225.1). NCBI lineage: Eukaryota > Metazoa > Chordata > Aves > Passeriformes > Rhipiduridae > Rhipidura > Rhipidura dahli. The sequence goes on from VXAC01001681.1 coordinate 317,955, forward strand.
GAGCACTTTCAATTGGAAGTGTGTATCTTGGTTTATCTTGCGCCTGTGAAGAACATCAGGCAGTTCTGTGATTTACAATAATTGCTATGCATTCTAGAAATTGCTCAGATTATGGCAGGGTTTACTCACTTTATTATTACTTTGGTTTAACAGAAACAGATTGTTGCAAAAAAAATCCCCAAACAACCCAACAAAAAACTCATATAAATCAGCGAACCAACCAGCCAGAAGCTCCTCTTGCCTCTTCTCCCCCCATCCCCGTGTTGGAATAACAGTGTATATCCATTAAGAATGCCTGAAAAAAGTTGTCAGAAGCACATTAGAAGGAGGGATGGAGACACCCCCATGTAAATGCCAAGAATTTCCCAGTTTCTATAACAATAATAAAGCCTTTAAATACAGAGTTTCAATAGATTTTAATAATCTTTTTGTCTTAGTTGAAGCTTTTATTCTCTGAAAATGAAACAATATAAATTGGTTTGAGGGTATCTCATATACTCTAGTTATCAGTAATCACATGCTCACTAAAACAAGACTTAGAGCTGCTGAAGGCAGTCACACTGTTAAAGTTAGTTCACATATCCACAATACATTGTAGACAAAGACTCAGTGTTCCAGAGGAAAAAATCATGTGCTCGAAGACTGCATTAGATGGGGAAAATGCCAGGAATCAGAAAGGATACCTTTAGAGAAAGAAGATAAGGAACAGTCAGTTCTATGTCTGAGGTGGTGACAGCTGTGCATATGCCTGACTTGAAGTCTTAAAAGGGAAGTTAAGAAAAATATTAAAAAATTATAAAATTTGTTTGTATTGACCTAGAATTAAAAGGTAATTTTCCACACAAACACACAATAATAAAATAACAATTATTTCAGAGCTCATGAAAGATTTAAGTTTTGAGTTCTTTCAAAAAAATTAGGAAGCAAGGGAATGCTAACAGAAGAGATGTTACAACAGTCTTTTTTATTATTTATGCTATTTACTTATTTTTCTCCCTCTCTGTGGAATACCCGTATTCACCTTCTTTCTTTGCATGCAGATATTTAAAAGATATCTAAAAGATTTTTTAGATATCCATATCTAAAGAAAATACCCTAATACCCACTTTAGTTAGTACAAGTGGGTGTTCTTAATCTCTTCTAATGATACTGTACTTGGAATAACCAAAAAATAAAACAAATATTAAATAGGGTTCAGATGTCTTATCTGCTGGGAAAGAATAGTAACCATGTGGCTCTTTATTTGCTTGTCCTTTCCTGTTCCTTTGTTTGATGACAGAGAAATCTCCTAATTTGCTGCTGATTTTTGTAACAAATTAGGTTCTTCCTTTGTGGTTGGATAAATAAAAGAATATATTTATAGCTGCTGTATTACAGACTGGAATATTAAGTGATTTTTCTAAATGAAGGAATTATGAAAACATTAATGAAAAGGTTAAGATAAAGAGAGGGGGATGAAAGGAAATGAGTAATTAAGGCCTAAATAACAGTAATAATTAGCCTTTACATCAAATAAAAATATCTTGTATAATCACTAAACTCCACACATGGTGAAAAGGCAGGAGGAAGCAATCCCACAAGTCTGTCTGCAGATATTCGGAAGTGCTTCATCTCTTGCTCTGCATGTGAAAGCTCTTCATAAGACTATGTATAATCATGTGTGTGCAGAGAAAATATGAGTATAGAGCTGCTGAGGATCTGGCCACTGTTTCTGCATCTCATCATCCTCTACACTGTTGCGTGGGCTGTAGCTTGGTTCTGCATTTATTTGCCTTTAAGTTGTTAACAAGGAGTGTACCTACGCTTCAGCTGATAGATAGACTTATCAAAAGGTTTTACTCCCTTAGTTCAGCTACCAAAATCTAACATGTATGCCTCAAAAGCACCACACAAAACTTTGTGATACCTTATATTCCTCCATTAGATTTGAAACACAAATTTGTTTAGAGTGCAGATCTTTAATGATCTCAAAATGAATGATCTGGCCAATGGACTCTACAAAGCTTCTCTCATTTCTTCTCATTTTCTTTCTTTCATAGAATCATAGAATATGCTGATTTGGGAAGGACCCACAAAAATAATTGAGTCCAAATTCTCGCCCAGTGCAGGACATTGCAAGAATCACCCTTCGTGCCACAGAGTATTGGCAAATGTTTCTTGAGCACTGTAAAGCTTGGCGCTGTGACCACTTCCCTGGGGAGCCCAACCATCCTCTGGGTGAAGGAAAACCTTTTCCTAATATCCAGCCTAAACCTCCCTGACTCAGCTTCATGCCATTTTCTTCACTCCTGTCACTGCTCACCAGACTGAAGAGATCAGTGCCTGCCCCTCCACTTCCTCTTTTTAAGATGCTGAACACCGCGATGAGGTGTCCCTTCAGTCTCCTCTTCTCCAGGCTGAGCAGACCAAGTGACCTCAGCGGCTCCTTACAAGGCTGCCCCTCACAGCCCTTCACCATTCTCATGGCCCTGCTTCCAGGGTTAAGTGAAGACAAGGGGAGGATTTTTTTAAAAACCCACCATTCTGATCAGATGATGCATACAGTGGTATGTTTTCTTTAGATTTTAGTGTATTCTGCTACTGAGATCCTGGTTTTCCAACATATCCTAGAAACCTAGAGCAGTGCTCTAGTTTCAAGGAATTGAGCAGAGTGGCTAGAGAATGGATTGCCCCATGTGAAAATAATGGATTTATATGTCCTTCTGTGGATTTATTTCATATGTCCTCCCAAACAGATCTGTGGAATAAAAGACAGTTGAAGCATACAAGAAAATCAGATGTTTTCCTGTTCTTCTATAATTATCTAGTCATAAAGCAAGAGGTAATTTCTTTTTATGAGTTCATCCTTCCTTTCCTGCCAGAAACTTGAATCAAAGTGGTATGGCACTCTGGTTTACCAAAGTCAGAAATTAGATACCAATAGAATTTTCCACTACTCATATGAGATAGAAAGAACAGTGAGGTTTCTTCTTTAAAGGATCTTTTTTTTCCTTCCTTGTATTTACAGCTCATAAACCTGATGCTACTTAAGCTCTGCCCTGCAACACTGCTGTCATCATCTACAAGCTGTGCACATCATCCAAGTTATATCACAGTGTTTTCATACATTCTTTCAGCTGATTAAAATGGACCATTTTGCCTAATGAACCACCATATTTCACCTAATTGTAATTCAAGTCAATATTTTCAGCTTAACTCTTAAGGTAGTTATGTACTTACTATTTTATATATGCTAAAAGGTATCAATTAATGATTTAAAATGCACCAGATGACCATACAATTTTTTAAGAAAGGAACAGAGGTAAGTTTTGGAGCAATTTTGGTAGACAAAATGTCTAGTTCTGTTAGTCTTAAGATTTTTGATGAATACTATATTAATCTTTAAAAAGAAAAAAAAAATTAAAAAGAGAACATTTTCCCAAGTATGCCCATTTTCAATCTTGAAAAGAGTGCAAAAATGCTTCAAAAATAACATTTTCTTTGTAATTTTTTTTGTTTCGTAATGGACTTTTATCAATCAATTAAACTGAGATTAACAATCTCATTGTATTGTTAATATCATAATAGAATCATAGACTATGCTGAGTTGGAAGGGACCCATTGGGATTATCAAATCCAACTCCCTGCCTTACACAGGACACTCCAAGAACCACCCCATGTGCTTGAGAGCATTGTCCAACACTCCTTGAAATCAGAGTGGCTTGGCCTGTTCCAGTGTTCAACCACCCTCTGGATGAATGGTCTGGTTCAGAAGGGACCTTAAAAATCATCTAGTTCCAGCCCCTCTGGCATGGCATAATGGCATTCTTCAATTACTGAATCAGCAGAGGCAGGTAACCAGTGGAGAAAAATGAAGGCATTAGAATGAGGAGGTAAATATTGTAAAAGCTTTAGAGGAAATTAATTTTTGAATCTTACCCTTAATATTACTTTTCTTCTGTAAGCCATCAGCAGTCAGATGACTTACATTTAGTCCATTCACTCTAGCTACCTATTTAGGACTAATTAGAAGCGAATTAACCTAAAAGTTGGGCAGGATTTAGGGTGATAGAAATATCCAATCATGTCTAGCCATACTCTAGATCTAAATCATCTACTCAGAACTTCTGAGTTAGGCAGAAGTCTAACAGGAGCTTCATTCAGCTGAGGGGCTAACTAGATTTAGAGATTTACACCTCTAAATCCAAACTCACAAGTTAAAACATTGCTGTTCAATGCCCATCTCCAAAAGCAACCAGGTAGCTATCTTCTGATTGAAGAGCTCCCTAAAATTTTTTCACCATGGCAACATTTACAGCAGCCTAGATTCCAGTATAGTTAAAATGAAGAGGATTAGGCACATATGGGATCCAGTTCATCTGAAGAGGAAGATGCCAAGAATAGGTCAGTCAAATCACTCATTCAAATTGTCTGTGTGTTTCTGTTTGCTTTAGAGGGAACTTGGCAACTTAGTCAGACTGAGAGCTCTACAATTAGAGAGTCTGGATCCTTTTCCCAAGCCCCTTTGTTTTATCTACATGTGTAGAGTATTTTTTTCTTTTTTCTTTCTTTTTTTTTTTTTTTTTGCTTGTTAAATGTTTTGCAATTGCAATGACAAAGAAGCCCAAACAAAGGAAATACCCTTTAACAATGAAATTCCTACTGACTTTAATGAAATCAGTACGGAACTGACATACTGAACTAGGATACACCAAAACCTTCCATTTCCAATATACTAACCTCATGGAGAAGGAATGAAACCTTCTAGCCAATGTATTAAAACTTCAGAAACTCAGGCAAATCCTTCATCTTTAATGGTTTTATCCCAAAGTTATTATTTGAAATGATTGTTTTTATTTTGGGTGGGGTTTTTAGTAAATCTTGCTACTTGTCTGAGAACTAAAAGTTAAATTGCTCTCTAAAGGACCAATTTACAACTGAACTTTATTGCTTAGCCCACTTGGAAAGTTTTCATCTATCATCCATCAATGCTATTTTCACTTCCTAGTAGGACCAGAAGTTTCAAAGGAAACAGTATATCCATGTAAAATTAATTAAGTTCAACCGTGACCTCATTACATTGATGGAGTGTAGTGCTGCTACCTGCAACCAAAACAAATTTATTTTGATTAAATATACTTCAGGTTATAAAAGCAACATATCTCACCCAAGTCACAGGACTTCGGGAGCATACAGGTTTTATTCTAAAGTTATCTACTAATAGCAACAAGATAAAATGAGATTTCTTCTTTCTTTTGTTTTTAAGGCCATGGCACAAATACATGGTTTGCAAAAAAAAAAAAAAAAATACCCTGCATGATTGGTTCCTCAGCAGAAGTTTCATATAATCAGATTTAATTTTAAAATTTCTCTGTGCTTTAAAATACATATTAAACCCAACAGAATATGGTCTACTGTCACTTTTAATCTTCTAAGAAAATTTACCTTCATTCCTCACGGGGAGGAATGAGTAGGAAATACTGTTTCCAATTCAGCAGAGCATTTTGAATTTTAGAAAAATCCCTGGGTGATAAAGATACATTACACTGTGACTCTGGCCTCTGAATAACTAAATTGATAGGATACATGAAGTATGAAAGTATTAAATCCCTTAGGGAAGGAATTTAATCCAGGTCTTCAACATCTCAGTTAGGTATCCTTACCACCTGGTCACTTATTCTGGGGTACCACTTGTCTCTTTCTTCACAGATATTCTAACCAAGATTTGCAAAACCTTTCTTAGAGTAAGTCATTAAAACCAATTAATCACAGCAAAAGGCCTGGTTTGAAGAAAATGGTGTTTTCTTAGAACAAAAATCTCATTACTAAAACTTTCCTAGTGGATATTTGTCACCATCTCCTGAGACTTATTTAGTTTATTAGATGAGCAAATTTCTTATTTGCTTTCCATGCACACAAACCAAACCAAACCAAAAACACCAAAAGCAAAACCAGCCAACCAAAAAAAACACCAAATACCAGAGTGAAAGAAAAATCCGGGGGAAAGTCAGCGGTTCTAGCAATACTTTGCTCATGAGCAAATCTTGCTCAAATAAATGATGCCTCTGGTTTTCAGTGCGTGTTATGTTTTATAATTTTAAAAACATTAAACTTGATATTGAATCACTTGGCATGATATGCACGTAAATTCATTTTAAAATCTTGTTTCTGACTATATCTTCTGAAGAATGAGAACAAAAAACATAGTCTGATGTTTCAAACAGAATGAGGAAAGATTTAATTGTAATCTTAGTTCTGCTCATGATTTGTTGCTGTTTCCTGGATAAATTACTGATAACTTACCTTATCCTTCTGAGAGAAGAAAATGATAATACAAAACAAAGAAACGTAGTGAGATGGTTCATTCTCTGATGTGTCTTTGTGCAGTAAAATATTTCCCTGAACAGATCTGCATATAGGTAAAGTGTTATTCTAAAATAATTTTATCAATTAGTATTAATATGGCATATCTTCTGTCTTTAAAATGATATTTTAGTAACACAATTACATTCACCTCAAAAATTTCATTTTAGTGAAACTAGACCTTAGATTTAGATAGGAGGCAATGTAATTACAGAAGATATTCCATCACACATAAAATATTCATTTTGTCTCTTATCACAAAGAGACACTGAAGTCATAATTATTGCATTATATAACTAGTTATGTAGTGCTGAAGAGCATGGTGAGAAAGGTGCTTTTCAAACTGAATAATTATTATAATTTGCATCAGAGTATTTCCAGCAATCATTTATAAATTTATAGACAGCAATGGAAATAAATGGAGTGCTGTTGTGACTTGTCCCATCAAAAACTTTTGCAATGGCAATGACAAGGACATTGCATTCCTCCAACTAGCAGAAAATAAAATGTACATCTTGAGAAGATAAATGTTCCTTACTGTACATTGCTGTGTAATTCTAGCACTCACCAGACTTCAGCTTTTCTGTTAACACTTGCAAATGACTCCAGGACCAACCAGTATTTATGTCTAATGTGCTGCATATTTGCAAGATGTGTAAAAAGACACCTTTTATTAAGAAAAGCCACCATTAGTTTTAGAGCAAATGTAATATATCTGAGAGCTTAAGAGTGGTTTGGGTTTTTTTAGTATTTGGCTTGCTTTTTGAAAGTACAGCAAGTGTAAAAAAATTAAAGCAACTTTGTCTATTATTGCTCCATAGTGTAAAATTTCCATCTCTTCCTCTGATTTTGCAGATCAGTTAATATTGTCTTACCTCTGACTAAACCATTCTGGAAACTGGAGTATCTGAAATTACATTTAATTATTTAATTGTGTGGACAGCAAGTAGTTAGCATTGCTTCTAGACTGCTCAAATTTCTAGATGGGCATCATTGTTCTCTCTGTAGCATGAACAGAAACAATTACCACGTCAATTAAGTAAGAGGTAGCATTACATGGGATTGAAATCATGATCAGAACAGTGACCTGGCTATGACACAAATTAATTTACCCTCTTGCTTTTCTTCCTTTTAATAATTAAGGCATCCTTTCTCTGTGTGTGCTTGCGTATGTTCTGACTTTGCACTCTTTGCAGTCTTTATTTGCTATTGTTAATATGCTCTTTCTGACATTTAAACTGTTCTATTAAAAAAGAGCTTGTAAATACTAAATTGAACCCTATAATGTAAAATAAAATTCTCTAAGCAAATATATTATATAACTGAAAGTATTTCTTCTTTCCCTTGCTTTTTTTCCTTTCTTGGCCTGACCACCCTCAAGACTTTGATAACATGATTATTTACATAAAAAGGAAATTAAGTTAATTGAACTGCTTGGGTTTTTTTATGTTAAGAAAGTACTGAAATTGACAAGTATTCACAACAATACTTTCCATATTGATAATCACTGAATATAAAACAGAAATATAAAATTGCAAGGAATTATCTATGACAAAGGATACAGATGTGGGTAAGGAAAGGGGAAAACAGGGAAGATGGGGAGGCAGATGGGGTGAGAGGTAAATTATCTGAACAGAAAGGAATTTTTAATCATACCATAACTTACATATAAAAGTGTTACAGAAATCACCAGTAAAGGCATATTCTAGATTTCTGTGTTGTTAAAAATAGAATACTATATAAGTGTCATTATGTTCCTTAAAAATAGACAAAAAAATGTGACTTAGTCTTGCACATTTTGTTCTACTTCAAACTTCCTTTCTGGTTTCCCTCTCTTCTGTATAAATATATATTTTTTGCCACTCTTAAAGCTTGGTAGAATTTATTCCCTGTTTGTATTTTGATTCTGCTTTGAGCTGTGTTTATACAATCCCTTTCTTTACAGATATCCTAAGTGTCCTTTTCTTCTAATGCTCACAGCAGGTTAGTTACCTCTAGCCCATATTGATCACTTCTCTGTCATTTTTATGCAGTTTACTACCATTTTCTAAATATGTTTTATAAACTAAGACTCCATACTATCTTATGCCTGTAGTTTGTGGTAAAATATGAAAGGCTGTGAAAAGATCACAATTTTTCTGCTCCATATATATTCTCAGACCTGGATATCCATAAACTAAACATAAAAGACAGAAAATAAAGTATTGCATTCTGTTTATATAGAGGGTGAACTTATGAAAACAATGATTAAACCTAAATACTCTGGGTTAATATTACTGTTAAATAAACAAGTCTCGGGGTAAGTGTGGTTCTTTCAAGCAGAGGCCTGAACAGGATGAAAGTCCTTTCAACTGCAGTCCAAAGTAGTGAGTATTAAGACTCTATAGAATGTTAGAAGCATTGAACTTCAAACTTACATATATATATATATATATATATATATGTAAAGGATTTTGGCAAGGTTAATTCTCATCTTACTGAACTTAAGTTTTAGGGAGCAGCATGAGTAGGGCTGGTCCCCAAGGGAGGATGAGCTGAGAGCCCAGGGTTCCCCAGGTTTCTCCAGCACAGGCTGCACCTCACTGACAGGTGCAGAACTGCAGGGTTCAGCGCTTGGGACAGCCACAGGGGCCACCCACAGTGCCAGACAATGAATGTAAGCAGTCATGTCTAGGGCCCACCCAGGGTGACTAATCTGGAGCAGCTGGATATGCGGCCAGAGATGGGACTAGAGACGAGGCTACCTGTAACAGTTCTGTGCTCCATCTATGGGGCTGGACAGGACTGGATGCTAAGTTACCCATAAGGTATTTGGAAGTCCTGGAAGGTCAATCAGTAAATTGGGGCACTAGGACACAAGATGCAAGACACAATGACAGCATACCTCTGCCAAGAATTAGGGTCCTGAACCTGAGCTGAGGTGGGATCCTGTGAGCAAGGAGTAATTGCTCAGGGCCATTAAGGCCTATTTAGTGCCTTTCAAGCTCTGACAGTTAAGAAAATTATTTTAGAAATACCATTGACAAGATACCATCAGTAATCTGTGGAAAGAGATAGGTACTTCCAGGGAGTCCACATCTTTGGTGGATTTAGTTAAACTCTATAGCTGTGTATCACTCTCTGCTGACTCTGTCAGAGACCTGAGATGACTCTTGTGCTAACTTAGGTGATGTGAATCTGACCTGAAGAGGTTGGGTAGGAGAGACTCTGTGTGTGTGTGTGTGTGTGTGTGTGTGTTTGTGCATGCACTTTAAGCAATCCCACCAGCATTCAATTTCGGGTTCCATCTGGCATGAAATTCCTCCCTTTGCTGATATTGTCGGGAATAAGACTTCAGGGCCCAAGAGGTCTTTCTCATTTCTCTGTGCCCCTAAAATAAATCCATATTAACTTCAACATATCAGGCTGTAGGAGAAGAAGAGATGGCTCTTAAAGGCCGTCATTAAAGGTCATGTAATGTACTTCCTAAATACTAAAATAGTGAGTCTGCCCATAATATAAAGAAGGCAACAAACCATAATGGAAAATGTTTTAAGCTCAAAACAAACAGAGATCTAGGGAAGATTTATCACGTATTTCAAAATCATGGCAGGATACTGAGGTTAGGTGGAAGGAAGCAGAGGATATAAGAAAACAAATGGTGTTTTTAGGCCAAGGAAAAATGCATTAACCTCTTTCTGCAAACTCTGTATGCCTTTACTCTATAGTCACAGAGCTATACATTTCATTTTTGAAGAGAATGACTGTATACAGATACCGTTCCAAAAACACTGAGTTACTAAGAGACAGACATCATTCAGGAAGTGTCAAAAAGAATTGAGAGAGCATATAAGACCATGAAATATGGGGATGTATGTACTGATTAAACCAAATAGCCTTGTAAACTACTCCTTTGTCTCACAGTGGCAACATAGCAGATACCTGTGCAAAAAAAAATGAGATTAGGATAAATATAGATTGTTTGGTTTATTTTTGGTCTGATATATCACCTCTACTAACAATGTCAGTTTCTGCAAGGGAGGGATTCCTGAGATTAATGTACCTCTGCCTCCTTGTGCAGAATAACTCTTTCTTGCATTAATTTGTCTGATACTCCTTTTGAACTCCCTTGAGGGTTTTGGCATCCACGTCTTGCATCAATGACTTCCAAAATGTAATTATTTATTACATGGAAAAGTAATTTCTTCAAAACCTGACAGTTAATTTCATTTGTTGAAATAATTGCCCCCAATTCTCCTGCTATTCACTGCTTTCACACTATTAACGATTTTTCAAGTCTTCATCACAAAAGTCTGTTCAGCCTTCTATTTTCCAGGCAACACACTCCCTGCCTGTTTAATTGCTTGTCATAACAAAATTTTCTGTATCTCCTATAATCCTTGCCAAACCACCTTTTCAAGTTTCATATATTTTGAAGTTGAGAAAGTGGAAGCCTGAATAGACCTTCACAAAAAGTTGTAGATGTGTACTCATCATGGGATTATCTACTGAGATAATGCTGTTTTCTCTTGTGCTCTTTAATCTTTTCATAATCATTCTTAGCATGCCTTACTGAGTGCCAGTGAGCACAGAGCTAACATTTACAAAGAACTATTCACCATGACAGCAAAAGCTCTTTCCTGAATGGTAATAGATAATTCAGGTCTCAGTTTTTGTATATAATAAATATTTTTTTTATCCATATATTCATTATTTTGTAGTTATTGAGACTGAATTTCATCTCACATTTTATCTTCCAGCCACTGAATATCACTTTACTACTTACTCCCTTCTCCAGATAATTTATGAACAGACTGAATAGGACCAGGAAAAACTGATTTGTGGTGTTATTTATTTTTCCTTGTTCTCCATTCTTATTTTTTATCTAACTAGTTATCCATGAGAGTATATAACATTTTAAACCATGACCACCTAATTTCTTTCAACTTTTCATATGAGTCATTGACATTACAGAATTTTACAATCGTAAAATACCGGGTTGGAAAGGACTTCAAGGACCATCTGGCTTGAATTTCCTCAGCAAGAGCACAGTCTAGACAAGATGGCCCAGCACCCTGGTCAGTTCAGATGGTCCAGCTGAACTGTAAAAGTATACAACATTTAGGAATCCACCATTTCCATGGGAAATTATTCCAATGGTTGGGCACTGCAATGTCAAAAAATTTACTTTCCTGTCCAGTCAGAATCTCCCCACAGGTAACTTGCTTCCATTATCCCTTGTCTCTTCCATGTGACTACTCTTGAAAAAGGGAGTCCCTGTCCTCTTTGAAGCCTTGAAATACTGGAACATGGTGATAAGGTCTCCCCTAAGCTTCCTTTTCTCAAGACTGAACAAACCTGGTTCTCTCAGCTTTTCCTCACATGTCAGATTTCTGAGTCCTTTCATTATATTTGTGGCCCTTTCTTGGACCCACTCCAGCCTGCCCAAGGATTTTTTTGCACTGCAGGGATCAAAAGTGGAGTGCAAATTCCAGATGTGGCCTGAGAAATGCAGAGTAGTGTAGGATGATATCTCCTTTATCTCTGCTGATGATGCCCTTTTTGATACAATCTAGAATCCCATTGGTTTTGACACCTCCGGCCAATTTCAATTTGAGCTGAGCTTTTACATTTCTAACTGCATTTCTGGACATCCTGGCAATGTCCTTGTATCTTTCAATAGCTATTTGTCTGCTTTTCCATCTCTGGAACACTTCTCTTATAAAACACTTAAATACAATAAACTCTGAAACACTCTACCGGTCTAAATATAAATTCTATCTACTAAATGGAAAGTAACATGAGAAAAAAACATGACATTTCACACTGTTAGAATATTTTTAATATTGAGACAATTGTCTCAATAACATGTTACAGGAAAACTGTGCAGAGTCAGAGAGAAGCTCCCTGCTCCCCTTCACTCCCATGACTCATAAATTTGCAGATGGTATTCCAACCAGGGTAGCGTGATTTGCTCTTTTACTTCCTTTCTGAGTATGAGGATTGCTCAAAAGATCAGGTTAGTCAATCCATCCTGTGCAGAAACAGAAAATAGAAGATGTCCTCAGAAGGGAAAAAGACAGGCAAGAAGCTGTTGCTGTACTCTACATCTTGCTCTAGTCAAGAATTTACCACACCATCCTGCAGATATTGTCAGATGGTCTTAGATCTAGATTCTCCAGGTCATTAAGAAAAGAAGAGAAACAAAATAAAATCAACACCCATCCTCCACAGAAGAATAGGAGAACATAAGGTGATCCAGGTCCTGGAAGAGTTTGATCACGTGCTGCTATTGTTCCTACAGATGCAAATAAGAAAAGGTCTGACCTGTAAGAAGATCCATGGCATAGATCTTCTGACAGTAGGAACCAAAGTTACAACCACTAAGAAACAGGTGACAAACTGAGCTGTTGTCAACACATACTAATGATTAAACCAGGAAAATGATAAACCACCCCAGCAAAGAGTACTTCATGATTAGACAGCCTAAGGAAACACAAACAATTTACATCTTTGTTTTCTTCTATCCAGCACTTTCACTGCTACAGTGCACTCTGCACCTCACATAACCAGTAGCAGTTTGGAGACTAAAGGATGTGCAAGCTTCCACATTAGTTGAATGTCTGATAATATATTCTGTGATCACAGACAACAATCTATTTGTTCAGGGGGTTATCTTTAGCTTTGCCCCCAGTCAGTCTTTCACATGGTACTGAGAGCAGGAGTCAGAGAGCAAGATCAAAGAATATTTAAATGTGGTTAATAAAAAAATACTAGTTTAGGTGGCTTTCATTATTTATCTCATTCTTTATTCAGTCTGATGCAACTCCTGGGTCATGGCAAAGTGGTTTTACTTTTCATCTTCACGTAAAATGAGACTAAACTCTTGCTTACCCGTTGGCAACAAAGTACTGCAATTTAGCCTTGCTAATGAGGGGGAAAAGCCAAAGTGATATTTTGTTACTTGATGATAAGAAATATGGGGATTCCTTCTTGGCTTTGATTTTCTGTGTCTGTTGTTTTTGGTTTGACTTAAATTCTTTATGTTCCTTTCTTTCTTTGACCAGAGTATGAACAATGTAGACATATGACACTGGATATAGCAAGAGACAAAAATAAATACCAGGCACTTACATTAATAGTACCAGAAAGAATTTACAACAAGACAGGATACATGAAAAGTAGTGTCACCCTAGATAAAAATGTCTATAAATACACATGTTCAGATCTGACATTTTATTCCAGTGTATGACTCAATAAACCCCTCCAACAATGAATGACTTTCCATTTAGAAAATGATCAAAACATTCAGAGCTGAATTCTGATATGCTTATTTTGACTTAGTGGAAGTCTACTTTGAAGAGAAACCATTAACTTAGAGAAACTTGAGGAGCTCATAACTCTTCAAAATAAATGGAGGCATCATTCTACCAGTTAATTGAACAGAAACCTCTCTCTGTATTTTTTTTTATTCTTTCTCTGGTTTTAGCACTATGTTTCTACCTACTTCATTATAAAAACATTAGCACATCAATGTCTCCACACATCAACTAGAATAGCTCCATCTTCTTTGAAAAACAATCTTTATTGGAAACATATGAAAGAGAAAAATATGCCACTTTCAGTTCTGACAAAAGAGCTTCTAGATCTTGCATAAAATCCATTTTACAGTTTTGTATTTATGTGAGGAAAACACCTTCATTGTACACATCCTGATTAGTATTATGATGGTTTTTAAGCAACTTTTCAAAGAGATGCTAAATGTGATTCTTTATGACAAAGCAGGTGAAGCATAAAATGAGTTAGAACAGAACACATGACAGGTCTATCAAAACCGGGATACTTTCTCCACCAACTTCTTACACCAGATGTTTCAGAGGGCTAAAAAATAAAAAAATCACTAGCAAAGTGTGTGAAACTAGAGCTCAAGAGATGAAGAGAGTGTTCTTTTTAGAGGTAGGATGTGTTCTGTTATATCCTGACCAAAATAGATTGATGACTTTTAGGAGATCATCTGAAGTAGGTTATTCACAAATCCTATTCTTCAGATGGCCACTTTTCTCTTTTTTAATTTATTTGCTTTGAGAGGCTTTGGGAAAAAAAGATAAATATTTTAAACGTTCTCTTACCCATTGAGTCTTTCATATAGGATAGCTTCCTCCATTACTGGATCACTGGCTCTATTTGATGCTCCAGGCAGAGTCAATATCTCTGAATTCCACAGTTCAGTTAGTTTATTCAAACATTTACCAAAAATAAAAGGAGAAGAAAAATTACAATTACAGGAATTACAGAAGCTTACAAAAGAAATTAATTCCTATTATAAAATTAGAAACACATTTATATTTATAAATAATTTTATTTGCAAATGACTGAATAAAAATGCTTACAGCTTTCTCATATTGTGGACTAGAATGGCTTATATTTACATTATTTATGTTTACCATTTGAGTCTTTTGTCTAGAACCCTGCAATGCAGTATTTTGAATAAGAGATGACCAACATATCAATACAAGAAATCACTTAAAGAACTCAGCATATCATGAACTAGAAGCCAGAAAGCTGAGTGATTTCTGAAACGCTGCAGAACTCAGAGGCTGAAGTATAGCTGTGCATATAGTTGAAGTGTCTATTGCTGTTTATAATATATGGAAAATACTTGCCCAATTCTGTAAGTTTTTTTCCAAAGTTAAACAACACTATACCCCATTTCTATCCAGCAGAACAATATAACATAGTCAAATGCATGCTGATGGCTTCTTTTACGTAACTGCATTAATGGAACAGAATACAGGCACAGTAATTGAGCACAGTAGGTGTATATGACGGTTTGTTTCCTCAGTACTAAGTCCCTTTGCAGATGCCAAGAGGACAAGACAAGTCTAGCCATGTTGGAAATTAAATTGACATATTAACACCTTGGAAAAACTCTAATGTTATTCACTGTTGGACTTTATTCTAATGAGTTCCAATTAAGTTCAAACCTAATATATTTGCATATTGTGGACATAAGATTCAAAATTTACATCTATGATGAACTACTGCCTGTAGCTGAGAAATAGCTGAAGGCAGAGATTCCTGCAAAATATAGCTTCTATCACAGAAAACAATTTTCATTTGTTTTGGTTATGAAACATTCCCAGTCTTCTAGCTGTATTTTAATACTTTGTTGTTTTGTTTCTTCTCCACAGTCTTCCAACTTAGCAGTGCATATGCAGCATCCAGCATCAATCCAGGCTTTTATTTACATACCTGATTTCTGTGATTTCTTTACCGCACTCAAAAAAAAAGAAGTATCTTCAAGTCAAGTTAGAAAGGCATGAAGTAGATGCATTTAATTATATGGGATACCTACTCAACCTGGGAGGCAGAAAAGACACAATGAGGCTAGAAGTTTTGAAGAATCTGCAGATTTCAATATGTGCCTAACTGCTCTGTCCCAAAGTTAGAAAAACTGGCCATGCTTCAGAAAATCCCTTTGGATTTTAGATGTAAGAGAAAAAAAGTAAATGTACTAGCTTTCTTATTTTGCACAAGTGCTTCTCATTCTGACTAATTGCCCAGTTTGTTTCTTCATTTTGAGGATGATGCTTGTACTGATGGAGCATCAAAAGAGGTAAACAGAGAGAAAGGAAAGACAGTTCCTATCCACAGTCCCTCAAGTGTGTCAGAAGTCAATTCTATTGGTAATGTTTCAGTGTGATCCTTTATTTTCATAAAAGGACTAGGGTAGGCCTGTGTGGGAACAGTTTCCTCAGAACAGTTCTACAGACATCCAAACATTTGGAATGTCTTTTAAAAGAACATCTAAGCAGTGACAAATTTTGGACTTCTGAAAATTGAAGACATCATGGTTTTGTCTTTTCATTAATCTTTCTGTCAGTTTTTTTCTGCTACAGTTTTGTACACATTATCTTAATTTTATAAGGGTGTTGTTGACCCTTTCTGGAGTTAACTATGCTTTGTATCAACAGATTCTGTGAAAAGCAGCAGTGTTTCTTCCTCCAGAAATTTAGGATTACAGAAGAATAATCCATTGTTACACCTCACAGGAAAAAAAAGTGGTCAGTGTTTTATTATTTGGTCTCTCTTTTATGCACGGTATGTATGATATTGAATGATATATTCCTTCAGATGCAGAGGTGAGATGCCTAATGATATTCTAGCTGCATGAAAAAATATTAGATACTTATCCTTATTTTTAAGGGTTTTTATGCAAAACAAATTAATGATGTTTACTCTTCATATTTCATATGAAATGGGCATTAATTACCCATGCATGCTTTGCTGATTTTCAGTTCACATGGCAATACTTATAAATAATCATCTGAAAATGCTTGGGGAGATTCATTCATTTGACAGAATGCATCAAAAACTGCTCTCAGCTGATAACTTAGGCAAGAAGTACATCTGGGAAAAAAAGGAAAAATGTCAAAGGCTGGAGAGAAGGAATAAATGAGCATTAAAAATGATTCACAATCTGGAGAACTATTCCTTACAGTGAAAATGCTAAGGAAATTATTCTTTTTTGGTGATCGAAGACAAGAGAAATGTCTTGATTATAGTAAGTGGAGTATCTCTGGAGAGGCAAAATACTGAATACAAAGCAGTCTTTAAAATGGTATAATGATATTTTAAAAATCCCAAAATGACCCAAGAATGAGATATTGAAGCAACAGAGATTGGGTAATTTTTAATTTCTTTTTTTACATTAAGCGTGATAAACAATTGGAATAATTTGAAATAGTGAATTTGTCATCTCCTGATGGCATTCAGGAGTGTATGCTTTAGTGATAAACAGCTAGGAAAGAAGCTAATAAGACATTTGGCATATTAGGATCAAGTTGGATAATTTAATGGTCAATTAGGATGCTAACATTTAAACATCTAAATTAATATCTTGATCAGTTCTGTGAGTATCTTGAGTGTGATGGGTGATTCATCAGAATAGTCATTCCTACTCCACAGAAGACTAGGTTTATATAAAAGTCTGTTTTAGAGTTTTCTTTCATAACCATAGCTATTACATCTCAGGGCTTCCCTACTTTTCAAAGTATTACATTTGCATTCCTGTCAAAAGAAATGTGGTTTAATCACCCAAAACACTCGAGGGTAAATAAATATTGACCTGAATATTTCCAGTTGGTATCTGGGAGAGACTGGACTATTAATGACGAATGACTCCAAATATTTTCCCGTCTGAGGAGGTTCCAGGGGGCTTTGCTGAGCCAGGTTTGCATCCCTCAAGGGAGGAGGTGAGTTTTTGGGTGTGTAATGACTAGTTTGCCTTCAACAGAGGGGGTGAACCATCACCACTTGGAGGCTGCAATGAAGAGGCAAATCCTGCAAGGCACGATGGTGCCTCTTACCATGGTAATTGCCCTACCTTACACAACTCGGCTGTAAAACTTCCACCCACCTGCCCTCTGGGGAAGGGCTGATGAGGCATAACTGGCTTAACTACTCTGACTGAGGGGCAGCTGTCATGTCTTAGAAGGTGTCATAAATCATTAAAGAGCCCATAAGTGTCCCCAGACTCATTTATGAGGCCTTCCATGAGGGGACTGAAAGCCGCCCCGCAGGGGAGGTACCTGGGTGTTCCCACCGAGGCTGAGTGTAGTTTAACACGTCAGACTCCATGTTCCACAGCCTTCTTCCCTCACACGCTATGGACCACGACAGATCAAGAACATCACTTGGACCAACAGACAAACTGCAACAATCAAGCCTTGTCATAGATCCATGGGTAATTATGTATCTTTGTACTCTTATTCTTTCTCTTTCTCTCTTACTTCTATGTTTTCTTAAGTGATACTTTTATTCTTCCATATTGCTATATCACTATAGATAATAACAACCAAAATGGCTACATACCCACTTTCCATTGCAACCAAATAGTTCTAAAATAAACCCTACACATATATTTTCACAAACACTGATCATTCGGTGTTGTTTCACTCTAATCTGCCCCAAGGGATTTATTAACAAGAACCTGGGTTACTCTCTCCCTCTGGGGCAGGGTGCAACAGTATCACATCACATTTATGGTCAGGGTTAAATTTATTTTGCCAAAGTTGTCACCTGTATCAAGACTATAACATGGATGTAAATTAGTAATGCAAATTAAGTAGTCTTTTGAAAAAGTAATTAATTTAATCTTAATACCTAATTATGAAGGCAAACAAATTAGAGAATCTGAAGAAATACTAGGAAATACATTAGCCCACTCAAATTAGCTATCTAGAAGCTAAGAATTTTGCACATTCTCATTAAGTTTTTTCTTTAGCTAGTGCAAACAGGCAATTACAGAGAACAGTTTATAACTGTGTATTAATACCCTTGGATGGGACAACAACCTCTGGAGTATACCTTTGTTTCCCTCTGTCAGCTGTGAAAACTTTGTTAGACTCGACATCTGATTTAAGCAGCTCAAATTAGGCAAGATGAACAGCATCTCAGCACTTTTTACTCACTTCTTCCCTTGTATTCCAAACTGTTTTGGCAGGGCATGTTTCCAGTGTCTCTTAGAAAAACAGATCCTGAGGCAGAAATTTTAAGAGCTGCCCAATTACTTTTTCTCACCAGGAGAAACCTCAACTTCACCACAGTTATCTTAGGCCACTTATCTACTTATTTCTCTGCTGAGCTGTTGGGATCTCTGGACTGGCATGGCATTGGGAGGGAAAGAAAAAACAAAATAGTGGAATATTTTTACCAGGAATAAAGAAAGGACAAAGCAAGGAATTTACTTTTTTTCCCCTCCATCCTCCCTAGGAATCCTATGCCATGCATTCTTACTAATAACCACAGTGGGCAGGAGGGTTGGTAGGACCAAGCTCAAACACATCAAGAATCACCCCATGCTCTCTGTCCTTCAGGTTCTGAAATCTGAACAGAAAGTCACTCCAATAGTACACATTGGCTACTTGTAAATTATTTCCCTCAGCAAAGATAAGTTATGCTAAAATTTATTCAGCAGATGACTTTATTGTTTCTCTTAATACTGATGCAAGTTTCATTAACCCCTGTTATAGAGCCAGTTATCTGAGTTTAGGTAAGTGAAGAGAGAAGTGGGGGATTACATATGTCCAAAAAAGTGACATGAAAATGAAAAATAAATGTAACAGTAAAAGAAAATAATTCTACCAGTAAAAATACAAAGGTGTATGCAAGAATTGCATCATGTAATGAGTGCATAAAAAGGAAAGTGAATTTATATGCCACTCAGTTGTTGACATAAGGCAACCATATGATCATGACAATCTTTATCCTCTTCTTCCCCACTGAAGTGTAGCGAGGCAGGGTCTTCCTAAGATGTACCAAAGCTCCTCTTTCATTTGCACTTGGTGCCAGCCAGTCACCTACTGGCTTGTGGTGCAATTTGTTTCCCATTTGGATCACAGATGTGTCTTCCCTTCCTTACATAACTTTATTTTCTAAAGGGTACCATCTGACTGCTTGTGCAGTTCCGTCCGTTGTCAGTGAGAGAAGGAAGCAGGACTAAACATTCTCATCCATCATTTGATCCATAACTATTTGAAGGGATTAGCTCTCAGTGCTTACCACAAGATCTGCTTTTCCCTTCTTCACCAACAGAAAGACCAGTTCTCCAGATAATCCACAGGGTAGCCTCGTGAAGAATTATGACATTTGGGAGAGGATATTGTAGGTAACAGCAGCTGTGACTGATGCACCTGCTTTGAAGGATTTCTTGACGGGACCCTAGGTAACTTGTCAGTCACTATTAACACGTTATTGGGATTAAGCAGGATATCCAGGAATGCTTTTGCTCACAATAGAATTGTGAAAAACATAGTTTAATAGACAAGCTTGCATTTTATGCAGGTCTAATGCACACAGATTGGAAGGATCATACTGACGGGCTGTGTTCATGCCAACTGTTACAAGCCTGTAACTTCCCATGTTGACTAACATAAAGTAGCCATTGAAATTGGGTTTGCTAAAGCATTTATCACCCTGATCTGTCCACACTGATCCTCTCCAACCTCCCAAACCACTGCAGTTTATAATTTAGTCCAATGACTAAGCAGCAGCCAACTGTGTCTCCTTCTAATGTATCAATCCAAGGAACAGTGGCTGGTCAGAAACTTCTGCACATTAACAAATCCATGTTTATAGGGAAGCAAAATCAGGGAGGAAGGGCAGGTGGTAGCCATTTCACTCATTCACATCTAACATGCAGTTCAGTTGGAGTCAATGCAGCAAGAGATTCTACTCCATCTTAGATTAAAAAAAAAACAAATGGGATGTTTAAGTCTGAGTAGTTCTTATTGTCATAGAGAAATGGGCATTTTCAACAAGTGATTGAAATCACCCTTTGTTGCCAAAGTCAGCAGTGGAAACATTTATTCACACTCGTTTATGAACAGCAATTTAGAGTACCCAATTAAATTAATCTCCCTCTCTCCTGGCTCTATCACTGTTCCTTGGTATGTGAGATTATCTCACATCTGAGGAATAGGAGGAAAAGAGACATCTGTACTGTCTTCACAAACATCTTTTCCAAGCAGTATTTAGGAAAAATACACAAAAGTACACATATATAATTAGTATGCAGGTTTGAAAAGAACAGTAATATGTAACCCATTTTTAATTTTTATTTTGTTAAGTTCTACAATAAACTTGAAAAAACCCAAGCCCTTTTGATGTCTTTGAGATCAGTTTGTTTTTCTTCCAAATGCTCCCTAGGTGCTTGCCATGTTTAATAGAATATGCTTTAAAAGAAACTTTACTCAAGCAGAGCAACACAGTAGTTTGGAAAGCATGGAGGTGCAAGAATTAAATAAGTAGCATTATTCATTAAAGTTATATTTAATTTCTAAGTGTTTTTCATTAAAATAATATAGGATCTTTGGACTGATACACATTTATAACACTTCAGTATTATTTTTAGGTTTGTTAGGTCTCTCTGAGGAAACTCAGTATTACAAAAATTAATCCTTTTTTGTTTTGATTTGGTTTTATTTTTCCTTTTTTTTTTTTATGAAATAGTGATACCACTCACAAGATTTAGACCTTAAATATTAATAATGAGTACAGTATGCCCTTGACTTATCCTTCTCTGAGTTACTGAATCATATTAGCTACATTAATTTGCATTTAAACTGCCTTCCCACTTATTCCTTTTATCATTATTTGTACTATGATATGAAATAACTTCATCTGTTTTTCCCTTTCTTGTTTTGTCATTTGAAGTTAAGTGCCTAGCTTTTATTAAAAAACAAAAGAAAAAAAAATCTGTCTATTTGTTCTGCTTGCCACATGTTAAAAAAAAGTTGAAAATGACCACACTAAAGTTTTGAAAGAAAGTTCCACTATTTTAGAAACAACCTTGATGGAACAGGAACATATAAAAGCACTTGCTTTATGTAAAAGCCATTAATGAAACTGAAATGAGGATGTTTTGAGTATTTCCTTGTGGGTGACTGCAGCTTCCAGCATAGGTTGATAAACACAAAATTTCAGTAAAAACTGACAGCAGTTCAGAAATATAGGTTAAGCAAGTAACATTATTTCATTTTTGTCTTTCATCATGAATGTTGTTAATAAATAACTGTATATTATCCACACTGAAATATTTCCTTAAAATACAAGGCTCATCTGAAGTAAAACTTTGCAACTGCTTTATGTATCACAACGGTAATATAGGGTGAAAAAGCCTAAATTGTCTAACATAATGAAAAAAACCAAAAAATTTGAGTAGGAGATTTATAATTATCCTAATTAGATTTGCTCAGTATAATCTGCTGAGTTGTCCTTGATGATCACAAGTGCTCATGACCCTAATTCTATTTACATGTCTCACCATCACAATTAAGACAGGGATCTAAGCAGATCTGTACTTCCTTCATTTTTTTATATTTTTACAGCTGTTACATTAGATGAGACACAGCATTGCACAAATTAAGTTGCTTTCTGAGCTGCAGTTGATGCATGACTGGGCAGCTCAGTGTTGGAAGGCTCAGTAGACAACTGCCTGTACCTGGGTGCACAGGCAAATTTAAGTAGATGAACACCCTTAACCTGTGGCACATAGTCTCAAAATCACACACAGTCAACCAAATCATGTTCTCATTGTGCAGTTTCTCTGCCAGGGATCTAGAAAGCAAGGAAAATAGAGATACCATGAGAAGTCCACATCTTCCAAAACATGACACAAACTTAAATTTCCTTAAGCATGCAGCTGCAAGCAAGCATGGTAAAACAGTTATGTAATGCTGCCCCTGAGCTTGCTTCCTCAGTTTCAGAAGTAGTGGTTCAGTGATCACTATAAAGAAAAAAATGAAGGCATCTGCATAACAGAAGTCATTCATTTCCTGGGGTTGCATAAAACCCTGCTCTGACAGCCACCTCTGCTGTGATCATGGGGCATTAGGAGGGTTTAATGAAATGGTGGCCCTGATTGGTTGTAATGTTCTCCAGCAGAGAATAACAGCCAGATATAAAACAGGCACCATGGTTGTCCCTGACTGCCATTCTCTGTTTTGGAAAAGTACCACATTGTGAAAGGAAGGATTTCAAGAGTTGCTATCTCAGCATTGTGCAGTTTTAAGGGAAAGGGCTCCTTTCTTTAGTGATGACAGTGGACAGCTCTCCAGAGCAAAAATATCATGTCTTCTAAGAATAAAAATAGCTATATTGAAGTGCATTTTTAAATTAGTCTTTTCTATAGGTTCATGTCACATGAAGCTCTTGGAATATTGTGTAATGTATTCATCATTACACTATATTAGCAATTGTTTTTTTATAATTTCTGAGAGGCAATTTTTAATTTTTTATTTCAGAATAATAAAGGTGAGGGAGGAGCCTTTTTACTACTATTCAGAGACATGTGTGTCATGGCTACATCAGGCTTATTAGTCCAGTAATTCCCTGAAAAAATTATTACACAATAAAAGTGAAAGATAAGTCAGAGGAGAATTAAAATAAAGAAACAAAACCAGTTACAATAGACAAATAGGATTTGCATGGGAGTACACTAGAACACCTCAGGATAAGGAAGACATCCCTTAAATGCAGCAGGAAGCAAATGACACCATCTGTTCAAAAAACTGAGCCTTTCAAAGTACCTTTAGGGCTGCACATAAACACTGTCTTAAGTGCCTTTTGCAGAATGTCTATCACTGCCTAGAAATGCTTCAGAAGAACTACCCACTGAGACCTATAATCTCTAGTCAAAAACAATTATTATAAATGCATCTGAAAACACAGCTGAGCTTTCAAAATCTCCCCACATATATTCTACTGTATTGCAGAGGTCTTGCTCTAATGCCGCGACCTACTAAGCTTTAGAAAAGAGAGTTCAAATAAATTTAAGATATCTGACTATTGCTGATTACATATAAGGAACTCAGTAATGCCAAGATAAATTCAGTCATGTTTTTTCAGAGTTTTTGCAAAAATAAATTCTTACAAGATGCAAAAAAGATGCAAAGCAAGAGTTGAATTGCCTACATATAAATATCTTATCTGTGTACAGTGTCTAGATTAAAACCAGCCTCAAATTTGAGTATATATTAGTATATTTTTATCTAAATAAAAATATACAAACAAATATGGTAGACAGTTTTTGTCCCAGGTCCCAGAGGAAAATATCTGGGGAAAAAAGGCTGTATAGGAAAAAAAAAATATTTTTTTTTCTTTATTATTTATATTTTTTCCCTTGGAAGAAGAAATATGTCTGAAGGAGCTTTCCATTCAGGCAGAAACACAACTATTTTGTCCTTGGCCTGAATCACAAGGTCAAAATCCTCCAAGTGTGCTTGGCAGATAGTATATAGGGGGTAAATTATATGTGGATATATATATTATGTATATACACATACACACTAAAACAATCAATGCAATAATATTAAGATTTTTGAATCATTCCATCCTACTTCTGCTTGTCTGTTTGGCTTCATCCTTGAAATTACTAAGTGTCCTGAAGTGACAGTAATAAGGCATTGTCAAGACTATTAGCAGGTCATGAGCTTTATACTGAGTTTGCACAGCCTCAGAACTGAGACTTGTCTGACTTGTTCTGTCTGCAGTCAACCTCACCTGCCCACAGCTGTTTTACTTAGTTTAGCTGAGACAGAGGTTTTATAAACTGAGCTGGAGGATAATTTTTTTTGTTTATCTTTGTATAGTATAAACATGGATATTTACAGATAGCAGTTACAAGCAGATTTTCTATAGAGAATGAGATATTTCTGACTGTACCATAGTGATGCAGGGTAGAGAAGCTGGAATCCAGTACAGTAACAGAGGCCTTGAGAAGTGAGGACACACAGAAGGATGAGGGCAGTGGCACAGGCACAGTCTGGCTCTGGAGACCCCACGGTGACACACAGCTCACCCACAGTCAGCTGTGGGAACGCAGGCCCAGAGCTGGGGCAAACCTGTGGGCAGCAAAGAGGACAAGAGTATCTAACATACCATGTACAATACATTTCAAAATACTGAGGTGCTGCATGCAGTCTAACTGAGAAAATGATGTAGAAGTGTGTTAGAAAATACACAAAAAACAACCAGCTGGATTCCACAGTGAAGAAGGAGAAACCACCAGTATGCACACCCATTCACAGGAACAGAGAATAATAGAATGAGTTTAGTTGGAAGGGGCACTCATCATTCCCCCTGGGACAGAACTCCAGACTTTCCATGTTCTCTGACATAAAGGGCAACTGCACCACTTTGCTTTACTGGCCTAAAAAAAAAAAAAATGTTTTCCTAAAAAAGCATGTAGCTATCCATTACAACATTTAAGTCATGCAAACCATTGAGATTTAGGGAAGAAGTTCCCTTGATGGTACATAAATTGTGATGCACTTACACCATTAAAGTCGCTGAGCATTACACCCTTCATTTCAATGAGATGTTCCATACTAACAACCATTTCTACAGAGAGGAAGGGTCTGGGTCCTTCAGTTGCTCATATATTTCTTCCTGTACCATATGAAACAACATCACTGACTTAAAAAAAACCCAAAAGATGATGTACTGGACTCAAGAAAGAAATGTATTACAAGAATATATGTGTGAGGTCTAGCAAAGATTCAATAACATGAAGACTATGAGAATGAGTTACTGGAAAGGATTTCCTTAATTAATTCAAACTCCAAAAAAAAAAAGTGTAAGGTATCTGACATTTCACTTATCATTTTGAGTAGATTCTGCCAAATATATTCTTTATTAGATGATATTCTATTATGCTAGGTCTCCCAGATTTCAAGTACCATTTTTCCCCTCAAGATAATTTGCAGTGGCATGCTATTTAACCTCTCACTGCAAAGATGCATTGGAACCATAACAACATATCTGTGAACCCATCCCTGATTTTTTCCAATTAAAAATGTCACAAATCTATTTCTCCTTATACTGTTTTACAATAACTACATGTAATTTCACACAGTTTTAGCCTGTGATTTGTTTATGGAAACTGCGTCTATTGTGATACAACATCTGTTTTTTCTGTCAGATCCTGCTAATATTCGGTTTTCCAGCTGAGTTGATTCAAGTACGGAAATTCAAATTCATTCAGTGGTCATCTGCATTTCACAGTCCCAGATTCCAGGTTTTCACCTTGTCTACCAGCCACAAAAAGAGAGCACAATTTGCTTTTGTCTACTTCTCATAAAAAATACCAAACCAGTATCCACGTCACCACTTTTTTTTTTTTAAAGTAAAATATATTGAGCTTATTCCTTACTTATTCCTCCTCAAAATATGTTTTGCTGACTGAAATATATAAACCTCAAAATACTGATAGGATTACAAGGAAAACTAACAGCAAGATTTTGCTATGCTCTTGCACATAAAGAGGCTGCTGGCAGCTAATCTCTCTGATTATGCAAAGATGGAATTACAGTATGAATTACTGATGGTCTTGTAGGCTTGGATTCCGTGCTTCAAAAGGCCTAACTTCTTTTATGTTCTCTGACAAATGACCTACCTGCCTGTTGGGCCGTGCAGTGGAACAAACACAGGAGCTTGATACTGGTGAAACTCGATTGCAAAAAAACATAATCCACTCTGAGTTCTAGCAGATCGTCTCTATATAATTAATGTTCTCTATATAATTAATATAATTATTTCCTTTTTATCAGTTGTACACTTTGTTTTCTGTCTTAACAGCCTTAGAACAGGAGAGGAATGGAGAAAAATAGGACCCTACTTCAGTCAAGTGCCTGCCAAATTATCACAAGACACTTGCACAACAATATTTGTTGACACAGTTATGTTCAGTGAAATTTAATGAAGTTGACAATGTCCTTCATTAGCTTCATAAACTCATATGTTTTTAAACTATATGAAAGCCTCTGTAAGAGCTACATTAAAAATATTTCATTGAATTGATATGTATAGAGACCATGATTTTAAGGTCTCTGAAGCCTCACAGATGTCTGAAGGGTATTAAATAAGAAGTCACATCCATTCAATATGAGCAAGTACTCACAGGAGCTTTAGCACCACTTCTGCTAATGACATAGTTATGTTGGTGGTTTGTTTTTACAGCAGCTTCTCATTTTCTTCTTTCAGAGTGGAATTAATTTCCTTCCTCTTGTTATAAAGAAACGAAAAATAAAATTTCCAAAGAACCCAGGGTTGCCATATATTCACTGAGAATTTCTTCCACTAAGACAATTATTGCAGTTGATCAAGAAGTAAATTTAAGATGGCCTCCAAGTAAAAATGCGGAATATTCAACCAAAAATGTTGATAATTAAAGATTGAATAAGTAGGCCAGAACAGATTTACTTCCGTGATCTGAATTATTTTTGTTTATTAACCTCTTCAAGAGCAAGGATCTGGAGAGGGGAGGAAGATGCCCAGGAAGACATTAATCTTGTTATATATATTAAATTTATCTATATGCAAGAGGTGACAAAACTGAATTTGAAGGATAGATCTATGTCTTCAGAGCTGTCTCTGCATCCAGACTACCTTTCCTCTGATACAGCATTTTTGTGCAGAATCTTTCTGAGTGAAAATTAACCCTGCACGCAATTTGACCTCTGCTCAGCTGTGACACCCATCACTCTACTGTTGGCAGGAGGTATGGAACACCAGCTGTCAGCACACCTCTTGAGAAGCTGGTTTACTTCTATGAGTTTTGAAGAGTGTTTCCACCAAGAGCACTGACCTTTTGTAAGTTTGAAAATATGGGATTGCCATTGATTTAACAGGCCACAGGATGCACTAACTCTGTAAGCCTCATGACTGGCTATCTTAATATTTGTTTTGTCAAGGTTTATTTTGGGGCTTTCTGGCACTTTGTTTTTGTTTAGCTGTAACAACCATTGTTCAGTAGCCAGGTGAATATTATCTTTGTCATTTTAGTTTTGCTCAGCTTTGTACAATTTTGTACGGCAGGTACAATGTCTAGTGTTACAAAAATATTGAATAATCTCTGTTACATTGATAAAATGTATTTTGTGTAGAATCCACTCCTCTAAAATACTGGTGGGATGCAGAGGAGTACAAGCACAGGATGATAGCAGAAGCCTTCTAAACGTGCACATGACAGCATCAAAAGCCTCAGGTCTAAGAACAGGTGAGCACTTGATGGTTAACGAATATTAAAGGGGTGCAGCCTTGTGAGATGGACAGAATTTGTTTCAGGGGTTCACAGAAAGAGCAAGAAAGAGATACTTAGATCATGTAAACCACACCACATGCAGTAAATGTGGATGTAGAGTGAAGTTACAGAGCAATGAAGAGAGAATGAGGTGTTCTAAATGTGCCAAAACAGCGCTCAGCAGTGAGGAAGAAAGCCCCACTACCAACATCTGGATCCCCACACCAGGATCTGTAACCTGGAGAAGGAGTTGGGATGTTTACTGTTCCCAACAACATCCTCAGACAAGCATTGGTTGCACAAGCAGAGTCCCAGAGAAACAGAGTTATACAAAATTTTTGTATAACAATGCTAATGATATTAGTAATGATTTTTATTTTTTATGGATTAAATTGATAATTTAAACTGTTAGTATCATTATGCCAGGACTACTAATAATACCTATTGCATCTTGAATAATTTACTTTTTAAACAGATTAAGAGTAAACTTCTCAGCTTCATATAAAAGATACACTACTTTGGCCTGCAAAGACTACAGAATTAGTAAAATAAATCTTGCTTTTGATTAGCTAAAAAAACTTCATGCTCTTATTGCGGCATTTCATGAACTAAGAAAAAATACTTTCTGCTCTTCCTAGCTGCAACATTTCAGCAGTCTCTTTGACAAGAGAAGTATCAAAGATTTAAGGAAGGGCTGTGACAGAAATCATTAAAATGTTGAATAAGGCTGCTATATATCGGTCATTACAACCCAGGTAATTATTTTTAATGGTTATTCTAGACTTTCAAGGACTTATTTTTCAAAGCTTAAGAGCCATGATCCTCTGAAAATGTATCTCATACAATGGTAGTGAAACTATGTCAATTTTTGCCATGCATTAACTATCCAAAATACATATTTGGAGTACTAGCTTGACACAGTTTGTACCTCTTTCTTTGAGTCTGTGGGACTTAGGAAATTCTTGAGGAAAGGATGGAACCTCTTTAAGTTGATGGCAAGAAATTATCAGCCCAGGGAATTTTAAATAATGAAATTAGTTCCTAAATAGAAAATACCCAGGTTATTTTCTGACTGAAGAAATAGGAGTGTCATAAATAAACGTGTGGAAGAAATTTTCTTGGCTCTGTACAGAAAATTTTAATTTTCTCCATTACTTTTACAGATATCAGTTGCATTTTCATGTGTATGTATATATGTCCATGGTTATTAATTATGTATATATATATAATTTTGTTTGTGAATAATGAAGTCATAGACCTTTGTCTGCTTCATTTGAATAATTTTATGATCATTGTCCCATGTGTTATTTGTAAGTAAAATAGATTCATATAATAATATTAAAAAAAAAAAAAAGGCAGGGGAATGAGATATGGAAGGGAGAGGCACCTGAGGTATCAGAAAATGTGTTACACAGCCAGAAGTTGAATACTGATCTCTTAATCCAGTGTCTTAGTCTCAACCCCATCTAATCATATTTGTTCAGATACTCTTCTAAAAGCAGATTTTAACACAACAAATTCCTGTTATGTAAAGGGATATTTCTTTGCATGTATATTCAGAGTTACTTCTTTCTTATCTATTGATGTATTTATTCATAAACAATTTATCCCAGAAATTAAATGACTTGGTAGTTTTGGTAAATGTATGGAAGACATATGGTAAATGTATAGAAGACAGTTTAAAATCTTAAGTGACAACTCAAATAATTTCATGACCGAGCTTCACTTGATACTGGATCAAAACATGGAAATTAATTGAATGTGATTCAAAAGCCTGCAATAGTCAATTATATCAAATCCTGCCCAAGGCAGGGGCCTTGGAACTAGATGATCTTAAAGGTTCCTTCCAACCCAAGCCATGCTATGATTCCGTAAAATACATTATTAATCATCTCTACAGCTTGTTTTCTGTGAGTTTGGGGGTTTTGTTTAATTGATTTGGGTTTTTTTTTTTCAGCTGCGCAAGGTCTATCACCAAGTACTTAAACCTCATCCAATGTTATGTCCAAAGCTGCATGAGGACATAGTTTTTGAAGAAGTATAAGGGAATCACAAAAGCAATATGTGGGAGACTACATTGCACAGCTTGTTTTATTATTTCCCTTGAAGAATACCAACACAGATCATAATCTCTTAAATAAACTCAGGCATATTGGGTATGTCTTCAGTCTGTACTGTGAGTATTTCACTGAGGTACCATGAATATTAGCCATGATTCACTGACATGAAAAAAATGGTAGCACTCTGTGTGACTACCCAGTAAGTCTGTCAAGGGCCCAAGAATTCTGATATTTACTCTTCATTCAGAAATAAGAAAGTTTAAACTATAGAAAGTTCATTAAGTAATAGTTTTCTTTTTTTTGAAAATTTATTTTAAAAAATTTGAAATCATTCAGAGTATCACTTTTTTTACAATCTGTGATGTTTGCTGCTTATTAACTGAAAAAATAGGACAAGCAGAAATACAGACTCTAGTAAGGTCACCTATCACCACCACCAGAATTCCCCTGTGGAATCAATACAAGATGGAATGGTGATGGCAAATTGAGTGATAACAATGGATTTAACTATGTAAATAGTATGAAAGTATATTAGAGTAAATTGTATTGATAATCTAGTACTAAGCAAGCTCTTTTACTTGTCAATCTCTCATAATTCAGTTCTGCAGAAATCCAACCTAATGCTCAGCTGTCTACTTGACCTTGTCTTTCTCAAACAGAAGCTATATTGTAATCACACATGGAAATAGTTAATGGCAAAGAAAAAGCTGCAAAAGCAAATATCTCTGATATTGGTGATACTCTCTTGAAGGAATCCCCTCAGGAATTCTTTTCTTGGGGAAGAACATAAAGTTGGCTGAGGCATTTATTAGGTAGGTTAGATAATAAATAATGTTAAGAAAGGAAATTGCAGTGATGGGGGATCTAAAGGCAATGCTAATCAACAGCAAAATTAGAGATGAAGTTACTCAGGTTCTTCCTCAATTTTTCATAACAGCATAATCTTTGGTTGCTCCTGGAATAATCTTGGCTTCTATATTCAAAGAGTAGGAATCAGGATAACCCCTTGTTTTCAGCTATCATGAAAAGCTTACATTCCTTCCAGCAAGACACAGAAGTAGCTGTTTCAGTGGTTGATTGTCTGTGTTGTGACATTGCAAATTATTTTATCCAACTCTGGAAGCCATAGGTGGAAAATTTTTCCTGTCACAAGCCTACTTACAGTTAGTCCTATTGTCTAACATTTGCAGCAAGAGTGTCCACATGCTCAGCAACAAATCCCATTTTATTCTCTTTAGCACCTATTTCCAGAAGCATGATAAAATTTTTCTGCATGGAATATGAAGAGTGCATAGTTTCTAAGAGTCTGTAAAGGGAAAGGACTACATTACATACAGCTTTCTTAGGAAGCCTGCTCCATACTTGTAAACAAAAAAAAAATTATTTAAAAAATTACAGACTGACTGTCTCCTTCTGAACATTTGACAGATTTTCAGAGGAATTTCTCTGTGTTTATTATATGGAGAAAGAGTTTGTCCGTGGTTATTAATTTTGTGTGAGATCTAAGGTGGCAGTGCAGAAGGATGAAGATCTGCTCACAGCATATGGCATATCTTGGGTTCTCTAACTCCGTGGGGCCCCTATAAATCCTTGGAAACTCCAGGAAGCCCTAGGTATGAATAAACTGTGTAAGAATTACTTTCAGTTAGAAAACAGTAACATTCCTTTGAATAAAATTTTATACAGTAGTTCTTTTTTTTTTCATTACTCAACCTGGAGATCTTAATCCATTATACTCACTCAAGTTAGCACTCAGACCAATAGAATTTTTGCCTGAATAAGAAATGTAAAGTTTGGAGAGAAGATAGTATTCACAAGTAAGAGGATAGCTTCATTGTGCTGAACTGTGAATCACGCAACAGATTTGCTGAATAGAACACATATTGCCTGCAGCTGAAGAGCTGATTATTTCCGATTATAAAGCAGATAATATTCATCTGAGGATAACTTCAGATTTTAGAGATCAAAATATCATTAGGGGTTAAATGCAGGGGTTAAAATACAATAAATTAGGAATCCAAGCCAAGCAGACTGGATTTTTGTTCCAACTGCAGTAATGTGACTGACAAGAAGCATTTAGTTTTTCACACATTCTTAACCTGGAAACCCATTATATATTTGCTGTCCTCCATTGAAAATACAGGGAAAATGTTGCTGTTAATGCTACAAGGCACATGCATGTGTAAATGGAAAAAAGGAAAATACCTGTGTTCTAGCTTCTGTATTTTAAATAGCAGTAAATTTGCAAGAAATTTGATATGAAAATTCTACTCACTATAAGTAAGAGAAACTACTAAGAATATCTTTATTTTGTTTGTTTTTAAATTCACTCTGCATTCCTTGGAGCAGAACAGTCCGGAAATGTATAATAACCTCTCTGTGACATTAAGAGTTTAACTGTTTTAAAAACTGGCTGCCTATCTATAAATGATCTTCTGGCTATTGCCTAGATACTGACATTGGAGTTCCTTTCTACTTTCCTATTGCTGAAATTTTCTTTTTCAAGGCTACCTGCACTTTGGTTCTGTTGCTATCACCATTCATGTAGATTGCAAAAGTCTTTGAAAGAAAGAAATAAATGAGAAAATTTGCTGTTCTAACAGGGCGCTCCTATTCTCACTCCATCAGGGGATAACTTTTATTGCATTTTATCCCTTGCATTTATCACTTCTCAAGGCACATCAGAATATTTTGGCATAGAAAGATAGTTTATTATTGAAATCAGGATATTGCAAGCCATAATATTTCCCGACTAGTTTTCTACTGTCATGTCTATGCTATATGACTATGCTGACTGAAGGCTTTGCAGCTGAGCATGTAGGCTGGTTCTTTCTTCGAGTCTTTTTGCCTGTTTTAGGCACTAGACAGCACAGTATGATTTGTGTACTTGGTTTTTCAGAATCACATCACAGAACTGTGAAATAACCATATTTCTCAGTGATGCACTTCCCACCATCTCTCCCATTTTTGGCTTTCTCCTTTATATTCAAGAATTCACACCTGCTCATGTCACTTTCTGAAATGTTGCACTGATGCATCTAACATGCATAAAGCTAAATTAAGCTGCCATTTTTTGTATATTATTCTGGATAATGAAGTAAATGTGATCTCTCTAAAACTTAGAACAGGGGGATAATGTCATACATATGATTTTGGGTTGACCCTTTCAATACATGATTTTTTTTTTATTTTATGGTATTATTTCTCTTTTCAGCAAGGAAGTCTAAGCAGTCCACAAAAAAATCTGTCTACAAATGAGTGCTTAAGCTACTGTAGGCCATAGCTCAAACTGCTATAAGACTACAGATGATGCTGAGCTAATCCATCTGTGTCTCATGCCGTATGCCAGCTTCTCTACTTAGCATTTGCTAGGGCATGGATCTCTTAGAGACAAAGTCCTCAGCAAACTTTTATCGGATTATGGTGTGATGGCCATGCTACCCTGCCTTCATAGACGAAAGAGGAAAAGATAAAACACAACCTTTAAATTTGTTTCTCTACCAACTACAGAGAGAGGTCAGGATGCTTAGACCAGATATTGTTATCTACATTCAATCAGATTAAATCTATTCTGGGTGCCTAGATTAGCAGCCCTGGCTTCATTGGCCACCTTTAGAGAGATGTATGGCAAGATAGAGATTTCATACAGGACAATAAAAAACAAAGCCTGACCAGGGTGTTCTGAACCATTTCATTCTCCATTCACTGTGCAGAAAGACTCATAAACTTCAGTCTTTATCTCACACATTTCATATTGGGTGATAAATTGGGCAGACATTGCCTTCTTCACCCTCCCAGAAAATCAAAGAGGAGCAACTAAATTAATCCGGCATTGATTTAGAACAACTTGTATGAGTATAAGAACCATAGAAATTTACGGACTATCACCAATGCTAAATCAAACCTTAATTTTTTAATCTAAATCTTGAAAACCTGTGGAGATTAAGATTCCTCAATTTGGATTGGAAATCTGGTCTCACATTACACTGCAGTAGTATCAGTATGTTTGCTATTAGTGATCTCAAACTGATTTATAGTATTTGAAAATGAGAGGTCTAGGTTATGAATTTCTCATACAAAGAGGGAAAAAAAGTCCTTAGTTCAGTTGAGGCAATAATAACCACACTGTATTTTTAGACCTCCTCCGCTTTGATAAAACAAGGTGATAATAATTATGTAGATAAGACATACATTTATTTACAGGGTGCATGCTTCACAAAGCATTGAAACACCCTTCAAATCCTAATGCTAGTGCAAGATATTGCTCCATGTATTTCTGTTCCATTTTCAACTATTTGAATATTTTTTGTCATTCTTGAGGAACTAATTACGCAGTTTAATTAGTCTCAACAATAGAATGTTTTCTGACCTTCAAACTATTTTTTCTGTTATTTATTTAGACCATGCTTTGAAGCCCTGTAGTTCACATTCATTGTATCTTTTGTTTATCTTCCACAGTCTTCTCATAATTTTGAATGCTGCAAGTCCTCGATTTCCAAGATAATAAGCCTAGAGTAAAACCTGATTAGACTAGATTTTTCTTAACAGTAGCCAGACATAAAGTTTTTCATGTAGTTTCACAAGAGGGGAAAAATTATTTATTTGTTTGTTTATTTTCTCTATAAAAGAGCAATTCAAGTTTTGAAGAACCCATAGGCAAATGGCTAAACACTTGGGCATTTTGGCTCTAACTTATAACACTTAAATGAATTTGTCTTGGGTTTACTAATACAAAAAAAAAAAAAGTTTCCCATGCATGCTATCCTAGGAAATAATATGTAGAACAGTTTTATAGCTGTGTGGACTAAGGATATATCATAAGTCAGAAGCAGCAGCTGCTCCCTTTGCTAGCCAAACCATTTAAACAGCATTTGCTCATCAGTTTAATTTTTCTTAGCATGATCCAAACACAGTGACAGAAAACAATAAGTATCTTGGCTGACAAAGTCCCGGGTTTAGATCTAATCACACTCTTCTGCCAAAATTAAATGTTTATACCAAGTTCTGGTTTTGGCTGTTCTACCCAAGAACAGTCCATAGAATATAATTCAAAACAAAGTGCTTACAAGGGTATTATTGAAACTGAGAAAGCTATAGATTGTACAGTTATCTTTCAAGGACTAAAGGGTTTTGTAGGTTTCTTTGACTTACTAACCACAAAGACTAATTTTTATTAAATGGGGATTTTTATAGAGATCAACCTAGTGGAAATAATAGAGTTTCATAACGTCTTCTGTGTCCATTTTGGTTAATGAGCCAAAAATGTTCTTAGGTGTTAATGGCCCTCTCACTGTAGTCAACAATAAATAGAATCATCATGGATGTTAATTGTAATAAGACTCATTGAGTAAAGCTTCTGGGACTAAAGACTTCTCTCAAAAAGGAAGAAAAAAGAACAAGGAAAACCTCAGTTTTTGAGTGGAAATATTCCCTGTGGTTGATGCAGCTCCCATCTCTAATCACAAATAAGCAGTAATATATCAAGAAAAATATCAACAGCAGAAAAAAATGAGAAAGAACCACATGATAAAGTGAAAGAGGAACACAAGACATTAGAGTCAAACCCCAGGCAGGACATGTGCCCTGTGGTATAAAACGGCTTTAAGGACCCACACTACAGCTGTTTTGTCCCCCTTCCATCTGCTGATAACATTAAAAGTAATCTGAATGCAAAGAACAGTTAAAATTAGTTTGATTGTATTATCTGCTTAACTGGTTTCTTGCAAAAATCGATTATGCAATGTTTATAATATTGAAAATATTTTTATTTTTAAATAAAAAACATTTTTAAAAGGCATATTTATTATTTAAGACAATAGTCACTGTGATTACAACTGTGAATCATTTTTTCATCCTGAATTCTTGGTCTTAGGATTGCATCTTTATGAAATATTATATTCATTGGACAGAGGTTGCATATAGCATAACTTTGGGCAAAGACAGTTTGCCTGTCTTTTTTGTCAAGCTTCATAAATGTAGTGATCAAGAAAGACCTAAGCATATCTCATGTGACCCCCAGTATAATATATCATTTCCAACAGTAATTCCCAGTTTCAGTAGAGTTGCAATTGAACTGTGTCTTCTCTTTATAAAAAGTCATAACCCCTACAATTACATTTAGTAGCTGTCAAATAGAAAAATATACTTTTCCACTCAAGAAAAGAAAAGGGGCAGGGGGTGTCAGATAATTTATTGTAATTTATCAGCTTTGTCACAGAAAGAATTAAAAACAGAACTCTGAAATTTGGGAGCAATAGACATTTTATTAAATCCCTTAGGAAATTATGAGAAACTTACTCCAATTTCACAGGAGTATACAATTTTTAAAATGCATGCAATACCCTCATTCTAGCTCTATTTCCCCCAGGTAAAACATAAAGCAAAGCAGTAAAGTGCTCCTTCAAGAAACATATCTGCAGAGTAAGATGTACATATATCTAGAGAGCATAACAGTTCAAGGGAAAACAGTTTTCTAACAGTTTTGGAAATATA
The DNA here is from genome assembly GCA_013399225.1 of Rhipidura dahli. Taxonomy (NCBI): domain Eukaryota; kingdom Metazoa; phylum Chordata; class Aves; order Passeriformes; family Rhipiduridae; genus Rhipidura; species Rhipidura dahli. The sequence continues at coordinate 354,411 of VXAC01001681.1, forward strand.
AAATCTAAATGCAGTTTTTGTGTTGGCATCAAATTGTAGAGATAATTCTCAACTAATGAACAGGAAATAGAAAAACCCAGCCAAAGCTTCTGTGTGAATTGTTCCTCCCTCCCCAGTACAACTGTCCAACATTAAAGGTCCTGTAACAGCCTCAGTTTATTAGGCATAAACACCTATATGTCTGCATTAAAAGTATGTTGAGAGGAATTAAAATGCAGCTGAAGCTCATCATTCTGTGTATTTATTGCTTGTAAGCAGCTCTTAGATATTGTCATCAGCTTCCACAGCTCAAAGAATTGTCACCATTATTGCAGAGAGTTCAAGGACCAGCCCTTAGAAATGGTGGTGTTAAAAACCTGACATAAATTGCGACTAAATAAGGCACTGCAGGCTGAGTATACTTTGTAGAACAGTAGTGAACAGATGCTAGTAACAATGGGCTAAATAAAGATCTGAATGCACAAATACCTACATTTACCCTGGAGAGTTGTACGCCAGTGGGAAAACAGAGTAAGTATTTCTTCTCTATAAATTAAATGCTTTCTGAATCAGGCTATTAGTTTTGCAATTAATGGATATCACTTCTAAAAGGCACCTAATAAAACCAGGACTGCTCAGACATATGCCACTAAATTAGCTTAGTTAACTGGCTCACCCTCTCAATTACATTGAAAGAAATCTATACTTCTAGAAAGAAAATATATCTTATAGCTGCTGATTAAAATCCCATTCCACAAAGTATTGCAGCAAGTGATTAGTCTGAAACACCTGCTTAATTTCCACTGAAGTTAAGGAAACTTTTTTAAGTTTCTAGGGCTTTCATGAAGAGCTGAGAGGTGATATAATCAAAATATGTACCACAGGCAAAAAAACATGACATGTCATATAAAAAGTCTGATTTACAATGCACTTATTCTTACATGTACATCAGTTTAATAACAGAAGGCTGAGGGGGGAAAAAACTTAATCCCAGGTACCCAGGACACCAGTACCAGAAAAATACAGACACTATTCTAAGATACTGTGGTGAGTCATAATGTATACTTTGGTAAAGTTTACAAACATTTCTTATGCACTACAGTTATACACAAAACTTTGAATTTTGTCACTCCCTGCCTATACAGTGTTCAGACAGACAGATTAAACATTCTCTCACTGTCATTCCTGTCATTAATTTACTGTTATTTTGATCTATGGGGACCATTTTCTATGATTAAAAAGCAATATCAAAGTATTTTAAAAAATGGCTAAACTGTGACTGGTGTTCTAGTCACTAGAAATCATTATCAAGAAATAATTATAAAGAATCATCTATTTCAGGGCATAAATCCACGTTCCATGGATGGTTAGATAAAACTATCAGAATAAAGCAAGTTACCCAGCCTTGTTCTGATCCACATGCAAATCTATATGAAATAAATTTTAATGGAAGTTTGGAAATGGCATGACTGTGTGCCACTTCAAAAAATGAAAGTCATTCTTTCCTCAGCAACTCTTATGTACTTTTCTTTCCTATTTTTTTTTTTGTTTGACTTTATTTGTGGCATGAGTTCTGGATATGAGCAAGGATGGTAGCTCCATGTACATTTGCCCAGACCAGGCAACATTAATTATAAGTCTTTCAAGAGCTGTTATCAGGAAAAGAAAAAGGAAACTGAGCGTCTTAATGTGCAGAGCATGAAGTAATTCAACATGAAACAGATGAGACATAGAGAGGATTTTTTAAGCTGTTTTTGCCTCAGGCTTCTCAGTGGGGAGAGGATACAGAGCTAAAAAGATAGGTGGCTTTATTTATAAACCCATTTAAATCACAAAAATAACTCTCCAAGATTTTCATAAGATATCTCATAAAAATATTGCTCTGAAAATCTGGTTCCTGTTTGCTTTCAATGAAGAGATTTTCATCTCATTGAAACCAGTGTAGCATGATATAGTGGGAACCAACATCTCAATAAAATAGCTATATTTAATGCTTGGATAATAAGTGAAAATATAGAAATATTAGAGTATAAAGAATATACACATCCTATACATAGAAAATATAGAAAGATATATTTTCTTTATAAAATAAAGAGTCTGATACCAATCTTAATCAAACACACAGGTTTGGTCTATGAAATAAATAAAATATACTCAGATAAGTGGAAAAATACTTTCCCTTTTAATCAAAAATGAGGGAATGGGTTGTATAGAAAGACTGTAGTAAGTAAAGGGAAGAAATGGAAAAGCAAATCAAATATGTTAATATGGAGATGGCTGTTGGAGGGAACCAATAATTTCTTGAATGCGCAAACATCAGATAGAGTAATATAAACACATCTTAGGAATGGGAAAATCCATAAAGAACTTGTTTCTTCCATGATCAAGTTCATCATTGTATAAAAGTCGACTATCTGGATTCTAGTGCTGTCTCCAGAAGCATTTGTAAGAGCAGATTTAGGAAACTCAGAATGAAGCACAGCTCTTCATAGTTAAGCTCTTTTTTCCATAAGAAAAGAATAAGAAATATCATAGAATTGATGTAGCCTGGTAAAACAGAGACAAGAATAAGGGACGTTGGTGTTAAAATAAAAGTAAATCAGAGAAACCAGAAAAAACTCTGGGTAAATGTAATCCCTGAGAGAATTGATTTTCACTGCTGTTCTGTTCAGGAGAAAGACATTTTAACCTCCTCTTCAGATTCAAGAGAAAAAAATTCTTTATCCTACATAATATTTTCTGACTTGTGAATTCTGAAGCTACAATTTTAACTACTCCCTTTTAGAACCTAGCTACCCTCTTAGCTAGTCTTGATTAGAAACTAGAGGATAGATGTCTCTGTCCTAGTACTATGTGCCCAAGATCAAAAACTCATTATCAAATTTATCTCATTTAAAAAATCATCTCACATTTTTCTCTCATTATCTTTCTACTGTCAGGCCTAGACTTCATGTCCAGGAAGAAGATTTAAGTGTAGTATTGAGTAGACTAAATACAGATGGCAAATAACCTCTATGCATTCATCTGGAATTCTGTGAGTATGTTGAAACTAATGAGAAAAAGAGATCAGGAAGCAAGTTCACAAATTGAGCCCCTGGCAGTCCACTTGCTGTATTTGTTTACACTGCTCCAGTTAGCACTCTCTACAGCAATGCCTGAACAGAGGTCTGAAAGATTATCTTGGGCACCAACCCAAAAACCAGAATTGATCTGCACAATTTGTCTACTTTCACTCTGAATAGTCCTTTACCACCTGGGGCTTCTCACCCCCAACAGTTTTGGCTTTTCTCTCATGCAACTCCCAGGGTTTGGATTGCTGGAAACACACTCCTCTGCCTGGCTAAAGTTCAGCCACCAAATTGTTTCAGACACATTGAGCTGAAAAAGCCCAGGAGCTGGTAACCATATGATGGGGCCAAGGAGTTACAGCATCAGGCCCAGAGGGCTGAGTGCGATGCAGTGTGGATGCAGCTGCTGTGCTTGCAGTAGCCAGCCCGTGGCACAAGAGGTATCAGATGGTCTCCTACAGGTGTCTTCAGAGAGGAGCAAACATAATCACCCCATAGTTTTCTTTAGTTACCAGTGTAGTCATAGTCCATGTCTCCAGACAGAAGTGTGGTTTTGGTTTATGAAGTCTATCAAATGAACCAGCAACATATTTCTAAGAATTAATGGAAAAGTGAGCAGAAGTGCAGAAACCTAAGGTCAAAGACAACTAACAATCCAGAAATATAAAAAGCAGGTGATTCAGATACCATGGCTATGCCAATTTCAGCAAGCTGAATGAGCCTGAGACAGTTCTGTGTCACAGAGGCCAAGCAGTATGAAATGACCTACAGCCTGTTCCAGCATGTTTTGCCTCCCCAGACAGGATGGTGGCATGCAAACTGCTTGTTGAGAAAGCTCTGTGGCATGTGTGAACCCATCCTAGATGCTGAGGAAATGTTTAGCACAGGACCAGTCTGCCAGCTTCTAGAGCAGGTTATTGAGACCCAGGTTCTAAAAAGATCAAGAATCACCCCCTCCAATATCAAAAATAGTTCCACTCAGAGAGCAAGAACTAAAACGAGAATGTACAAGGAGATGTTGACAAAACTCTAATGTAGAAATGAAACATACAAGAGGGGGAAGCAGGGACCTTGGAGGAAGGTAGTGACACTTTGAAAACATGCAAGATTGCAGGTAGGAAAGACAAAACCCCCCTGGATTTTATCAGGCAAGGCATGTGAAGGGCAACAAAAAGGGCCTCTACAGATAGATCAACAGCAGCAACAACAAAAAGTAGGTTAGGAGTCAGGGTGGCAAAAGATATGGCTATAAATGAGGTAGTTATCTGGATAATAGTTACGTTATCTGAGAGGATGTTATCCTTATAACACTCTTTAGTGGTATTGACCAGCCTTCATGAATCTCAGGCCCCTGTGACACTGGAAAATTCCGTGAAGGAGGATGATCAGATTTGGGGGTGTTTGAGCAATTGGACATAGAAAAGTCCATTATGAAACATTATTACAAAGGAACATTTCCGCTCCTTTAAGGGTATCTATTCAAGGACATTTTCACTGTATATAAAAGGGGTAATAAGGAGGAAGCCATAAACAACAACATACAGGGACACCTCACTGACAAATTATAGGGGAGGCAGTGATAACAACTAAGCCTAGTCAGTCATGGTAATTGATGAGGGTATGTGGGACTGTGAGAATGTTTATTCCAGTAAGGTTATCTGGTTGATGATCTTGTATATTGGAAAACTAAGGGAGAATAGAGAAAAAGAATATTTGCAAAATATACCAAAGATGTGGCAAAACCCACATGGAGACAATGAAAAGAGACAAACCTCACCAGTCACATCCACTGATGACCTATCCAGAAATTACTGGCACTACTTACAGAAAGATCAACCTGGATTTTGCAACTGATTAGGCTGTAAGCCAGGAGATACCCAGGCTGAGTGGGTTGTGGGCATCAGTAGAGTTGTACAGACACGTGCTGTGATGTGTAGGGAAAAGAGGATCAGAGAGGAACTAAAGGGAGGTAGACAGAAAGTGGTATAAGAGGGGCTGGTTGTGTGTGAAATGAGCCTTATGCTCAGTCACCCCCATCTGTCTAGTTTCACTAAATCCTTTCTTTACAATCTAACTGTGTAATCTGTGGTTTTCAAGGCTATATCTCATAACATTCAAACTGAATGATGTATGGATGGTGAGGTACACTGACAACTGGCTTATGTGCTACATATTATGGTCAGATTATGGTCATCACTGTGAAGTCCTCTAGAGAGTACAACATTCCAAGGGTTGACACAGTGCACTATCAGCAAATTTGCAGATGATGTGAAACTGGGAGGGGTGTTTGGCAGCCACGGGGTTGTACTGGAGAACTGGGCAGAAGAGTTAATGCAGTTTAACAAAAGCAAAGGCAAATATGGAACCTGGGGATGCATAACCTCACACCAGCACTTGGAGCACTGCAAAGTGGCTCAGCAGAAATGGTCCTGGGTGTCAAGGTGGACAAACTGTCAATGGCACAGTGGTGTACCTTGCAGCAAAGAAGGCCAACAGCATTCCAGAAATTTAGGAGAAATGTTCCTAGCAGGTTGAGACAGGTGATGCTTCCTCTCTGCTCAGCACTGGTGAGGACAAATCTGGAGTGTTATGTCCAGTTCTAAAGTCCTCAGTATGAGAAAGATACAGAACTACTGGGACAAATTCAGCAAAGGGACACAAAAATGGGCCACAAAGATTCTCTAATGGGCTGGAGTATTGGACACTGAAGAGAGCCTGAGGGAGCTAAGGTTGTTCAGTTTGGAAAAGAGCAGATTCAAGTGCTTCTTATCAAAGTGTACAAACATCTGAAGAGGGCAGGGAAGATGAAGACTCCTCTTTAAGGTATGAAGTGATAAGAGAAGAGGAAATGGATACAAATTAAAATACAAGTAATTCCACTTGAACATAACCTTTTTTTCTTCTTTACTTTTTTTTTTTTTTCCTAACAGTGGTCAAACACTGGAAGAGACTGTCCAGAGAAGTTTTGGAGTCTCTTTGTATAGGATGTTAATAATATGATTGGACATGGCACTGACAAGCTTACTCCAGCTGACCTTGCTATGAGAAGGGGATAGGACTAGATGACCTCAAGAGGCACTTTTCAAGCTCAGCTATTCCATGATTCTGAAATGCCATGATTCTGTGACTGAAAACATTTCAAGTTTACTAGAATGGATAGACAATATGATTGGCTATCATATTGTAGCTGTCTGGCCCTACATTAAAAGTCATTCCACTTTTCCAAACAGTTTAAAAGTTAGATTTTTTTTTTTATTATGAAATTACTCACTAATGAAGATTAATCACTCTGTTGCAATTTATTATGAATTAAGATGATAATGGATGAAGACAGTCATTACCAAAAATAATAAATTCAGCATGTGTAGTTCATGATTTATTTTTCAATATTAATCTAGCAAATAAGAAAGAAAACATGAAATCAACACAAAAAGATCCCATCCCGATAATCCTTATATTTTACAGCTTTTCTTGCTTTTAAATTGACTTCAGATTTCTCGTATGTATTTTTCAATATGTACTCTGAATTATTCTGAAAGTTATTCCTGTTCCACTTAGTTTATGCAAAAAATACACAGCATGTTTTAGGAATAATAACTTCCAGCCTTCTGCTCAGGAAATAGAATAACAAGGAAAAAAAAAAAGAAAGGGAAAGAAAAAGACATTTATACTTTGAAGGGTAGAATATAGATTTAAATTGTTTGCAGAATGTTCTAAAAATCAAATTAAAACTTTAGTTTTCAATATGGGCAACAATATTGAATTTAGTATCAAGGAGAAGATGAGAGTAGAGAATTAAAAGATTCATATCTGAAATGACAGTAAAATCAAGCTACTTAATGCAGTCAGGGATGAAACATTGTCTCCTGAAGAAAACTGCAAATGAAATTGCAGTTGTAATGGCAACATTTTTCAATAAATGCATCAAGTTACAGATATATTTCTAGGTAATCAAGGAAGAGCATGCACAGCTAATAAAATGATGGACAGTTACTGGACAGTAATACAGCAGGCCCTAAAGGTATGCAAAATTTAGAAGGTATTTGGAAGGAAAGAATAATTAGAGACATGAAGGAAAATGCCAAAAGGGGTAGATGGTACAAGGCATAGATTGTGAGCTATAAATCCTTCTTTGACATCTACTTCTCAGAGTAGTGAAATGTAGTAGATAAAACATGTCTGGATTTCAGTGAAGCAGATGACATGTTGCCACAGGAGAAATTACTCATTGAACTTGAGAAGACAGCAATTCATAGGTAGAATTGCAAGTCAGAAAATTAGTTACTATAGGAAAAACCTCATGAAACTCTTTGAAAAATAATATTTTTAGAATCTTATAGTATTTTTTAAATTATATTTATTCAAGAAATCAGAACCCTGAACATTGTGGGGAGGGGAGGGGAGGAGAGGGGAGGGAAGTGGATTAGCTCAGATTTCATGACTATAAAAGAATTTTTATCAAGAAGATTTTGGGAATAGTAATGTATCTTACTACCATATGATTAGAAGATAAAAGAGAATGGCTTGCTTATTACAGAAAAATGAAGAAAAGGAGGTATGATTGCTCTGTAAATCTGTTAGGGAAACTATCAGCTAAGGGAAGTATTCACATAAGATTTTCAGATCTCCAAGAATACATTACTTCAGTGTTGAAAAAATTGAAAAAATTCTTTTACATACTAGAATTTAAATTCAAAACCAGTTTTCAAATTAGAAGCATATTTTCAGCTTCTTTTAGGCAATCTTATAAACTTGGTAAAAGGGATTGGATTAAATGGTTGCCTGTGAAGTAGTTCACTGGGTTCAAAAATGCTGGAGGTAACTTTGAACTCTACGTTTCTGTGAGAGATAAGAGACTGAAACTTTCAAGCTGAGCATCTTAAGGCATTACATACCTGATTATATCATGAGCACCCCGTTCTTCAGTCCTTTTCAACACCATTGGATCTTCAGAGACCAGAAGAAAGATTAAAAGTTTCTAAGCATCAGGAACAGAATAAAGAGTTTACTGCACCTGTTTTACAGCTGTGCACACAGACAGAGTTTAAGGCTATGTTGACATCTTACGCATCGAAAGCAACTCTGCTAATTGTGTGGGTGGGAGGAAATAGTCTAATACTGAATTTCTAAGATGACATTGGCTCAATTCAAGAAAAAAACAGAAGGAAACAATCTGGTATCCATCCATCCAAGATGATTTTTTGCTGGGAAAAAAAAAAAAAAGAGAAAAAAAGGCAAGCTCTCAATTGCTGTCTTCCATGCCATCTAGCTTTTGTTTGTTTGTTGGTTTGTTGGTTTTGAGTTTTGGGTTTTTTTTTTTTTGGTGGGGGCAGGGGGTTGTTGTTTTGTTTTGTTTTGTTTTTTATTTGGAGCATGAAAATCTATTAATTGTTGTAGTGCCTCATGGTCCATAACCATTTTCAGTAACAGAAACCACATAACTGAAATCTCCACTGTTGCTTGTGAAAGATTAATGTCAGTAAGCAAATGCTATACTCACAAGTAGCTTAGCATCTTAGCTATTCACTAAGTGGAAAGCAGGGTGACAGCTATAAATTAAGGACAAATAAATTTGTAAACACTGGCTTGGCAGATAGGATACAAACATCTAGCAATTGTTCAGACTTGAGCATCTCTTGTAATTCTTTGAAACTAGGGCATGGATTGGGAGAAGTCAACAAAACCCCACCTCTTTTTTTGATTGAAGGTAAAAAACAGACAGTGCAACCTTGCTGTCACCAGTTCACTGGGAGGGGCTTTATGCCTTTAAATTAGAGACTGTTCATTTTTCAAGAAGGTTAGAAACTCCTCTGGCTGAGGTCATAAAGTAACTGCCTTTCATACTCACAATGACAATTATAATCACTAAATTTTTGAGCAAAGACTGTTTCAAACTTTTTAGTCAAATTTGACTACTGAAGAAGAATTCCTGTTAGCATTTCGAAAGAAAAGCTGACAGAAGAGCTTAAAGAATATTGATGTTCAAAGGATAGAGGAACACGTTTGAAGTCCATTGCTTTCACATTCTGTGTCATTTTACAATGATCATGCTGATTCCACCAACATGATTAATGTGAATAAATTTTAGAAGACTACTTTCATAATAGTAACATTTTATAGCCATTACACTACAGTTAATATTTTGAGGGACTGATTCTTCTCAGAGATGCCTGAAACGTATCATATGAGTCATGACACACAACTGCCTACTCTGTAAACTTAGAAGGCACACTTCAAGTGCACAATATAGCATCATACAGTAATTTGGATTGAAAGGGGCCTGTGTAGGTTATCTGGCTCAACACAGTTCAGCTTGCTCAGTTTGAGTGGAATTTGGAATATCTCCATATGTGGAGATTCCAGAACTTCTCCGGACAACTATTTCCAGTGTTTGACTGTTCTTATGCTGAACATTGTTTTCCTAATACAGAATCAAAACTTCCCTCAGTGAATGGTTCTTGGATCTTTCATCTATCACTGTGCACATCCCAAAAGAATCTGGCTACATGTTGTTCACATCTTCCCATGAGGTAATTAAAGGCAGCAGTAGGATACCCTCTATCTTCTAGAATAAACCCAGTCCTCACAGTCACTACCTCTACTCAATGAGTTCCGAGTCCCAGTCATCTCCCACTGGATTTACTCCAACCCATCAATGTTTCTGCTTTAGGATGCTGAAGGCGTATGCAGAACAGACATAATGGGAGAAGGTATCTATAGGGGCAGGCCTGTGCCTAAGTGAGAAATCCTAAGTAGCAAAAAATGACACGTGACCTGATTAAGCAAGTGAATTGCACCACAAAAGTTAAATGTAATTAATTTCTGTGCTGGAAACTCCTTTCTCCCCCAGACGGTTTTTGGTCGTTTCCTGGGCTTTCAATGAGACTTTTTTTCCAGATTACATTCTGCACACCATTTCACAAAGTCAGGGAAGTCCAACTTCTCAAAAGTACAAGTTTCTCTTTTAACGATGTAGTCAATGCTGTGGTCCATAATTCTTCTGTATGAAAGTCAAGCACAAAATATTCAAATTAACTACATTTCATTTGTACACAGCATAAAGCATTCTTCATTCAACATAGCCTAATTAACCTCTCATCCAGATATTCAAATTCTCTAATATAAAAAACAATGTCACTAGGAGAAAGGCCAAGCCCTTTTCCTATACAGGAAGTTATTGACTTTTTGTTAAAGATAAGATATCAACTGGGTGGTAAAGTCCACTATCTAATAACCTGAATTGTTTCAGTTATGATACAGATTGCTTTCAGCTAAAGTAATACAGACTACGAAAATATACAAGAAACAGAACAAAATATAAGTGCACAAGTGAAATATGTGTTTCCAAGTAAAACTTCTACTATTTTGCTCATATTTTAGTAATCTTAAGACAAATACCAAGGCTTTTCACTCAGATAATACTGCCATGAACTTCAAATTCAAATCATCACTTAGATTTCTCTTCAATCCCTTTCAATACTCTCTGTTTGCTCATTCCCAGTGTTGGCACAAGTAGATCCACGAAATAAATCCTTTTGGATAGAAAACCTTGTAGTAATGCAGCATGCCTTTCTTTAATGATTGGGGTTTTACAGAAGCTAAATGGATTAATAAGTATTTCATAATTGATATAATCAGAAATCAGAAATGTGCTTCACCAATTACACTTGCATTTTGTAATCACGCTTGTTGCAAGGCATTTTTCCAAACCTAGAGGTCTAGCTACATGGTTTTCTCTCTGGCAATTGGAGAAATTCCATAACTGTAATTATCTTCCTCAATAAACTTGTTTTAATATATTATTTCAGAATTTAGAAGCATCTAACAAGATGCCTTGAAAAATAGTGCTGAAACAGCTATTATGGTATTAAATACTTATGAGTCAATAGTGATTGAGTCCAAATTGGTTTAACATAATAAAACTGCATATGAAAAGAATCTTATCTGGTTCCTACAAATGTAAGATATGGGTATTACAGTAATGTACATGTCTCTGTGCAAAAATGTGCTGGGAATTGATGATGAGATAGTTTATCACTATTTCTTTCTTCTTATTTAATTTTGAAAGTGTCATCAATTTTTAAATTTCCCTTCTTTGTTGATTTGATCTTCAGCAAAAACTGAGATAAGGCTAAAGGTAAAAGGTACTTAAATGAGGAAAGCAAATGAATCTGCTGTGTCTGTTAAATTTCTTTCCTTGCTCTCAATTATTTAATCAAAATGTACAGTAAGCAAAATCAGGTATCTGGGGATAGGATTATCTGGCATAAAGTAAAAGAATGACAGGATTTGCAGGCTTTGTAAATTAAATTGTGTGATTCATGGCTTTTCTAAGGGTTTGAATTACTTTCAAATGACGCAGCCACTTTATGCTTTTTAATTCTTCTTATGAAATAAATAAGAAAAATATGCTGATGTAACTTTTTTCTAACGCACAAGTGCCTTTCAAAATCATGCACAAATCACTTTATTCCTTAATTTTTTATTGCGGGATTTTTAATAGATTTGGGGCTTGATGGTTTCAGGTTTTGTTTGAGGATTTTTTGGTTTTCTTTTTCACTTAATCAGAAACTTCTGAGTGGATTTTAAATAACTTCTCTTCTTCTCTGTGGTACTAGACCTTAAAGACTTGTAACAATACTCAGCTATTCACACTTAGAGGTTTTCAGACACCAACATAAATGTTATTAATGGAGTGTTTATATGGGAAGGATGATCTTATAGGAACTGGAAGGAGGCACTGAAGTTAATATTTATGATTTAATTAATTGAAATGTTATTTATTTGTAGTAGATTAATGTATTTGCAATTGTTAGCTTTTGTTCTAATATATGAAAAATGATCCTTCATGGAGGGACAGTGCACAAATGGGTTTGAAGCATTTATTTGGAAGTATGTACCCATGGATATTTTTCAAGTATAAAGGAGTCAGGGAGGCTGTATGGTTATGTGAGCAAAATACTGTTGTTTTCTTTCAGTCTATAGCTGTGAGTGCTATGAGACCAACAGCCAGGCTCTAAAAGACTGGTGCTCAAGTCACACAATCACATCAGTCAGATCAGCTCAGAACAAGGATACTTTGCCATGTTTTCTTTCACCTATCATCAAAATGTCCTTCCAGCAGAGTAAAGCACTGTCAGGATGATCTGAGGTGAAGAAAAACAGAAATAGAATGTTTGCATTCTATCTCTGAGAAAAGTAAATTGTTAGTAGCTGCAGGGAATTAAGTATTTTCTTTCCAAACAGTATATATTTTCTGTTATACAAACACACAGTGGGAGTAGGGAGAGAAAAACACTAAAACGGAAGACAGTGTCTATTACAAGGAAAGGAAGAAAAAGATAACACTCAAGTGCACATGTTACATAAGATCAGAGTCACACTGTAAGAACTCAGAACTTCTTTCTTTCCTGTTCCTTTGATTCCCAGTTTTTTCCATCCCAAGCCATCTGTACAGATCAGGGTCAGGTTCTGCAAACTAAGGATCAGATTCTTTCAAAATTTTTCATCAAACTCTACACGACTTGATCACAGACAGGGTTTTATGTAGGATTTATATGGACAGAAAGACAGTGAATGAGCATATGAAAATAATCCACTGATTCTTATTACGAAAAGTAATTTTTGTGCCTGGAAAAAATGTTATGACTAATGTTTTTCTTCTAATACGTTTCTGAGTTCAAATTTCAAACTCACTCAAGAACAAACTCCAGACTGCTTTGTTGTACTGACTATATAAACCAGGGTATAATTGCTGAAACTCCAGAAATAAATGAAGCATTATCAAAAATATAAAACCAATTATTGAAAAGAAGGGTTAACCTTCGCCAAATGGAAAGCAAATATTATTCCCCTTTAAAGAAATGATCTTTTACATAAATAAATGTCTTCAATATATTTCAGGCCTGAGTGCTTGTGTATGGTATGCTTCAATATACTTCAATATGCTACCTAAGTTACAGACATGCTGGTTTTATTTTTCTTCCTTTGACCTTGCAATGAGATACTGACAAGAAGAAAATCATTTTTCCTATTTACCCAGTTTTAGCTGAGAAATAGACCCATTTAAGAAGGCGGCTTGCTGTGAGTGTGATGCATCATCAACTTACTGCAACCTTAGGCATGCCTCTTGTGTCCTCAAGCTCACCTTCCTTAAACTGAGTGTATGGGGATAGAATAAAAGGTCTTAAGGAGACCAGAGTTGCAGAAAAACAGCTGCAAAGGATTAACACTTTTCATTTATTTAGATGATTGCATAGATCTGAAAATCCCACTGCTCTTTGTTCTGCATCTTTGAACAGAAGATAAAAGCATGAATTATTTTGCCTGCCTTCTTATTTCAGTTTAAAACCACACTGTTAACATGTTTTTATTGTTTTTAAGTCATAAGATGTCCAGCATTCCTGTTTTCCTGAGGATCAGCAGCCAAAGATTAGTTTTGTCTAAAATTTGGAATACTATTTATTAGTTTTAAACCTAAATGAAGTGTATATATTGACTCTATAATAAAGCAAAGAAAGCAAATAGCTTCAATGACAAAATTATTTGTTTATTCTGGGAAAAGCTTTTGTTTATTCTTAGAAGAAAGCCAATTCTTTGTGATTTTTAGCAGGTTTATCAAGTTTCACAGAACGGTTTTTCCCTGATTATTTTTAATTTTTTTTTTAAAAAAAGGTTTTCCTCTCTTCTATTCTTGTACAAACAAAGCCAAAAGCAATAGAAAAATATTTAACTACAATGAGGTCATTTTGAGAGTTAACCTTGAAGAAAGAGACTCGGTATCCTATATGCCTTCTTTGTTACAGAGGATGGAGGAAAACATCAGAGACAGCAGTTACAACCACTTCAGCTTCCATTCAAGCCAACACTGTTTACAGGACCTTTTATCTCGACAATTTTAGGTTTCATATTTCTGTCTGTTTGTTGGCAATTAATAGCAGGGTTTGTGCATTTGCCCAAGAGGTTTAATTTCCCAAAAATGGTAATAAAAAAGACTCCAACAGACCTTGAAAGAAAAATATTTACATTTTCTTTTTTCAATCAAGACTTCATATGCAGCAAAAATGGAATCAAGTACAGCTATGTAGAAAAGTAAGAAAATTGACATTTAGTCCCAGGGACTTCTAGAAAAGAATTCATGGAATACTTATTACATCTTTGTCATTCTGGTAACTGTGGAAGGTTAGCAACAGAGCTTTAGAGAGTAACTGTACACCCATGACTTCAACACAGAATGCTACACTTAGACCTTGGCACCAGAGTAAAATTACAGTGTTTCAGGAAGCAGGGGAGAATGGGCAATCTAGAGAGTTTTTTTGATATACTCATAAGATTTATTTAATCTGACTCATCTAGGAGTTCTGTTCATGTATGAGGGTGATCAGCATAAGGGTCCTTTTCAGCAAAGGAAGGGAACTAAGGATCTTCACATGATAAAAAATAGCACCTACTTCCCTGGTACCAATTCTTCTCACAGGCACCAAACTAGACCTGAAAACTTTGCATTCCTTTCCCAATTTTGAAAAGCATAGCTTTTCAGCTTTCAGTCACAGTCCAACTATGTTTTCTTCTTGAGCTTGTAACTTAAACAACCATGTTTCTAAGACAGAAGACTGAAAATTTTACTTGAGTTCCACCCTCAGCCCCTGCAGTTTTATCGTACACTAACCCTCTCTCAAGGTCTCTTCAGCTTGCACAGTCTGAAGAAAAAAACACGTAAGGTATCTGTAACAGTTGGCTCTGTACATAGCTGAGAATATATTGTACTTGTGTTCTATTCACCCTTTCATGCAAAAACACAACTAACATGGCATTTACTTAAATTGTATCTCCTGAAAAAAACAAAAATAGAGTAACAAGAAGAGCTACAGATAGCCTTTCTGTGAGGATCTCATCAGTGTCACATCCCTTCCTGAAGACTAGTTACAAAATCCACTGCTCTTTATGGATGCCCAGTTTGCTTATGTATTTCCAGACCTGGACAAAGGAATATCCCCCTGGTCTCTGAGACTTCAGATTCTTGAAAGCCAGTATGGTTAGTAAAAAATTTTGGCAAAGACAGCATTCAAAAACTCAGCCTTTTCCATGCCCTGGACTTGTGAAACCAAGCCTCTCATCTCCTTGGAGATGGACCCACATTTTCCACAGACTTTTTATTTTTCTTTTATGTCATTCATGTACTTACAGAAGTCCTCCTTGTTGCCTTTGGCATCCCTGGACAGAAGCTATTCAGTTTGGGCTTCAGGTTCCCTAACATCAATACTGGATGCTCAGTCAATATTTCTGTACTTCTCCCAGGTTACTCATCCCTGCTTCCACTCTCCGTATGTTTCCATTTCGTGTTTGAATTTGACCAGAAGTCATTTTTGCCTGATGTCTTATTTATTTTGAATGAACTCTCGTTACCTTCTAGAAGGTGATGTTTGAATATTAACCAGCTTTCTTGAGTCCCCACTTCATTCCAGGGCTTTATCACATGGAATCTTCCAATGTATGAAATGCATGCTTTCAGAAAGATGCAGCCTTTTCATTGCTAGAGAAAGCAGTTTCTACTGTGGTTCTACTTCTGTGCTTTACTCATGTATTAGTAAACATTTTAACAAGGGAAAATTATAACAGAAATGCTCTTTAGCTTTTGTGAAATAAAAAATTCTCTCTCTTTGTTGTTTTCTTCTGAGGCATCACCTTTGACTGAGTTCAAATGTCACAGAATCTAGAATCCATTAGACTCAAGAGCATTGCCAAAACTGTATGTTGGACCCCTGTAGCAGTCACCTGTGACATAGAGTTGGGGAACTGTCAAACAAGAGAGCTGCTCGTAAAAGGCAATCTTATGTCAGTGAGATAAATCTAGAAGTCTGAAAAAACATTGGGAATTACCAAAACCAAAATTCTCCTACAAATGTGTTATGAAACACTTTTTCAAGGTCAGGTGAGAAACAGTGAAAATACACTTAATCAGTGTAATTGACTGCAAATTAAAGGAAAGGCTGCCAATGTGGAGCAAGCAGCTGCAGTGAAACCAGGAAAAGGAAGTGAAAAGATGCAGGTTACTGCATGATTCATAAAAGTTATTTATAACTCCCATTTTTCATTAAAGAAAAACAACAGCAGAAAAAAAAAATAGCCTGAAGAAACCTTATAATAAATTCAGGTAAAAACGGCTGTGCCAAAAAATCCCTACCAGGTTTCTTGAGCACACTGACCCCATTTTTAGAGGCTGTGGGGATGCAGGATTTTAATCATTGTGCTCTATACTTTAATAAAATTAGCAAATAAGACACACATTTACAGTATATCAGTAATTTTGAAACTTAAAGTCTGTAAGTCATGTCTGAATATTGTTAACATATCATAAATAGTGATAATAATATAAGGTTTTATCTTTCAAAATTAGCTGGCAGAGGCAAATAATTTAGTAACATTTGCCAACACTGATTATCCAAATTTTAGTCACTTAAAATTTCCTCCTACCCAGAAGAGACAGTATACCTTGCACCACAAATTATAATCCATATTCCCTGAAACTATCCAGAAGCTGTTATCTCAGACACCTTGCTGAACCCTAGGATTAGTTTTATACTAAAGTTACATATCATTCTTCAGTATACAAAACATAAAAGTTAAATACCAAACAGAAAGCAAAATACAAAAAGGAAAAGACAACAGAAAAATTCTTCATTCAGCATAACAATTATGTTCTTTTCATTTTAAATTAAAATCAGTGAGAAAACTAGCCATTCCCTGTGTCAGATACATTACTAGAACCTACCTGATACAATACAGTGTGAATCTTATTGCTTGGTCTTGTTGTTGTTTTTTTCCATGTACACTTGAGAAGGAAGGTTAAATTTAAAAGGGGATTTCTTCATGTACAATTGTAAAATTGATGCAATTCCTTAAATGACTTTTGAGACACTGTCCTCTTGAGACACATGTGGGAGCCTAGGCTCTATAACCAATATCTGGAAAGAATTAAGGTCTCACCAGAGGACAAAATATACTGGGACATTGTGAGAAGGCTGACTCAAACTCAGTGAACTCTTGAGTGAATTCAACTGAGAGCTTTCCTAAATGAAGCACTGAGGAGAAAGCCTCGCCTGAAATCTTGGCTCTTGTTTACCACAACCAAAGAGTCTGTGTGACCTCTATTTGATCAGGGGTGATAAAACACTGTCCTTTCTTCCACAGGACATTTTTTCACTTTGCCTTTTCCAGACCTTCCTACACCATAGGGTTGAAATGATGGATCCTTGTGACTGTATGCTCTTACAAAAAGTAAGAAATACAAGCTTAGTCTTTTCTGCTGCCTTTAAGGAATCATAGAATGCTTTAGGTTGGAAGGGACGATAAAGATAATCCCCCAAACTCAAATCTTGTTTTCTGCTTTCCAGCAGAGAACTTGAATTACCGAACTGAAGCACAGTGTGTGCAAGGAACTTCTCAAACTGTTGTACCACAGCGTTGGCCATGAGCAGAAAGCAAGTCAAGCCACAGAGGGCCATGAAGAGAGCAGGAGGAAGATTTTTCCCACCAGTACCTCCTGCGTGAGGAGGTTTCCCTGCCTGGAAAAGAAATTTTGAAGTGCTTTCTTTTAAGAAATCTCCATAGCACATGTATCATTCTGATACACAGCTCAGGTGTACAGACACCACAGCTCAGTTAGGAGGTGTTTCTGCCACACTTCCAGCATGTCCTGACCAAAGAGGGCAAGGGACTTGCTGTAGAGTTTGGGCTGACAGCTTTGACAGTACAGATAACTGGTATGTTGGGGTGAAAACCTGCAACATGCCTGCATGAGGACTTGTCTGCCAAGCAAGCATTTTTTTCCTCCCTGGGGTTGCTCTTTCCTCTGCAAAGGGCTACACAGACTCCTACTGTGAGGATAGCAAGAGCAGTGGTCTCAGTCTGTCCAGCAATAGCTTCTTTCCATAGTTTAGAAGAGCTTTTATCTTTCTGTATACTTGTTCCTTGAGAAGAAAACAAATGTTTTCCTGCAACTCTAAATGACAGCACTGATTTTCTGAAAGACCTTTATGTATGATACTTCTTGGTTGTTTCTTCATTTTCAACTGGTCAAGCAAAATGTTTTGCTTCTTCTCATGGTAAAAATAAGTCAGAATTCTCCCTGATTATTTTTCATAGTAAAATACATTCCAGTTAATGTGAATACACTCAGACCGTGAGGGATAATGTACTTGGACTTCTCACAAGATACCAATTTAATCTAATGGTAATGATTATTGCTTAATTGAGGTTAGTGTAAATTCCACCCAATAGTGTTACAGTCAGCTGGTGCCAAAGGATTGCATGGTGCTCAATTAAGTGTTTAATCAAAACAGATTTCCTATATTATGTCAATTAATAAAAATTAAGTACAGCCTATTAATAATAAATGAATAACCAGAAAAGTACAGCATTTATGGCACAAAGTATTCCAAAATTCTGAGTGAATACTGTATCATTTGTAAGGCAGTTACCATCACAAATTACAGGAAGAGGAACACAAGTCAAATAAAAACAAAAATCTGCTAACATACAGTGATGAGAGTGTGAGGATGGAAATACACAAGAGTTTTGTTTATCAGACACAAGTATCCTTCAAACAACATGGGTTCTGCGAAGGAGCAAGGTTGACATAAAGCTGAAAAATGGTTTGGATTGCAAGGGGCCCTTGAAGGCCATCTACTTCAACCACTGTCTTATGTAAAGGGACACCTTCCACTGTATCAGGCTACTCAGAGCCCCATCCAACATGATCTTGAATGTTTCCAGAGATGGAACATCTGCCGCCTTTCTGGACAACCCGTTCCAGTGTTTCTCCACCTTCAACATAAAAAAATTCTTTCCTTATTTCTAGCCTCAATATATCCTCTTTTTGTTTCTACCTCTTGTTCTATCACATGTATCCTGTTAGAAAGGTTTCCCTCCATCTTTCTTATAAACCCCCTTTAAGTATTGAACAGTCCCAGTAAGGTCTCCCTGAAGTCTTCTCCAGGCTGAAGAACTCCCACTGTCTCGCCCTTTCCCAGAGGAGAGGAACAGACAGAGACTTCACAGCCTCACTGTGCATCCATAAGAGGACAGAAGGAAGAGGAGGCTATAAAGTAACTGTTCTTGTAGATTTCACTGCTTTTAAAAATTGTCTTGTACAAGAGCTACCCTAAATGCAGGAGTACCCACATTTAGGGGAATGAAGGCAGACCTGTGTCCATTAACCTCATTTCCTTGGGCACAGACCCTGACTGGAGTGTCACAGAACACATAAGAAGCAGTTTTGGTACTTCAGAAAAAACAGTTCAGTTCACTCCTGCCATCAAAAGCAGAGATGCAGAGGGGAGGACAGAGATGAATGAACAAAGTATCAAAGTATTCAGGAAAATGTGACTTGCTGCTTCTGCTACTTCAGTCATGGATAGCCTGACCTTACAGGATTTCAGTATAAGAAAACCAGAGTCAACACAAACACAGCTCTTAGGTTGCTCCACTATTCAGCTTTTCCACAGAACAATTTTATTTTTGCTGTGCCTAAAGACAATTTAGTCTAGGCAGTGGGCAAATCTGGAGAAGTTGAAAAATGGGATTTATTCCTCTTCCACATCAGTGCAGGCTGGCCTGAGGCTGTCTTCAAAGGTATTATGCACATTTTCTTTGTGTGGTAATCTTGTTAGCTTTCAGAAAATGAGAATCACCCTGTACACTGCACCTTTCTGCAACATAACACAGTTGTATGGCAGGGCATAATCAGTAATTTCTGTGACAAAGACCTCTGATGCAAAACAACTGGCCCAAGTATCAAGTAGTTTTAACAGTATGTTGTAACAAGTGTCTGCAGGGTATTCAAAAACACCATTTCAACTAAAGCTGAAATCTTCATTTTTATCTCAGACTTCTATCAGTGCTGTGCAGGTATAAATTCATCCTGCTCTGCAGACATTTATACCAGTTTCTTCACTGCAGTAAGTTTGCTTCATCAAAAACTTTAATAACATACTTCTAGACTTTTCTCTCCTTTCTTTGTCTCTTTTTCCTTGAAGAGATCTCTTGTTATCAAATTGATGTAAAAACACTTGTCATCAAATTTTTCAAGGACCTCCATATTACTTCAAATTCATCCTGACACAGAATCAGTTTATACTTCTGGATTTGAGACAGGTGGAAGGAGGGGGCAGGAAGAAAAAGAAAAGAAAACAAAACAAAACAACCAAACAAAAAAATCCAAATGGGCCACTAATTAGTGCAATGTAATGAGAAAAATTCAGGTTTCTGACGATTCACCAAAGATGACACTACATCTAATATTCTGAATGCATTGATTTTCTGGGGTTTGTTTTAGTTTTAGATTTAAACAGTGAACTCCACTGCAGCTAATACATAATCAATCAATGTCATCTATAATGACATATGTAGGCTGGCAAACAGGAATACAGCCTAGCAAGCTCTTTTACTCCTACCCTTTCTAGTAAAGCACTCTATGTAATTCTTTTGCAGCAGTGAGATGCATTTTTTATTTTCAGAATTTGCTAGCAGTTCAATTTGTGATTATTTTAACAAGATTGATTGATTGTAAGGAAATGTAAGCATTACTTTCTGAAGGAATCTTGTAAAATCCTTCTAGTGATGAAAAATCAGGTCTTGTTAATGGTTTTTTTAGTCATTTCTGTCAAATCAAATACTTTCTGCTATGGAACAACAATGTCCTTTAAAGATATGGAAATAATTTAATGCTTTTGGTTTTCATTATTGCAGGGAATTTTCCAACAGAATTAATTCCAAACCAATCTAAATCCACTTTACTAACTTGTTAGATTGATTTTCAAACAATGTTAAAGCTTGTTCTTCAGCCTTTTTCCAGGCAAAATATCCCCAAACAAAACCATTCTCAACAACTTTTTATCCTTGACAAAAGTCATACTTGGAACTATGGAGAGATTATGATCCTGTAGCAAGGGTTACATGTCTAAGTAAAATTCTGTGAAAAACCCCTTCAGTGTAGACTGCTGACTACTCAACATTATAGTTTCTGAGAAATGCATTGTTAAGTGATAAACAGCTCCAATGTATTTGTTCTCTCGTACTCTTCTTGCTCTGGAGAATTGTATGCAGTGAAACACTTGTTTTAGAGCTCTTGAATCCTGTAAATCATACTCTGCTAATTGCTTGTTATAGACAGTGAAGTTAGAAAGGTGTTTAAAGTAGGAGGTGCACAACAATGGCCTCCTCATCATCATAAAATGGTTTGGATTGGAAGAGAGCTTAAAAGTCATCTAGTCCCAAGTCCCCTGCCACAGGCAGAAACACCATCCACGAGACCAGGTTTCTTAAATCCCCATCTAAGCTGGCCTTGACCACCTATATAGACAAGGTGTCAAACATTTCTGCCAAATCCCAGGAATTAAACAGGGGCTTTTTGGTCTTCAGTCTAACTCTCTTCCAGCTGATCTTGTTCAGATCTTAAAATGTTTCTCATCATTCTGAGGTGGATGCTGAGTACAGTCTCCAGACAGACAAGGAAAACTGTTTTGTATTAGCAAATCACAACTGCAATTAATTTTTTGAATAGAGCATTTCTTAATCCTTTAGTTACTTTTGTGCACTGCTTTGAGTTTCTAGCAAGCCTCCTGTTAAGGAAGGAGAACTGGATTTAGTCTGATGCATAAGAAATAGAGGGAAGATAGGAAGACCCTTCTGACACAATAGCCATTGTTGTTAAGGAGGTGTACTTAACAACAAGGTCCTTCCCGAAGGCTAAGAGTTTCACGGCAAGATATGTTATACAATTATATAGCTTGAAAGGTGACAAACCATGAATAACTGAGACTAGCTATGATAGGACAGAGACCTCTAGCTAGCCAGAAATGACAGGAGGCATCATTCACAGATACTCACACATCATTCACAGTCACCAGGTTGGCAGCAGCTCTAGGTTTGCTTGCCTATTAGAAAAGTAAACTGGTTGAGAATGTGCACCTTCCATGTAACAGTGCTGCACCAGAGGTAAAAACTTCAGTTTTTTCTTAGTCCTACCAATAGAACTCTTATGTTGCTCAGATGTGAGTTCTGAAAAACTGGTTTGTATCTTTGAGCTGCCTATTGCCTGTCTGAAATGAATTAACGTAGTGCAGGGTAGGAAGAAATTGTCTAGTACTTTTGAGTCTAGATGCTAGTTACAGGCACTGGCAAATCAGGCAAGTGATTATGCTGGCTACTGCTGGGAGTAGTAGCTTTGTTTAGGATCTTTCCAGGTTCTCCTGACTACTTTGGCTTTGACAGAAATAATGGAAGTCAGCTGAAGTACTGGTGCTGAATACATAAATCTATCATGCTACTTCACAGTCTGACTTTTGCTCCTTCTTTCTCCAGGGGAAGAGGCAACGTACAACAGTAACTACTACCCTAGCCTGAAAAGGTAATGTGGATGGTAAATATGGCCAGAAAGAGAACTGACCTTGATGGGTTATGAAGAAGAGGTTTCAAAAGTCTAAGAGCAGGTTTCTTCTCACTTTAAGGAAGGTTTGAATGATTTTGGTGGTTATTTTTCTGGCGCTCTGTCATCTCTCCCAAATACAATATTATACCATAAGCAGTAGTATTAGAGGACCCAAAAGGATAAGAGTCTTCAACTGACTCTACCTATTTAGTGGTTGCTACTTAGCAGTGTGACTAATATGGTCTCCATCCTCCACTGTGCTGCATGTAATACATTTACTTCAGAATCTGAAAATTGGTGAACTGCTCTTGTAGCTCATTTGGCATGGTCAGTGTCAGCTCATGTACAATGCATCCCAAGCAAGATTTTTTACTGCATGGCTCTGACAAGAGCCTTGTTCCTGGTGGGCTGTTAAAATTTAAAGAGAAATGCATAGTGGAATAAGCGAATGCATGTGTCGCCCATTGCAGCTGATGAACAAACTTTAAAATAAGCTCACCTTTTTGTCTAAGTTTTTCATCTCTGCATCCACTATCACTGTCTCAGTTTTCATCCTTATTTTTCTTTTAAAAAGAAACACAAGGCTTTTGCAACACGGTTTCTTGATATTACCTCCATTTGTACCCAACCAGCTGGATTTACAGAATACATTTGAACAAACTAAGACTGTATACTTAAGCAGCCTCCAGTGAATTTCTAGTTTGCATATTGTGATGAAAAATTAAGAGCTTATCTCTCGTCCTCCAATATTCAGGATAAGGTTAGTTAAATGTTTAAATTGTGCTGTGATTACTTCAAAGCACTTTTTTTGTTTACTTTTGAAGTGTTTATGGAATGAAATAGCCTCATTCATTTTATGGTTTGGTTTAGTTCTGGCCTTTTTACCAGACAAAAGAGGCTTGGTTTTGTGGGGTTTTTTTTTGTTTGTTTGTTTGTTTTGTTGTTTTGTTTTTTCTTTTTATCTTGGTACCATCAAGAGAAGGAAATAGCAGCTGTACCTGCTCCCAGGCTCCACTTTTTATTTATAAGCACAACTAGGTTTCTTTCTTATGTCACAGCCCTGAGCAGACCAAGAAAGACCAAGGATCTTGTCCTGGGCTAGTTCTCTTTCTTTTGCAAGGAGAATACAAGTGGCAAGTAAGTCTGCTGTTAGGACTTGCCTTCCACAACACCGGGAATCCAAATTTTCTACAGAGACATAATTTAGAGCGGTGTTCACAATATATGGTATGTAAGGCCCCTGATTGCCTCAGTAACTCACCCGTAAATTTTCTCCAGTTTTTCCACATCCCTCTTCAAATGGAGACTGGGGGATCTAAAACCTGCAGTCTCACTAGTGCAAATTACAGAGGGGTGATACTTTTGCTAGCTACTCTACACAGTGCACTCCTTTTGAAATGAATGTGATGTTGGTTCACGTTTGACCAGACATCCATCATACTCCCCAGTATTTATCAGACTCCTATCTGGGAGCCCTTTCCTAGCCTCCATTAGTGTGTAAGGTTCTTACACCTGAAAGGCAGATCTCTGCCCTTTTCCTCACTGGAATTTGTGAGGTCTCTGTTGGTTGAATCTTCAAGCTTATCAGTTGAATCTTCAAGCTTAACTCTGAACAGAAGCTCTACCAATACTTTTGTCAATCCCTATCTTAGACTGATCCACATGGATGCATGCCATATCCTCATCCAGGCATGTGGATGAAGATGCTGAAAAGTACAGTTCCCAGTAAGACACTCTGTGTTACTGGACATCTGGATCTTATGTCTTTAATAAACACCCTTTAAGCCCAGGGGTCTATCCAAATTCCACTCCAAGAGACCATATTTCCTTAGCTTCCAAAAGAAAAAACTGTGGGATGTAGCATCGAAAAAGCTTATTAATAGTACACAGAATATTGTATAGCAGGCTCTCCAGACTACTCTAGTCTACATTTGGTTCAGCACAAATTCTTGGACTATGGAAAGACTAGTATATAGTGTTATAAACCAACTGCTGGACAAAATTTAGGCATCACTCAATTCTTCCCAAGAATCTGGGAATCATCTTCTGAAACCAATCACTAAACAACTATTTACAAAAAAAGTTTTCACCATGGTGAGAGCATCCATGCAGGCACTGCAATTTCATACAATTGCAGAATAGTTGAGCCTGGAGGGCACCTCTGGAGATCATCAAATTCAGCCTTCCTGCTCAAAGAAAGGAGGGCTGTCAAGCATTAGAACAGACTGCCCACAGAAGTGGTGGAGTCACCATTCAAGGAATGGGTGGATACGGCACTTAAGTCTATGGTTTTGTTTGGTCAGAGGTTGAACTTGATGATCTTGGAGGTCTTTTCCAACTTTAATGATTTTATGATTCTGTGAAATTGCTCATGGCTTTGTCTGGCTGGGTTTTGAGTACCTGAAAGGATGGAGACTGCACATTCTTCAGTATTCAAACAACTCCAGAGTTTTAAAAAACTGGGTGTTTTGGGGTATTTGTATGTTTAAAAGTAATTTCTTGTATTTTAACTTTCGTCAATTGCTTACTGTGTTTTCACTGGGCATTGGTGAGAAGAGCCTACCTCCACTTAATTTACACCCCACCTCAGCAGACATTTGTACACATTGATATGACCCTTCTGAGCCTTCTATTCTCGGGGATGAACAGTCCAGTCTCTCTGCCAGCATCTCCCCTTAGGACAGAGGCTACAAAACTTGATTCTCCAATGAGGCTTTACTCCAGTAATTCCAAGTCTCCCCCGTACTGGTTATCCCAGGACTGGATCCAGCACTCCAGATTTGTCTCATCAGTACTGAACAGAGAGGAAGGATCCAATCCCTCAACATGTTGTTTCACTCTTCTTAATGCAGCCAGGAAGCTGTTGGACTTATTTACTGCAAGATCATATTGCTGTGTCATGGTCAATTTTTTGTCCATCAAGGCCTTTAGTTCCTTTCCTGCCAGGAGAAGAAAAGGGAGTTAAAGCCTCTAATTTGTCAAGAAAATAAGACAGCAATATTTTCAGTAAGTGCTTTCTTTCGAATCTTTTACTTTTGAGTGATAACATGTCATATCAAACACTTGATTACCTTCAATTACATAGGCCACACTGACAGTGTATATTTCCTCTGTTTACTCCTAAACTCTGTCCAAACCATCTGAAAACCACTTTTCAACAGCAGACTCCTTCCCCTCCCATTCTTATAAGGAAAAGCATTGCTTTTCTTTTGCTGTATCTGCAAAATACATCTGCTCATTCCCATCTGCAGTGTCCTACTCTGACAGTGCTACATAAAGGAACCTCAATATTGCTTCCTTCCCTCACTTTTAGGAAAAAAATCCACCTTTCCCCCGGAAAACTGTGTCTATTTCCCTCTGCCCTCAGCCATACACTAAGTTGTGAAGTAGCTGCAGTCCAACAGAAGCACTATGAAGACTTTACACTGATGCAGGCCTGCTTTGCTGAACGTCCAAAGCACAGTTGCTTTTAAGATAATACACGACTGTTGGGGAACTCATTTCAAGCAGCTTGACACCTCCTCAAGGGATATGGAACTGGTGCCTACATAGATGCAGCCTCAGGGCAAAAAAAGTACCAAGAGATCCCAGAATCTATGGAAAATATATCATTTCAGATCATGCCCTGGAACCTGTAGAAGGGACCACAATGTCCATCTATAGAACTGCAAGCCTCCTCATGGACAGCCTCAGTGTGCAGGCAAAATGAAATCAGCATCTGCATGGAGACAGAGTGCTATGCACAGTCAGATAAAATTTATTTACTCTCCTCAGCCAAAAGATAAATTTTTAGTTTCTCATGGGGATGCTTGCATTGGATTATTTTTCTTGCAATCTCAAATCTTGTCCCAGGATGACTGCATGAAAAATAGCTCTGGGCAGAAAACCATCTACTGGCACAGAAGTTTCTCCAAGTCTAGAAAAAATAACAGGACCCTAAGGCCATCTTAAGTATTGGCAGTAAATTTGTGTTTGTTTAACACAACCTGGTTTTTAGTGGACAGGAAAAGCTGCTCAAAGCTTCTACTATGTCACAGATCAGTCACTGAGGGCTCTGACAATGGGCAGGTTACAGCACAATTAGAGAAGCTGGTAACGCCTCTGTGATGACATATTTAAGACAGGAAAAACCACAGGAGGCTTTCTTTCTTCCTCCCCTCCAAGGGGTGGTGAGGGGGCTGCTGGCCCATCCCAATGTGTCAGCTGGGGCCCTGCAGATGGAGGGGGCTGTCCCAGCACCGCAAGCAGCCACGTGGCCGAGACCCCGTGGCCAGCACCAGCTCCATGGGCCAGGAGCGCCCATGCAGCCGGGGCAGCAGGGCTGCTGCTGTCTCAGCATGGCTCACAAGTAACTTTATTTTCTTAGCTGCTTTTAACCAGCTGTGCTGCAGACAGAAGGGCAGGGGCAGCAGCAACTTCTCCTTTTGGGTGCCCCACATGACAAGAGGCACTGAGTGGAGCCAGTGGCCAGCGTGGGCCATGCGGTGCCAGCGGGGATCACATGGCCAGCAGCAAGGGGCATGGCAAACAATTCCCCAGTGCAGAACCCAGACAGGATCAACCTTTCAGCATTGTAGAACTCTATAAATTATAAATTTTTCAATTGCTAGACTTCAGACCAAACAAAACCTAATGACACCAGTTTTCTCCCAAGTCAGAGACAAGGGAAAAGTGAGGACACATGAGAAGAACGAACATGGTGACACTGAGGTCAGTGAAAAGGAGGGAGAGGAAATGCTCCGGGCATCTGAGCTGAGATCTTCTGCAAGCCATGGTGAGGACTATAACACAACAAATTGTTTCCCTGTAATTCATGAGGTGCATGGGGGGATGCAGAGATCCACTCACAGCCCGTGAATAAAAGTGACCATGCTGGAGGGAGTGGATGCTGAAAAGATGTAATCTAGTGGGGAACTTGAACAAAGACAGACGACCCTTGCTTCTAGAGATAGAAAGAGAACCCTTGCTTCCAAACTAGGACAGCATATCCTTAAAAGACTAAACCCCATGAACTAAAATGACCTACATTGTGCAGTTTTGGGAAGGCTGCACTGTTAGTGGGAGGGACTCACGTTACAGCAGCGCAAGTGGGACTGCTGCTCATGAAAGTTAAAACCACACTGGAAAAGTTCACAGAGAACTATCTCCCATGGGAAGGGTCCTATGGCACAGCAGAAGGAAGAAACTCTTTTTCTTTGAAAGATTTTTTAGAAGTTAAAGGCTGACCAAAACCCCATGTTTTGTCTCCTTGAGCAGTTGGTGGGAAGGAGGGACTGGGAAAGAAAGGTGTTCTAAAGGTTTCTTTTAGTTCTCATTATCCTTTTTTACCTTTAATTCTGTTAATAATAAATTTTCTTTATACTGTTTATATTTTATACTGTTTCAAATTTTGAGCCTGTTTTGCCCTTAAAACGTTTTTCCCCTAATCCTTATCTCATCTCATGAAGTTTTCCTTTTAATTTCTCCTCCTCTGCTTAGCTATAGCAGAGGAAAATGAGTGAATAGGTTTTTCATGGGTGCCTGGCACTTAGCCAGCATCAAAACCACAACAAAACTATAGGCTGTAATCAGCAGAAAGAAAAGAAGGGGAGAAGGGCAGGCTGGTAAGTTCAGTAAAAAAATTTAAGTCATCTTGTTGAAGATTGACTACCTGTAACTGCATAGTACTATGTTTAATTTTTAACTTCTTGATGTACAGTTAAGAAGTGTGTGTTGAAATCTAGGTGTATTATTTAAACTTTTTTCTACTGTTTTCTGATTCAAGATGAAAAATTCTTCCAGAATTTGCAGCTGCCTTGTTCACCAGTACCAACCCAGGACCCATGTGCTGGACCTCAGCCCAGTGCCTGGAGACCGTGAGTGAGGCTGACGGATTCAGATGCTGCTTTCTCATTTTTAGGTTCAGGAGTGAAGCTGAGCACATATCCCAAACACACACATAGAGCAGGGGACACACACAGGACACTGACACAGCTGCAGACAAGGTGCTGCCCCACCATCCTCCACATTCAGGACTCACATGAGACACTGGCACAAAGAGACACATCCCCTCCTCCTCTTGGGCTGGCAGAGACAGAAGGTCACAAGTCTAGCATACACACCACTCTCCCCAGGTTCACAAGCACATGGACATTCACAGGTTCCTCAAACACCAGCACAGCTCCTCTGCCAACCCAGCACCCCTGACAGGATTACAACCCCTTTAACTCACACCATGTGTCCCTGACTCACCAGTTGGTCCATCTGGGTGCTCACTACACACACACTGCAATCACACACTTCTGCCATGGACACCCCTCAATCCCAGGTCTCCCCAAATACCAGCATGGACCCTTCATCTGCCTGATAGCCCTGCCTGAACCTGGGGCAGATCCAGCTTGGAGTTTTCCAACAGACCCACATGCAAGCCCTGTGCACAACTGGCTGGGAAGATACAGATGCTTGCTCCCATCAGCTGATGCTCATACCCTCTGCTCACCCTCCAGTAGCTGTCACTGAGCTCCTGCAGCACTGACACACACAGAGTAGAGGGCAAGATCATGCAGAGAAATTGTTAAGAAATTATTTATTAAGACAAGACAGACTGGAGAGAACAGGAGCAGGGCTCAGCCAGACAAACTTAACAGCTGGCTCCATTTTACATGTCAGCACCTTTCCTATCTCTTTCTGCCTATTTCTTTTTTGTTCCTCCATGGTCCCCTTTCCTCTGCACATGGTCTCATCAGTTGGCCTAGTCCCGCTGAACCCCTTCCAATCTTCTGGACACTCAGATTTGCATTACTATCTATTGCAAAGTCCTGGTTTGCCTCGCATTTTTTTGATACCCCATCAATTAGTGTGACAGACAGGGTTCGTTTTTGGTTGTGGTCTTTGTAAGTACTAATTGATGTTGTTTAAAAAAATGTGTTTCTTTCCTTCCTTTTCCTTATCTTCCCAAATGAGAAAATAAATGTCCTCACATTCCACACATCCTTATTAATCAGTGTATCTGACCAGGGTTGTTCTTATTAAGACTTCCCTTATCACATGTTTGTCTCTGTATGATCTTATTCATGTCTTCTCTGAACAAATACCATTAAAGGAACAAACATTCTTGTTCCACATACCTTTAAAGGCTTCTTTCCTTGATGGATGAAGAGGGCACCTGTAGATGATTCTTCTGTTCTTCAAGCAGAAGTCTCAGAGGCAGATTGCTGGTCTTTGGGGGCTTGTGTGTCTCTTTCCATTACCTTTTATAGGACAAGGATGACTGGATCACATGTCACATCTAAAGGGAATCCCTCTCCCAGAAAATGAAGTTTAACTGGGAAAGGCTACTGAAAATGGCAAATTATAAGAAAAGTGAGTAATTTGAGAATAACTGCAGTCTTGTATGTATTAGTGTAGAGGCTTCTTTATATTTTATCATTGGATATAAAAACAAGTAAAGAGCAAGGTATTTGTAAAATACTGAAATCCCTATCATATGGAACCTTAACTACTTCTCATGATATACTGGGAAAAATATTCCATTTTCATTTTTTGTGGACTGTATTGCAAAATGTTTTTGTATTTTTATTGACTGAATTATTGTGTTTGAGGATTTTATTAGTATGCTGTCTGGATCATTACATCAAGACATATTTTTGTTTTCATAATTTCAGACTTCACGACTATTTGTTTGATTGCTTAGCTGGAAGGAGTAAAATCATAAAATTCATTACTTGACTGATTTCTCTTTATGGAGATTCATATACTGTAGAAACTAAAGGTGTTCGGGGATTTTCATTCTTGTATTTATTCTACTGGTCTCTGCGCTTAGGGATGACTAATGAACAACAAACATACAATGTCCTTGTCCTTTGTAGTATTTTGAAACCAATATAAAAGCAGTTTAAAAAAACCCACAACACCAAAAAACTCCCAGAGATTCAAGCTGTAATTAAATATCATAGAAAATAAAACTGTCAGTTCCTCATAAAAGCACTTTCAATACACATACTTGGAATGTGCAAAGTAGTCATATTAACTGTAGGTGAGACATTATGGTTCAAATAAAATATATACCCAGAAACTGTTATAGAACCACTCAGAGAAGTTCTATGACCTGCTTTATGGTCAGAAAGTTCAAGCAAATTATAAAAGTACCTTTTGGACCTAATGATGAAATGTAGATGCCCAAGACGTAGTGAGGTTGAAATCTTCTAACAGCTATGCTCCAGTGTTTTCATATATTTCCTGATTTATATCACCTTATTTCTAGTCAGAAAATTTTACAAGTGTGCTCTAAGTCTTCAATCTGCAGCTTGGTTTTACTGTATTTGTATTACCAGGCAAGAGACTTGGTACTGGCACAGAACTTCATTACAGGTAAAGTGATGCATCTCTATTGGCTTCATCGAGTTTAATATCTACAGCTGTAGCATGAACAAATAAATTTCCACCAAACTTTACTGGATTTTTTTTAAACTTTCTTCTGTTAATTAGCCGGCCTTTATTTCCCTTTTCCTTATCTAAGTCTTTGGTATAGGTACAATTGTGTCACAAACAATAACATTATCAGATTTCTTGCTCATTGGGATGCCATCAGATAGATCCCATAGCCACTGTAGTTGCAGACTAAATATAACAAAAATTTTGGCTGTCTAAAAGGGTAAACTGGGGATATTAGACCTCTAGCTATGCAATGAGAAACTCCTAAAAGATAAATTTTTACTCTGTCCTTTCCCTGCTTCATTTTATAGATACTGTGTGGATGATGTAAAATTTCAAAGTTGTGCGACTGTTCAGCTCAGGGTGTTTCAGTGCTTTATCTCACTTGCTTTTCACATTTCTTTGGTCTCTGCTAGAGAAAAGAAAAGTGGCCAAAGGACTACTACATGACTATCTATAAACAATAACATCATTTTTACCATAAGCTTTGGTAATTTTTTTAAAGTAATATTGGCAAAGATTCTACATGGTGGTACGGGTATGAGTAAACCTGGGCTTGAATGTGGACCCTTCAATATCACAGCAAGAGTTGAAGCAGGAAAACTCACATTCTTCAATGAATCTGATGAGAAAGAGTGGTTAAGGTCATAGTCTTGATGTTTTACTGCTGCAAGCATCTGCACTGAGGGAGTTTGTTGATAAAATCCTCATGTATTTTGTGTAATGGACAACTGTAGTGCACTAAAATTTAGAAGAAAAATACATAGTAAGAAAGGAAAGAAACTATTAAATCCACCAATTTTTTATTAATATTTTTACTTTCAAAGTCGTATGGTACTGATTAGGCTAACAAAATAATCAAGCATATTCTTAAGACTTTAAGTAAGTTATTTAAGATACCTGTAGCAGCTATCAGGAGCATATTCTGATGTCAAATGGCTTAACACACAATCAGGTGGATATATCATAGACTTTTTCATGCCTCTCCAAAGTATTTTAAAGAAGATATTCTTTTCTATCAGAGTTATAATTTTGATCTGATGGTCTCATTAATGCAGCCAACAGACAAAGTTTAGAAGTTTACTCCACTGAAGTGTAAACTATGAAAGATTGCTTACCTGGCAACAAATGGAGTCCATTTGTGCTCAAAATCAATTGGCATCCGTACAGAAAAACAAATTAATTTCTAGATAAAAAGAAGACCTGCATCAGTTATTTATATTTAGATCAAGGCTAGCAAACTTTGTAAATGGCAAGGTTAACTCCTCTACAAAAAAAAAAAAAAAAATCATTTTTTTATCAACAAATGTATTTTTTTATATGTGTACATAAAGATAGATACATTAAAGTGCACACAAATCCAAATGGCACAAGATATCATGATTTATATGCAGACATTTACATAAGTGTATTTTTATTTCTATGCACCATATATATGAGTACATTATTTGATATATTACCAAAACACACGGAGTTTCTGCCACAGACAAAAGGATTTTTTTTCAAAGTACTAACATTGAGATGGAATATTTCAAGCCAGGAGCTGTAGCCTTCTAAATTAACAATGAAGGCACCTGCCATCTGCCTGACTGTATGCAAATAGTGTCCAGAATTTTTAATTTCTGGCAGTGTTTAAAGTTTAGAATCTCTGCTGAAAACAGCGGTGAACATCTGGAGAGAAGAACTGTTCATGTATGTCCTTCCGCATGCACACATGCAACTGAGAATAAGCAGGTTGCCAGTCTCATAAGATAGCTAAGTTACCTCCAAATCAAAACCAAAATATCAACCAGCCTGACTTGCAAGACACCATGGAACAATTAGTATTCAGCTAGCCTTCTACCCAAGACATCAACTTTTCAGACAGCAAAGGTTAAATGCACAAACTTATCTCAGTCTTCCAGGTTTGTGTATCTTCTATAAACTGATTTGCCTAGTGATAGCTGTAATTAAATAACTGAAATTCCCATATCCCAGATGCTCTACATAACATGCTTAAATTATTGTTGTGCTTCTTCCTTCTTAATTCCTTAGAATAACTCATTTTCCAGTGTTCTGGTCATCATATTCTGCCCTTTTGCAACTGTAAAATGAGGAGATATCCAGACTGGACATGTGATTGTTTTTGCAGGTGAATCCCTAAAATTTAATTAATCCATAACTTCTACATTTGCAAAATCTAATTTAGGACATTGGAAAAGATATGAACCGAAATCCATAACTGTAAATAATTAAAAGCAAACCAACAAACAACTACTTCCAAATCATAGCATAACTTACCAGAAAACACATCAAATTAGCCAAAATATCAAAAGTTGTATTTTTTTCTGATAAATATAGCTTAAAGTTCAGGTCTGCTGAGATTCTGTGATTCTGCGTCTTTCTGGTCACTGGTCTAGGGATGCTGCTGTAAGGTTTTGTTCAATATTCTTATTAAATGAGCAGCTGTCAAGGAAGAAGGAAATACAAATTAGGCTTCAGCCTACTGCTTTTCTTTCCACCAGACTGCATTACTTTTGAAGAGAAGGCACATTATAGACACTCAGAAAATTGTCCTCATCATTTAATTGATGGGAGGGATCACAGTCAGGAAAAGCTGTGGTGTAAACTCTTCCTTAAACTCATTTAAATTAATGGAAGTATTTCCACTGATGTGTTTTGGCTTGGGTTGGCTTTGTAGCTGCCTGTAAACAATCCAGATCTTTCTGCAGGCACTTGAGAAGACCTTGTCAGTCCTTCCTCACCTTTAAAGTGAAAATTTGGTCCTGTTGCCTTTGAAGTTAATAAGAGAGAACAGACACTTTTCCAACAATGTGATAAATCCAGAACCAAAAAGGCATGACTTTTCTTCTTAGTAGGCTAAAAATAAAGGTAGCCACAGGAGTTTCCAAAAATACTTCTCAAAACATGTTACCAAGTGGACAAGAAGAGAATGCAGACAAAATGGCAGCACTGGCTTCTCTTTAAAAATATAGGCTACTTATCTTTAATTTTGCCTATACAGACTCCTTATATATAATGGATGCTTTTAGGGGAAATCAAGTGCTATATTTTATGCTTAAAAGCTTTGTGCAGTCTCTAAATTGTTATTTAATTTGCCTCTTAAGCACCATTAAAAGCACACTTCAAAATATCTTCCTATTGAGTTGATAGAGTGAAACCTTCAAATAGCACTACTTAATTGACATCTGCAGTTATTTGCCTCCATCACTTACTTATTTAAATGGTTCTGGTGAATTTTAGCACATGTAGCTTTCAAATCTATTTTAATTAACAGTAAATTAAGTTCATTTTCCCTGGATCAAGTCTGTTTTGCCCATGAATGTACTAAGTGTGAGTTATGTCCATGTTTTTAGATTAACCCATGAGCTTTTCAACTTACTTTCTCCCCCTGCTTTGTTGAGGAGTTGGAGCGAGAGAACAGCTGGGGTCTGCCAGCCAGCTAAGGTCACTACACCACAGAATAAAAAAGCATTAAACATTTCAAGTTTGAAAAGGACAAAACATACAAAATTCCACAGAAGTCAAAGGAAAAAAAAAAAAAAGTATCTTTCAAGCTAAACTGAGGAAACTATCAAAGTCTCCATCTTCATGACATTTTATTATTTCCTTGTAGGGTGACAGCCATAGGGAAAGTGAGAACTGGTAGTCAATTTTTTGGGGGAAAAGACCTACTGAGAATCTGTTCAGCCAATAAAAAAATCAGAAAATCACTGCAAATTGTGTAAAATTATGTTTTTTCCATGCTTCAGAAGAGAAAGGCTGAATTGTGGAAGTGTTAATGTGAATTTACATATATATATATATATATATTCATATATGTGATTTAGGGAACTATCAAATGCAAACTAGCATATTCCTCAAGAAAGTTTCATGCTTAATTTATTCTCTGTTCACTGGGAACTATCTTCTTTGCAGCATTTTTTCCATACATCCCTTTTACTTGCATCCCTTCACTCAGAACTAACTTTTGTAGGAATCAAAACCCAGAGATGCTGTCTTCAGAAAATAATTTATTCCTTAGCGGAGAAGAATGTATGAGTGTTGGTAACAAAGCTAACTGCACACACAAGCGAAAAGGCAATATTAGGTGTGTAGGTGGATCTGAAAGTAGATGAGCTGTTAGATTATTTACTGCTGTATAGGCTATGTACATTCAAAATTTGAATGGCCTTGGAATGTTTTAGCAAATAATCCCCAGCTAAGTGAAAATAAATACCCTGCTTAAAATTAAGCCATTGTGTGTTAATGAAATCCAACAGGGAAAAAAAGAAGATAACTACTCTCTGCTCAATTGGGTGTCTTCTCAGAAGAATACTTCAAGAAATACTATTCAGTCTTTTCCTGTCAGATACATCTCTATAAACAGGAATAATATTCAATAACTATGTTATTAATTAAATAAAATTTGAGATTTAAAACAAATGTATGTGGTGATGGATGTATCTTTAATTTCAGTCTTCTTATTTAGATTTGAGCCTGCTACTCACTGAACAGAAGAAGGCTGGCATCTTTTGGGGAAGGTGTAAAAATTAAACTCTCTAAAATCTCTAATGTAGCTATATAAGCACATAAAATTAATAAGATTTTCATCCACATTAAAAACGTTTATATTGATTATTAATGCCTTTATGTGTCTGGTGTTTGTCTCATTTTAATCAATTCAAAATATCTAGAATATTTATTTCAACCTAACTAAGTTCATTTGCATCACTAGTTTGATCCTTATTACATAGATATATATGATACACAATTTTAAGAATAAGAGTAATAAACAGTATCATGAGAGTATCTTAAATGTGATGACTGAAATAAAAAAAAAAAAGCATCAAAAGTTTCATGTCTGAACTCTTGTCTCTTTTTCCTAAGACAACCATCAGTGTTACTTCAAGAATATAAGTAAGAAGTAGAAATAACATCTCATACAAGATGTGTGTCTAGCTTTGAAATTAACTCACTAAGGAAGACAAATCTTTTTACATACACACCAAAGGAGAAAAAAACCCACCAAACTACACAGCATCAATATTTTATTTTACCAAGCATACTCCAGGGCCTACCCAAAACATGATTGAAAGCTACAAGCTGGTTTCTTGGACTTTGCAAAGTTTGATTGAAGTGTGAAAGCAAGTGAGAATAGAAAATTACTCACCCACCTCCCTTCCTACTTCAGAAGACAGTAACATAATAGCGCAGAAATAAATCAAACATCCCAGCAGACAATGAGCTTCAAGAGTCATTGACACACCTTCATTCATCCCTGAAAAACACACCAAGAAAGAACAGTTGGATTGTAACAACCTCACATGCATGTTTCTGATCACAAATATTCCTTCCCACAAGCAGACGTGAGAAAATAGGCACCTGCTCTCAGCATCTAGTAAATGTTTGGTTGTTTTCCAAAAAGTCTGTCTTAAATATACAAATCCTGTTTAATCACTTTCAGCAGTAATGGTCCACAAATAGTGGGAAAACTCGACGATTAAAGGCTGGGATGCTGATGATTCAACACCTCTTAAAGATTTAATATTGGGCAAATTTATACTGTCTGCATTTCTCTGGAATTAAAGGTTTTATTCATGCACTGCAGTAAAGCTCAGAATGTCCACAAGTCTTACTGGAAGCAGCACATCACCACAGGATGTATCTGCACCCTTAACTGGGCTTGTGCCACAGGTGTCCATTGCACTTGCAGTTTAGATAATAACATCTTGACAGGCAGTTATATAAATTTAGCTGTCTAAAATAGTAAACTGAATCCAGCCCTCGGGATTCATGTTAGCTGAATAAACATAGGTTCCCAGTGCCATTGGGTCATCTCTGATGTACCAAGCCATCTGAAATATTTTCATAGCAATGGCACACAGGATGCCAGACCTACTGGTAACCCACACTCTTCTGGAATGGTGGATGGCAGATGTGTGGGAATGCCTCTAAGGGAGCATTGCCCATTCACATTTGAGAAATTGAGATTCTACTCTTTCTCTTTATAAGATGCAGTGTTCCAGGTCTCAGCTATTCCCTGACTTAACCTGTTTAATCTCTTTCTAAAGGATAGTGTAGCACCTCTCTTTTTTTCAAGGCTTTCTACTTTAGTTCATCTTTTCAGAGAAGTATAAAAGTAATTTTGAGGAAGCAAGTGCAAGAAATACACCCCTTCTACAGTCCTGAACTACATTTACCCAGATGGAACTGTCCTTTCCCTTTCCTTTCCCAGTCTCAACCCCATTGTTGACAACAGTGCCAGCAGCCTGTGTGATGAAAAGTAGGCTCTCCATCTTCCTGCTACCTATCTGGACCAGTTTGGAGACTGCGCAAGGTTAAATGTTGTTATCAGGCTTACATAGTCAGTCCATTAATGTTTTCCATTTTGTGGTAAGTTGAAGCAGACTCAGCTGAAACTCTCCTGGGGGCTCGGGTAAAATCTCCATGAAATCTCCACTTCAAGTGCATGACCCACAGTAGGGGTGAGAATGAGGAAAACCATCAGGCCCACTACCACCCTTTCTGCTCCAAATGTTCTGCCTTCCCTGCAAACAGAACCCTGCCAAACACAAATGTCCAAAGGTCTGTAAGAGTCAATCATAGTGTCCATAATCCTCCCATAGTGATGTGTCTTCAATTCATTAAATTACAAAGACACAAGAGTATTAAATTAGCAACTCCCACTTGAGCATATGGAGGATTTTTTTTATGAAAATACCATCTTAATGCTTAACATTGACAAAAGGGTTAAAAGAACACAAAATAGGGAACAAAACAGTGTTATGTCCGTGTATTAATCTGGTGTGCTCTTGTTTCTTGAATAAGATGTGCATCCCTGATGCTGCCCCATCTCAAGCAAGATAGATTAGATTAAAAAAAGTGTCCAAAAGTGCAACAAGTAAAATCAAAGGATTTGAACCTCTTCTGTAGAAAGAAATATCAGTGAGGTTTAAATACCTTGAAGATAAGCACTTTCATCAATGGTACAGTAAAAGGGATGAAGAAGCTATTATTTACTTATTTTCATAGTATGAATATCAGGAGGAACACTGCTGAAATTTCAGACAGAAGCTTTAAATCCAAAAATGTCATGCTTCTTACATGAATGATGTAATATAAAGTGAAATTGTAGAAGTTTTGCTACAAAATCAGTGGATTCTGATAGTTAATGTGACATGTCAAAGTGACTAGAATATTTCTGAAGGAAGGCGGTGGGTGTTATCTCTAGTTGAGGATTTGTTTGAACAAAAGACTGCCAGCATCTACAAAATTGTCTTATTCTTGTGCTCCCTCCTAAATATCAGTCATTGTCAGATGCAGGACTTAAGGCTAGAAGAACCCAACACAACCATTGTTATATACTTTTATAAATACAGTAAAAGTTGGTGAAAGGAAAATTTGGCAAAACACTGATTAACAACAACAAAAAAAAAACGTTTATATGTATTTTCATCACTGTTATTTTTCTCAAAAGAAGGAAAATCAAAAGCTCTCTTCAATAAGCACTCAGGTACAAAAAATTTGAAATTTCTAAGCCTTAGTGAGAAAAAAATAATGATTTGTGCTATTGAAAGAGAAGGTCTTTCATAGCAGAGCTTGAGGGTACCTCACTAAAAATTAAATCACAAATTTTAGATATTATCTGCTAGCACACTTACCTCCACAAAATAAAACACAGGTTTACTTTACTCATTACCTGCAGAAGCTTTGGAAGGAATAGTGAGTGTAATTTCATCCCTGTAGTTTTAGCCCTCTCATGAACCAAGTGACTTTTTTTGTTGGTTGGTTGGTTGGTTGGTTTTTTGTTGGTTTTGCTTGTGCTTTGAATTTATCACCAAGTTCAGGCTATTATTCTATTAGCTGGATAAACCTCCACCATGGCAAATGATATGAGGTAATTTACATTTTGGATATAGGTCAACCTATTGAGATTTTTTTATATATAAATATAAAAAACATCCCACTCCAGGTAATCAGACACGTCTCAGATTCTGTACAGAATTCTGTATGGATTGAGATATTTTCCCTAAACAGCAACCATCAACACAGCTAGTGATTACAAATTCAGTACTTTTAGAGACTATAAAACATTCTTTAAAAACATGTATTTTTAAAAAAGTCAGATAAACAATTTTTGAAATAAATTACTGTGTGATTTATTTTAAAATACTTGATTTCCAGGGAATTGCTTTTCACATGCCTTCCAAAAAGCCTTGAAAACCTTGCTACATTTTGACACAATTTTAAAAATCAAGTGATTTTCTTGCAATTTGAAAAAAAAAAAAAGAATCTTACATTTTTCCTGAAATGCGACAAAAAATTATGTTGGTGATATATCATAGTAAAGCATCCTTTCTATTTCTAGCAAAGCCCCTGTTTGCTTCTTTACATCTCCTAAAGTAAGACAAAATAAAAAAGCTATTTAAGGTTAGAAGGAAATATTTATGGTTTGTTTTCATATTCTAGAAGCTCATAAATGAAACTTTGGCAGTTTGGCTCAAATTTTAGGCTTTTCTCCAAAGTATTTGTGAAACTGCAAATTCTTCTGGAAGATACATTTGTGGTCTGCATGCTCTTGGGGTAATTACAACAGATATGTCACTGAATATGCACAGACATCACGGTCAAGGACTCATAGCCTTGGTTTCAAAGTCAATGTGTTTCCTTTGATATAGATATATGATGTGGAATATGTCTACATTGTGGAACATAGGTACAGCAGTTTACAAAGAGAAGACAGAAGTGCATACACATCATCACTCTTAATTCGTGTACCGAACAACACAGACTCCTTCTGGCAATGCGCACAGTGACTGTCCCGTGAAGTCCTTTGGACTCCTCTCACTGACTTCATCAACAAGTCTATGAACCTAAATATATCACAGAATCATTCAGGTTGGAAAAGACCCTTGTGACCCTCAAGTCCAACCTATGACCCAACATCACATTGTCAAACACACCATGGCACTAAGTGCCCCATCCAGTCTTTTCTTAAACACCTCCAGGGACAAGTCCGCCTTATACGTACTTATATATATATTGCACACCTATCTATGGACACACTCCACATATTACACATCAGTACAAACCTAAAGTAGTAAGGTGGCTGATGCTCAGCACTGCCTAAAATTTGGCAACTCTTTCAGCCAAAGAGTACATCTCCATGGTCTGAAAACAAAAAAGTAATTACTGCTGAATGACAAGGGGATTTCCAACAGCCAGCTTGTCTATGGGAATAAAATATGCATCAGCATCCAAGCTCTTTGAGTGATTTATTTAATCAACTAATTGAAGAGGCACAAGGCAGACAAAGACAGATAGTTGATCCTATAGTTCACGGTTCATAACTCTTTGCTCTTCCCCGGGTGTCCTTTGCACAATACCTCATGCTTAGTGCCATGGTTCTTCAAGATATTGCTCACGGCATTACAAAATTTGAATATCAAGTCTAGACTTCTGACATGAGCTAAAATTTACTTCTGTAGTTGTTATGAATGAAAGCAAATTACTACAGTTAAATGTACCAGTGCAGGCAATATATGCTACTTAATTTGTTTTTGAAAAATATATCTGTTTATTAAGATGAACAT
This sequence comes from Rhipidura dahli, assembly GCA_013399225.1. Taxonomy (NCBI): domain Eukaryota; kingdom Metazoa; phylum Chordata; class Aves; order Passeriformes; family Rhipiduridae; genus Rhipidura; species Rhipidura dahli. Next base: position 394,874 of record VXAC01001681.1, read on the forward strand.
ATCACTCTGTAATTGAAAGGACAACACTGAGAATACCAAATAGGTTTTTAAGGTTTGTGTGTCATTTGTGTTTGTGGTTTTATGTATTTCTCTATTAAAAGGAAACTGGTATTTCTAAGGTATTCTAAGGCATTTCTAATTAGAAAAGAAGAGAATTATTGAAAAAAAAGCCAAACAAAAAACAAAACTGTAGCTTCATACAGAAACAAAAGCATGGGAAAAAAAGTAAAGGGCGAAAGTGAAAAAAGTGTGACAATCTGCAAGATCATAATATAAATTGAGTGTACCACAGTGCTTTATCTGTGACCCATGCAGTTCCACTATCTCTTGAAGGTACAGACTCCTACCTCAGACTGTAATAACTCAACTGTTGGTTGTGCTTTATATAAATAATGTAGATGTCTTGGCTGTATACAAAGAGCTGTGTGCCCCAGGCTCTTCTTAAAGTAAATGTAAAGCCGCGTATGAAGTTTTTATCTTCAAACTGCGATGTCTAAAATAAGTCAAATGATTCAAACCAGAAGAAATGTGGGATATTTACCTTGTGTTTTTCAAGAAGTTTCAGTACTGTGTTGCAGAATCTTTTACAGCTTCTCCGGGTAACCTGTACCAGGGCCTCACCACCCTCACAGTAAAAAATTCTTCCATTTTATGGCTTGATTGTTTTGGGTTTTTTTAATTTAAAACAGCTGAAAACATGCACACATACCCAGTCCAAATAGCATCTGAAATGTAGAGTTCTGGCTCTCCCTTACCCCAGAAAGGATTTTCTATAATTAGGGAAATCAGTATCAACATGGATGAGAATCAGTTGCTGTTGACTCAGTGTTAGTTATTAATATGTCATATTGCTGAGTCATGTTTCAACAAATGGAAATTGGTTTGAATTTGCATAAAAACATTGTGGAAAACAGCAGAAGGAAAGGAGAAGAAGCTTTTGTAATCATTCAAGGTTTGGAAACACTTGATTCAAATGACATAAAGCTCATGCATTGTCATCTAATTCTTATTAAAGTCAGACGAATGAGCCCATGATTCTAGAAAGAGGAAAAAAAATTACCGCTTTCCTTCTTTAGAGAAAATTAAGATGCCTCCACAGCAACAAAAGCTATACTCGGTGCAGTTATTTATATTTTCTGGAGAGAAAAATACAAAATCAGCACAATGCAGGTAGAACCCAAGGTGAAGAAAAAGATATTTTGTTTGGAGCTTAGAAAGAAAATTATAAATAATGATTTCTATTTTGTCCCTTTCTCCTTCTCCTTTCCTTTGGTCACATCCAGAATGCACTTAGAAACATTGGATGTTTTCTATTTTAAAGATTGTTTCCAAATGTATTTTTTTCTCTGGTGTTGCACCATACCTTGAAAATTGTTTTTTCCCTTTTTTTCATATTTGCCCCAGAAGTGAATAATTTTAAAAGTACTTTGGAAGTCAGTTCTCCAGAATGCTTGAGGTGGAAGTACCTTGCCAAATGAGCAGCTGTCAAGGAAGAAGGAAATACAAACTAGGCTTCAGCCTACTGGTTTGCTTCCCACCAGATTGCACTACTTTTGAAGAGAAGGCGCATTACAGACACTCAGAAAATTGTCCTCATCATTTAATTGATGGGAGGGATCACAGTCAGGAAAAGCTGTGGTGTAAACTCTTCCTTAAACTCATTTAAATTAATGGAAGTATTTCCACTGATGTGTTTTGGCTTGGGTTGGCTTTGTAGCTGCCTGTAAACAATCCAGATCTTTCTGCAGGCACTTGAGAAGACCTTGTCAGTCCTTCCTCACCTTTAAAGTGAAAATTTGGTCCTGTTGCCTTTGAAGTTAATAAGAGAGAACAGACACTTTTCCAACAACGTGATAAATCCAGAACCAAAAAGGCATGACTTTTCTTCTTAGTAGGCTAAAAATAAAGATAGCCACAGGAGTTTCTAAAAATACTTCTCAAAACATGTTACTAAGTGGACAAGAGAAGAATACAGATAAAAAAATTTTAAACATACTATTGCTTTTAGTCAAAGAATAAAGCAAAATGAATTATAAAGAAATTAAAGAAAAATACACAGTTTTGGACATTCTTTCAAAACATTAGGTATTTTATTCTGGCTCAGCCCTTCTCTGGATTGCCTTTAGAACCATTTATGCTCTGCCCTTGTCTGCTTCATTACGCCCCTGGGACAAATAGCTTTCCTTCATCCTTAGCTGCTGAAGAAGACTTAAGCAGATCAAACAACTTACTTGTTTTCTTTTTTTAAAAGTTTTCAGCTGCTCTGCCTGGTGAATCCCTGATCAGCCTTACAAGCTGTTCTCTGATCCTTTCCAAATGACTTTATTGCCAAGGTGACAAAACAATTCTCCTCCATGGAATTTAACTTATTGTCAGAGCAATTACATTTAAGTGATACATTTTAAGCCAGTAATACTTCTGTTAGCCCTGGATCAGAACCCTTTATGAATTTTAGTTATCGCTCAGGCTAAACTAGTGCAGGAAAGTAATGATTGTCTTTGCAGTAAAAATAAAGTTTGCAATTTGTCAGGCAGAAGCAGAGCCCTCAGTCTCAAAAATGAAATCTGCACACTCTGCAGATAGTGTCCTCAAACTGTTGCATTAACTGAGTAAAAGCATATTATTAAGGTGAGAGGTTTATTTTCAGTCATTGTTTCAGCACAAGGTCTTGGGCAAATACTATGTTGGAGAAGAAAATCAAGGGAAGATTGAGGCCACCAGCTGAGAAGGCAGCAATACAAGAAATATGGGATTGATACTTTCTGATGGAAACAGTTCCTGTTTCAGTAGACACTGGTTCCTTTTGCTAAAGCAAGAATGATTCTATAGCAACTATAGAACAGAGAAACCGTAAAGCTTACATAGTGCTGCTAATAAGCCCAGAAACATGATGTGATATAATTATCACTAATATTCACTATTCATTTTGGTCTAGTAGCAGGGGATAATGAATGAGATCCCACGGCTTGGGGGGCCTCTTCTCCCGCTAACAGAGTGCACAGGGAGTACTTTGGGAAAGAAGCCCAGGGAACTCCAGGGGGAGAAGGTTTCCAAAACATCTTTTTATAAGGAAGCATGAGCTGCATTCTCAGCCAGATTTCAGTTTCAGTATAAAATATCCTAGAGGTCACTCATTGAATTTGGGCCACAGTTCTTATGCAAAAGTTATACTCCTCAAATTTTCTTTTTCTCCTTTTTCTTTTTCTTCTTTTTCTTCTTTTTCTTCTTTTTTTCTTTTTTTTTTTTTTTGTTTTTTTTTGCTGTAAACCTTCCACTTTTCTCCTAGAAAAAAAACAACAGCAGCTCCAGCTTCATGCTTGAGTAATAAATACAGTTTAGCTTCAGTTCCACCCTTTTGTTTTGATTTAATCCAAGCTGGCAACTAAGCCACACAGAACCACTTGCTCACTTACCTATCCTGGGGATGGGTTAGACAATTGGAAGGGTAAAAGTCAAAAACTCATGGGTTGAGATAAAGACAGTTTAAAGCAAAATCTGTGCAAACAAGCAGAGCAAAACAAAGAATTCATTCCCCACTTCCCACTGGCAGGAAGGTGATTAGCCATCTCCAGGAGAACAGGGCTCAGTCATGTAGTATGGTGATTTGGAAAGACAAATGCTGTCTCTGAATGTTCCCCTGTTTCCTCCTTCATCCCACAGCTTTATATGATGAACATGATTCTATTTGGAATATCTCTGTGGTCAGTTGGGGACAGCAGTCCCAGCTGTGTCCCCTCCAGCTTCCTTGCAATGGAACAAGAGGCAGAAAAGATGTTGACTCTTCATAAGAAGCACTAGGAAAAACATCCCCTTATTATCAACGCTGTTTTCAACATAAATCCAAATCACAGCCCCATACCAGTCACCATGAAGAAAATTAACACTATCCTATCCAAAACCAGCACACTTTTGAACACTTAGTAGTTTTTTGTTGCTCCCAAAAAATCACTTTTGTCTTTTTCTGTGTGGTGGTCATTTTGCATTTAAGTGAAAATATGCCTTCAATCTCAGTTTTTTATTTGTTTATGGAAAATCTTTCATTTTACCCTGTTAGTTTTTGTTTTGGTTTTTTGGTTTTTTTGGGGGTTTTTCTCCCACTATCTGGCTGTAGCATACATCAGTCTTCTTACCACTCAGGTTTTTGGAGGTAAATGTCTCTATGTATTTATGTGGTATCTAAAAAAGGTTTTATTCGTGGCTGAGTCCATTGGCACTTCAGTAATTCAAATAATCATTACAGTACATGTAAAGGTGGCAGAGAAATTTAGATAATCTTTCTTGAACTCAAAAAGCAAGTAAAACCGTAAGTGCTGCTATCATTCTTCCCCATGTGTGCATGGGGAAGTTTCATTAGGTCATGTCCTAAAGGTATAAATTGGTATTAAAGGGAAATGTTACATCTCTGGGTTTATGTTACATTATCTAGCCAAATAAACCTTTCCTTGTTTCTGAGAGTGCTAAAACAAATGTAAAACTATGTTTGTTACCATGCTGTTTATGAGAGCTCTCTTTTAGCTGCTTTTCTATTCTATTCTATTTCCATTCATTGTCCTAACAAAAACATTATTTTAACATGTGGGAAAAAGGAAGCAAAAAAAATCATGTGAGATTAAAGTTGTATCTTTGTAGGAACTAGAAATCTCTTGTTCATTTAACTGAAGATTATTTCACAGATTATATAATGAATACATCACTCTGTGATGAGTGATATGTATTCATTTTTGAAATGCAACCTAGGCCCTTTTCCCTTTCCATTTCAAGGACATTTTAGACCTCTGTAGGACTCAACCTTTTATCATAATTTCATGCTGGGAAGGTACAAAGGATTGTCTGAGTCAATAAATGACTCAGACATGAAAATGACTATTCAGGATAACAGACAAAACTTTAATAACTCAGTAATGAAAAATATTATTTTAAAAGACAGAGATGATCTGACCTGAGTACGCTAACTCTTTAGCATGATGTATGATTTAGTTAATATGCTCCATAGGAGCTAGTGATCTCCTCCCCATGCAACAATCTTCTTTTATAAACCTTCAGTAAGATATACTCGAGAGGACTGCAAATTTATCAGCACTCTGTAAAGACTTCTGGAAAAGAATTGCACTGTCTCACTGTCCAGCTTCTTCCCAAATGGAAGATATCTAAAATGGATGAGCAGTACCTTATAAATTAAACACGATATGAGTGTAGTAGAAGCAGAACCCACAAAAGCTTACCAGCCTGATTTCCATCTCAAAACTACACAGTGATATATTAAATCTCATGGATTAGATACTAATAGTTCAAAGCACCTTTCATTGCAGAAGAAATATTTTTCAGTTGTCAGAATGTATGATTTTACATCTTCATCTGAATCAGCTCAGTGATGCTACACTCAGAGCCATTATAGCTTTTTAGAAGAATCCCTGGTCTCCTCAAAAGAGCCCGTTCTTATGTTAAGGAGTTAAATAGTTACATGTATTTTCTAGATAGTCAAGAATCTATTATTAATAAGTAAGAGTCTGTTAATTTACAGAAGTAGAAAATGACTCAGACATATACAGCAGCACAAGATGAGAGGACACAATAAATGCATACTATGGCCATGTATGTGCTAAGCTAGTGATTTATAGCACTGCAGAAAGGAGAGTAAATTTACTACCATTCTGTATGTTGACTGCTTTTGGCTCTGCACAGAGCTGCAATAGCTGGCATCTGTCTGAAAAACAGTTGTAAAGTTAATTCTGTGTGTATCCATAGGCCCAGAGGAAGGGTGATTGTCGGTCTTATTTTCAAGATACTACCAGTAAAATACCTATCTGTTCTGATTGCATAAACTCCACTTTCCTTCTAAAAGATGGAGATAGTTGAGTTTTTGTCAGAGCTTTCAAATTATGTATTTAGAGGGGTTTTATTTCCTCCAGAAGCAAGGAGTAATTATTTGCAATCATAACAAAATATCTTTTATAATTCAGAGTGATTACAAACCCTGAAGATTTGGCTGTATTCTATTAGATGATATGGAGAAGAAGACAAGATTTAAGAAAGTTGTGACACCAATATGTTTGTGATCTATTATTTTATCCAATGTAATCTAACATTTGCATAGTACTCAGGAACTAATCAAAAGAGATGAATGGTGATGCAATGGATAAGAAAATAAGAAAGCCAACAGAGCTCTGCAGAAAAATGCAAGGCAGTAGCCAATGCCTTGAAAAGCAGTGAACAGCAGAAGAAATTCCATCAATGACTAATGAAGGTCAATCACCCAAGTCACCTTGTAATGCTTTTTCTCTATGATTTTAAAGTTTAAGTAGCAAATCCAGTGCTTTTGAGGGATACTGCTGTCACATGGAGAAAAACTAATGGACTGTAAATACTGACTGAGCACATACCCAACTTTTCCACTTCAAATTTAATTGCATTTCCTTTACACTTTATGCATTACTGTGATGATGTATATGTCAAATACCTGAGCATATTTACTGTAGTCAGTTTCTCTACTACCAAAATTCTGCTTTAGTTAAATTTCCGCGCATTTTTACACATTCACCTTCAACTGGTGTATGTATATTTTTAATGTGTGATGAAAGTAACTTCTAAAAGACATAGAGATTTAAAAGTTCACTGGCAGGAGTAATCTTCATACCCAGGACCCAACTCATTTAAAGCAGGACTTTGCAGAACTTCCACAGAGTACTGACAGCACCTTCATAGGGTCTTCCTAGGCTTCACAGAAACCCTTGGTTTTTCTTACAATGAAGAGTTTTGTAGGGCGCCTGAGCTTTCACTACATAGAAACACCTTCATTTGCCCTTCAAACATCCTACAGAGGAAACTACAATCAAACAAATTCCCATTGTGAAGCACCTAAAACCCCAGGAAAAACATGGCCTCACAGGGTTACTGTACATCAATTTAAAAATATTTGAAATAATATGTTTAGGACAAGTTTTAAGGTCTTTTAGTGTGACTAGGCACTCCTCTAACATAGCCAAGCAAAGAGATGCATATATCTTCGTTATTATTTTCTCTCCATTCTGAAAGGGTGTTTTAACTTCAGCCAGTTTTGAAGAAGAGTTCATATTATTACCTATAAAAAAAACCCTTAAAAAAATTTTTTTTAACTACAAAAAGTTATTCAATGTTAAACTTTTTTTTGTAGTTTTGTTCAACAAGGAAAAGTTTTTATTTTAAATAACTAAACATTTTCATCACAGTTTGATTGTAGACATGATCAAAAACAGTATTTTCTTGAATTTTATCTTCCATCCAATAGTATTTCCTTGAAAATAGATTTCAAGAGAAAAGAATTGTGATCTGAATGCTGTATGAAAAATAATTATTAACCAACTGCTAACTTATAAATCATATTCTTTAATACTCCTGTACTGAATGTCTATACTTTTGTCATTTTGCCACAGGTTGTACTATACTTAATTATCTGCAAAGAAGACAGATGGCCTGTGTTTTATTAGGTCTCAGCTTTCTTCCCCCTTGATTGACCATGCATGCCAATATTCACAAATTACAAAACTTACACTCTCATTTTCCTTAATTAGCCTCAAGCAAAAATAAATCATGGCTTTGGATCCTTTTTTTTTTTTTCATCTCACACAACATCAAATTGCTTTAAAAAAGATTTAGCAATCTCAAGCAGAGTTCAATTTTCATAGGAAGTCCCTGGAAAATCTGCTATTTCTATATTATCAAATATAATAAGAGGTAATACTTTTGTTGCCAATGCACTTCATGTACTGCTCTTTTGCTGCATTAGCTAGTGATATTTACTGTAACCAGGGAAGCAGCCAGTGCTCAAGGAACTTCTGCTAGTTCCCTTTAGAAAATACTCATTTATATCTACTCTTTAGTCTACTTCCGTGACTATCAAAATAGATTTTCCATTGGACATGCTCCATCACACTGCACCAAATGTAGTGTCTTGTATCATGGAAACACAGATGAATGCAAACATCTCTAACTTCAATATGATTTAAATATTGGCTTGCAGTAACACATAGATTAAAATATTTCAGTGTAACATATTTTACGATAAAACACATCTGTCTAATGAAGTCCTGTATACGTTGTCCCCTTAAATCTGAAAATACTGTATCTTAACTTTTAATACTGTATGGTTTTTGTTTTCTATTTTCCTGTGAGAAGTGCAGCTGTTTACTATATGGGCCCACAGGAGGAATGGTAAACAGGGAGCAAAGATCCGAGACATAAATGTTGGGGAGTGTTTCACTATATCATGTATAGAAAAATAACGGTTTAAAATAATGATCACGTTCATTCTTCTGCTATACTTACGACTAAACTAACAAGTAAAATGTTATGATTGCTATGGCTGAGTGTAGGACGTACAGTTGCTTGTAAATGAAGGACCTTTATGTTTTCAAATCTGTCCATGTAACTTTCACATAAAATAAATAATTTACTAAAATAAACCCCTGCATTTTGACATAGTTTAAACAAGCTACTCTGTATTGCCAGTACACCCCTCATGATTATCCCATTTGCCTTTGTGCAATGTAGTTCATTCTTTTAATTAATTTAACATGTAAATTGCTTTTCCTTCTTCACTGAGTGAGTGTGATCTACCCTGTTGACTGTGTGTCCATTATTCCTCGTGTTCAGTGGAGGCTATGCTACCCATGACTCTTTCTCAGGCTTCTGCTGTTCTTGGCCTCTGTTTCTGTTCTGTCTTCATGCCATGGTGGTGCTTGGGGAATTTGTGTTATAAAAATGAGAACCAAAGCCTTTCATAGGTAGAGAAGATTATTTCTCCTCATGATAACTAAATAGCCTCTGAAAGTAATTTTTTCCCTGACTGGTCTGAATCAATCACTGTTTTTTAATGTAAGACAGAGGAGTCCCACACACCTGAGATGCTTTCTCATTCTCTCCAGTCTTTCTATAGATGCAGTAACCACATTGAATGGGATTTTGACCTGACTCAAATCTTCCATTTCACCTCAATACCTTCATCCAATCTGAGAACGCCTTTACACTCACCTTCAATCTATTCTGCTATTTTTTTGGATAAACAGAAAATAAAAACTGTAATTAAGAATACTTTGGCAATAGGAAACACATTATGTTTGCTCCACTGTAATCCTAACTATTCCAAGTGATCTTTAATCTGCAATTCTTTGTCATGATAGCCTAGTCTGATTCCATAGGAGTCAACTGCTTTATCTTACAAATATGTACCTGGGGAGTCTTTAATCCCCAGATCACTGACACAGTAAACTAACTCATTTAGTATTTTAAACTATTGCTATCTATTTGGTCAGTAGCTGATGTATTTGAAAAAAAGATAAGACATAATCCCTTTAATCTATATATAAGTATATGCACAGCAGACGTGTATATTCAAAATTGCTTTAAAAAACAGCTAGCATATATCTGTAATTTTTTTCTTTAAGCCAAATGGACTATTTCATTTTATTCAAACAATTCAGTACTAATCCAAATTACAGACTATTTCTATCTGCAGACTGCTTTAGAGATTTATTATTTTTAAAAGTGCATAACAACGAACGTAATATTTTAAGTGAAGTAATTATAATTAGCACTGGTACATGCTAATGACTGAAATCATAAGGGTATGTTTTATGACATGTAAAGTGAAAGTAGCCTCTGCTAAAGTCTAACTTGATTGCAAAAATACCTAGTGACACACACTATTTTAGTATTTAAAAAGAAATACAGGTTTCACCTTAGATAACTCTTCATGGTTTTCCTCCAGTTTTTGAACAAAAATATGTTCTGTGGCTACCTGACTCTCATGCACTCCCTTCAAAAAGTACATGATTTTATTACACCCAGAATCAATGTATTTAAAAAGTAAAATTTTTTTTCCAAATTTCTTTGTTTCTTAGATCTATTAGTTACATAGTTCTTTAGCTCAACTTTCCCCCAGCCTTTTCAAGGCTACCCTACAAAAAGGTGGTCCCGAACACCTGATGTCTTATTTTTCATGAATTAAACATACGTTAAGACTATTAATTACAGTTACTGTCTTAATGATTATATCGTCTCCTTAATAAAGAATTACAGTCTTGACACAGTAAAACACATAAACAAAATGGTTATTGCAAAGAACTGTTAGACCCGGTCCTGTAATTGGGAAGTTGCATTTAAGTGAATCTGTGATTGGCCATGTCACAAGCAACCAAGAGAGGTCCAGGAAACCACACTTTGAAGAGGATTTCTTAATACTTCATTCCTCTGATTAGCACAGGAGGAATGAGGATTTTTACACTTTTGAAAAGGAGAAGGCACAAAATACATGTAATATTAGTTTGCATGTTGGGATAAGGGGAAGAAATTACACCCATTGTTTTTGGTAGTGTAAGTCATACTGAACAGGACAGGGGAGCTGAAAATAGTGGCAAGTCAGCATATCTGTAAGAGAAAGGTATGGATCCTTTGAGCACAGGTTAAAAAGTCCCCTGCCCTTCTGTCTTGAAGAAAGGACAAACCAGTGGTAGCACTCTTGCAGTGAAGCAGACATGCAGATGTAACTGGAGAAAAAGGTTATCACCTTCAAAATTCGTTCAGTGTAGTAACTTTTTAACTACACTGATAAAGAACAGCATGGGTCTTTGGATGGTTTCAGCTTCATTAGACTGCCAGGAGCTGCAGAAAATCACTGAGATGGCAGGAACTCCTCACTCTCTACACATTCACTCCTAGCTGAGTGCCAACAGTCATTTCCTGCTGACGCGTTCCTCCATCAGGCAGGAACCAACCAAATTAAAAAGTATTGATGATGTGCATACCTGCTGCACCACCCAACACTTTATAAGGCCAGTTTCCTGCTCCTATGTTCACCTTTCCTGCAAGCCCTGGTTTTCACACAGAGAAACCTGAATCCATGGGCCAGATGAATGTCACATCCAATACAGAAGAATGATTTCCTCTAAGGAGATCACAACACACACCAGCTGCTTTTGCCTGCAGGTCACCTTAGACAGTCTGAGGGGTGGGAAAGAAAACACTGGGGTTTTTTTCCCAACAAGAAAAGAAAATTAGAGTATGAAAGCCAAAACTATTCTGCCTTCATGTTATGGACCCTTCCTTTCTTTACTATCTGTAAAATAGTTCTGCAGTACTAATGTACCATTTTTCTTCTGAAGTAAGGGATATAAAGAAGATATCAGGCAGATCATGTGCACATTACATAACAAAGCAAAATTCAATGACTTTCCAATGTAGCTATTATATTTTTAGTTTTATTCTGTTCCTGCTGTCTAAGAGTTTTGATTCTTGTGTTAGAGATCCAGTGTTGCTAGATATTTCAGAATTAGTATTGAACTTCCTTTAGAGGGAAAGAAAATTAATATTTTCCTTGTATTTTAACTGTAAAGCATTTTCGATGAAATAGATTAGTGTTCTTATGTGTCTGCTTTTCCAGCTGAAATCTCTCAAGGTGTTTCCATGTCAAGTGTAGTCTTTTGTAATACATGACCTTTCCCAGCTCAACCTCATATCACTTTCCTTGTAGCTACTAAAAATGCAGTTTGGGGGGTTTTTATGAGGCAAATTTAAACCTAAATTTTCATCCTACAAGACAGGAGTGAAATCTGTTTTCTAAGGACAGTGCTTAATTTCTCATTAGACAAAGGCTGATTAAGTTCCAGCATCCGCTGATTTAAAGCTTGAAAATGAAAACCTGGGTGGCTTTTTTTTTCTCAGACTAGATAGAATTATTGTTGACTGGATAATTAACTATGGCTATTGTGTCTGAAAATAAAATATCTGCCTGCAGCTGCAGCTGAAAACATTATCTCTAAAATAGATTGATTCCAGGGTTAATTATCTTGGATTCCAAACAAAACTAAATTAAATCTCTGCCTGCAGTATTTTTAGATATATAAAATACCATTTTTAAAAATTTCGATTGCATGCAGGCTCTGCATCAAATAATTCAAGAGAGAAAGGTGTGATCCTTCTTCGATCAAGTGTCAGGGTGGCCATTTAAAGTGACACAATGGCAGAATTGTATGGTTCTGCATCTTAGACAAAATAGCAATTATAAGAGTTTCTTAAACAGAGTTGTATGGTTCAGCATCTTAGACAAAATAGCAATTATAAGAGTTTCTTAAACAGAGTTCCTCAAACAGAAGGCAGGCTCCATGTCACTGCGCTGTGGCTTTCCAGTCCTTGTCAGAGATGGTACCTGTGAACCACATTCTGCTTCATGATGAGGTAGATGGTAGCTGATGTACCAGTCTCAATCTCATAAAAACATGTTGCTCAGACAGCTGCATTGTGAAGAAAGGAGTTGCTATTATGAATTGCAGCCTAGGTAGACTGTCCTGGGGAAAACAGGAAAAGAGTATTTTAAAATAAAAACAGAAAAGGGTATTTTAAAATGGGTTAGAGTCACTGTTGTTATATGCTGCACTGCTAAATGAAAGAGAGCCATGAAGCCCAACACTAACTGGCACACATCTACACTGCTTATGGCCAGCTTCCTTTAAGGCAAATTTCATCTGGAGATGGCTGGTGAAATCAGACTAAAATTGATCTGTGAAGTGGGTTAACATAGGCAGACAGACCAAATTCCAGTCCTGTGTCAGACCCTGCCCCTGGACATCAGCTTAGCAATATAGATGTGTACCTGCTACTGCCTGTGGACTCAAAGAGGACAAAACCATAAAGTCTGACCAAATGTAAGCAAAAGATAGTTCAGGAATAACCAAAATGATAATATTTGTGGTAAGAAACAATGCATACCATTTTATGCTTCATACATCTTTGCTCCTTGCATAGAGCATCACAAGGAGACACATGGTCCCCCACATTGAACTAGACTAATTGTACTTAAAGGATCTTGGGAAACATAATGACTAGGCTGAAAGAAGCCAGAGACAATTAATATGTATTCATTTAGAATTAGCATTCAGATATAGATAAATACATTTCTATGGAAGAGAGATCTTGGCTTTATTTTGCAGATGAAGAAATTACAAGTAATGTTGTCATAGAAAATAATTAAATAAACACAAATCTAGAGAAATACTGTGTATTGGATGGAAATCATGTTAAAAGAGGCTAGCATAGTATTTTATTAGCTAATTTAAAAAGTAACACTAATGACTATTCTTTGGTTCTAAGAACCATTTTTATTATAGACATTTTTAGACTTCCTTTTTGATAGAATTCAGATCACAAAGACACCTGTGTTTAGGAATCTACATATAGGGCTTTACCTGAGAGCTAAGTGCAAAAATACTCATTATAAGCAGTGTACATCTGGAATATTTATCAAGGATCTAAAGCAACACTTCCATTACCAGTGAAAAGCCATCCCAGCTGGCCTCTAGCTGCTATTCCCTAAGGGTAAGAGTCTCCTCTGCTTCTCATTACATTCACCAGTTTAATACAAATGCTTAGGATGTCTCTTAAATGAAATTAGGGTCTCAATTAAATTTTCTCAATGTAGCACCAAGTGTCACTTGATATGCCTTTGTGTGACTTGAATCATCCCGGTGACGACTGAAGCCATACCTTGGAGAGAAGTATTGAGAGGTCTGGACGTGCATCTTAGGGCGTCTTGTAACACAGGTCAGCTGTGTTCAGGCAAACAAGTCCCACCTCTAAATCTTCCAGGTGTAGGCAACTAAACCAAGCTGATGGAGCCTGGATGGAACTGCCCACACATAGGCATCTAGTGCTGTTTAACATGTCCTGAGGTATCCCCACTGTCCATGCAGTCTCTTGCATGCCCCAAGGTATGTCTGCAGCTGTAAGATGAGGCCTCAGAATCTCTGTGATGTACCAGATGACACCAGATCCCTCTGTTTAGTCAAGTGAATAGAGCCCCAAAGAGCTGTTACTCTCCCCCTAAAACAGATGTCTGGTGAGTGGGCAGCTGAGCCATTACCTAGCATGCATTAATTGGACTGGACCTGGTTGAGCTTCAATTGCCAAGAAAAGAGTCACCTTGTGCCACCTGCAATACCCAGCAGTACCCAGGACATATGCATGGGACTGGACTGTCTGACCCAGCTAAACATACAGATATTTGCATGTGGACAGCTATATCTAGGTGCCTCAAGCTGCAAGCTCTATCCTGCTCTGTATAATACTTAATAGTGAACATTTTTTAGTATATAAAATATAAAATTGAATATTTTGAATCACAATATTAATGAATTTGAATTATAAGCAAATGTTTATCTTGTCTTCCATTACAAAAACAGGTGGAGATATCCAAATATAATTAGAATTGCTCCAGATCTCAATTAAATCTTAAATCACTTTTTTTCGTAAGAGACCTATTTTTTTTGCTGTTTTTCCCCTGTACACAGCTGCACTTTATGACTGCAATCAATTACAGTCTTTCTGAAGTCATTTCTAAATCACTATTGGATGAACTTCAAAAATCAACCTTGCAATGGCACATGGCATGAATGAGCAGTAATTCAAGTGAAACTGTGCTTAAAAGACTAAGACTTTTAAAATATGTGTGCAAAATAACAAAATTACAGTATTAATTCAGATCTGGATTGTTGTATTGCACTATGCTGATATCATGTATGCAATATTGTAAAACAAATACTCTAGACAGAAAAACGAATATTTAAGTTTTTCTCATTTCAAAAATTATTTGTCTGTACAACTTACACCTTAGTGATTCAAAGTTTTTTTACTTTTTTATCATTTAGTGGGTAGGATTAAAGTCACATTATAAAGCTGGAATTTGCTGTCTGAGAAAAAGATACAATTTTTAAAAAAACCCAGATATTTTACACTCCAGTAGTTGCATAATACAGGAACAATAAATTTTAAAAAAGGAATTAACTTCAGCAAGGAATTTTTTCCCATGGATTTATAGATACCAACATAAATAAATCACTTTGCATGAGCTTCTTCTCACATTTCAAAAAACCCATTAACAATGTTAGCCTATCTTTGCTGCATTAAATCTCCAAAGAGACACCAGTGAGGGTGAGCATTCAGTACAAATATCTGTGTGTTTGAAATAATACCAAAGATCCTTAATAGGCATTAGATAATTTTACAGAAAAACAGTGTTGTTTTAGTAAAAAGCTTCATTAGTATGAAGGTGGATGCACACACTTGATTTCCCTGAGTGAGCGCATTCCTACCACTCTTGTCTTTAAAGTCCAGACAAACACAAAACACTAAAATTAATTTTTTCTCTGACATTTTGAAAACTGTGACAAAACATTTCTTCACCTCTTCTTGTTATCAAAGCTGCTAAAGAAATAAAAACCATGAATTTTCAACAACATACACTCAATTAAATATTCTTCAAAATATTTTGATACATGTTGCAAAGAAATGTCAGTTTTCTTTGCCAGGCATAGCAATCTTCCTTCAGAATCAGAGTTACAGGGTAAATTTACTTTTTGCAAGACTGTGCAAGCAGTACTTTCACTGTGTTTTAACATGATTTACTCTTGCTGCAGTGAACAGAACATTTACATAATTCCAAAACATGATTATTAATAGATTTGATCCAAACATGCTATAGTATGATTCAGGTGATTCATGTGATACAATATGATTCTCCTGACTGAAGATTCAGATTACAATTCCCGGTGCTGACCATAGTTCTGGTATTTAAGGATTTTTCCTAAGAATACTTTAACAGTCTTCACTTCTTCAAGGAGAATATCAAAGTGTTTCTGTCAAATTCAGGAGATTCATTTTTATTAAACCACATTTCTTAGATTTCTGTCAGATCCAGTAAGAATCTGATTATAATTTTCCTAAAACTTCTTTCCCTGGCATCATTAATTATATTATCAATATTTTCAGCAGTAAGAGACAGAGTACATGCCATTTTTTCATCTATAAGAAGGCTACCTTATGCCGTTACTTGAAGGTAAAGCAAAGTAAAGAAGAATGTAAATTCACTGAAGTCTTAGAATGCAAATGAGAAGCCAAAATAATGTGCTTAACATTTTCTAAGTTTTTGTCTGACCTTTCACTAATCATTCTCTATAATTTGTTAGATTTCATTACATTTATCATCAGATACAAAATGTTTTATTAATGACATATCTAGATGCTAGTCTTGATTCAAGATATTCAATTTTTATAGGTTGTCTGAATATTCAATAAAGTATGCAGTGCACAAAAGTTTTGAATTCACAAGGAAGTTACAGAAATTCATATGCAGAGAACCACACACCACAGCAGCGGGAAAACCACTTCTTTTTCCATTATAATTCCAGATAATTCTCAGTATTTGATATTGTGTTTGCCCTTTTATCTACCACTGAATTTCCAAGGAAAGGCTCCTTCACCATCTGGCATTCTTTCTCCATATCTGCTAGCAGAAAGGCCATGTTTGCAGTCTCTCATCTTCTGATTTTCCCTCCCTAATCAGCAACCATTTCTTGGTATGAAATAATAGTGTTTCTGGGGGAGATAAAATGGAACAGGAACACCAGATGAGGAATGGCTAATGAATATGGCTTAGAAAATGTCTTAGAAACAAAATAAATGATCTGGGAAGCAGAAAAATGATGCTCCCTTTTGCTTTTTTTTTTTTTCCTTGGTTTCTTTGATTTTTTCTTTTAAATCTTCTTCTAGGAAAGATCATTCTCTGCTTCTGATTTATAACTCCCTGCTTTCATTGGAACATCTCTGTGGCAGAATTAGAATAGTGTGAAAGATCCTTGTAAATTAAAAATCTTGAGTTCAACATACTGATAAATACTGCAATAAAGTTAATGTGTGTTCCATTTCTGGTTCTACTGTAGAAAAGTATCATTATCTCTATTGGCCTTAACATTTCTGGTGTTTATCATCCAACTTATTTTGTTTACATCAAAAAACAGAACTAGCATTTTTACCAGAAAAGCAGCTTGAAAGTATTTGCATTTGCATAAATAACAATTGGGTCTTTCAGTATTAAAAATTGAGGATTATAGAACAAACTATCACCCAGTAATTTACAATCATTAATCACCTTGATATGAAAACAGGAAATCCTCAATAAAGAAAGACATTTCACACCTCTCAGGGTGATTGTTTCAAGATTACATTAGTCTAATGCACCTCATACTTTTATGAGCATGAAAAATATGATGAAAAAGATGGGCATTTCATTTCCAAATGAGCCTTCCTAATGTACCACATTCCTCAAAAAGAAGAGAGAGTTCAAAATGGTATATGAAAGGCAAAAGAGTGTGACTGGGAAAATCACTCAGGTAGGATTTAATGACCTGAATAGAAAAGGAGAGACTGAGAGGCATAATATGAAGGAAACATCTAGAATAAAATCTGATAAGAGCAAAAATGGCAGTCAGGGCTAGCTCCAGCAGCAGTAAGAAATCTTCAGTTTAACATCTAATTAGAGTAAATCTAAACAGTACAATGAATGCTGTGCCATGAAGACATACCTGAGCTGACAAATTGTTTTGTTTAGTGGAAGCAATACAGTTGAATTACCTTCACTGAAGCTAATAAACCACGTTACTCCATAGAAGTTATTTGTCCCAGTGGAAAACTACAAAAATGCAGTTAGATATAGGGCCATGCAGCTGCTTCTGTCAGAACAGGTAGGGCAACAGGACAAGAGAAAAGGCATGAATGAGGCAACCTAGAGGCCAAGGCACCGTTGAGTTATTTCTTTTGATAGAATTTACAGTTTAAGATGATTATGGAAAATACACTCCCAGTATTAACCAGTGCAGGGGATAAGAGGTGCTTTAGTACCGCAGGTGCCCTAGAGAGTGCCTCATTTTACTGGGCAGTTGCAGTCATGTTCAAAACTTTATTTCCTTAACTATTCTGTCACACTGAATTCACAGTTTAGTGGGGGTTTTACAGCACTCCTAATTGACCTAATGTTATTTCTCTTATTAAAGGCAGCTTGGGCATGGAATTCCTTTATCTCAGCCATTTCAAAGTCATTAGTAATTTAATTCTCTATCTCATTTATTAATGGATCTACTTTAGAGGGGTACTGATTTTTTCCTGATACATTTACACAAGCATATCTCATTCTCCTGCCACAAACTCATTAAGGATGAGATTGCACAGTTTGATTACAGAGAGTAATAAGGGGTGTTTTTAAGTTTACAGCCACTTTGTAAGTTAAGTTGATACTGTCAGTCAAGCACAGGTCTGTTCAAATTCAGACACATCATTGATTGAGAGCTAACTCAATCTTAGGCTTAGTCTGTGTTCAAGAACACCCCGAAAGGAAATTTTCAGACATCTCATGGTATACTCAACCACCATGCTTTTCCTTCAATTTTTTGGACATGGTGAGAATGGAGGAGCCCAGTTCAGCAACTGGAATTTCCAAAGAATAGTGTTACATAGTGCTTTAATCTATTTAGCATCTATAACACTCCTGTACAGGTAGCTTGTTTTTCACAGGCCAGAAAATTTCAGACAGCTGGTATTTGCAAGGAGGCAAGCAGATAACCCTCATTTCCTTGAGATACAAGGGCTGGAATCTTGCAGAGTCCTCAAAAGTCCCCTTCTGTCTGCTGCTGTTTAAATACATAAACCTCTATCTTAACATCTTTTCCTTTGTGAACATATTTATTACTGGAGGAATGATCTGACCTCCACAGCTTTTAACAGCTCCTTTACTGGTTGTCCTGGAGTTCAAGAACCCATTTAGGACAGAATCCAAACTACTTCCATTCCAGTAAGGCCTCTTCAGAGGCAGTCCTTCCTGCTCTTCCTTAAATAAGAGTCTGTCTTTGAGATTCTCCTTTTTTTTTTTTTTTTCTCACAGGTCTGGGACTGTTTAGAATAGAATAGAGTAGAATAGAATAGAATAGAATAGAATAGAATAGAATAGAATAGAATAGAATAGAATAGAATAGAATAGAATAGAATAGAATAGAATAGAATAGAATAGAATAGAATAGAATAGAATAGAATAGAATAGAATAGAATAGAATAGAATAGAATAGAATAGAATAGAATAGAATAGAATAGAATAGAATAGAATAGAATAGAATAGAATAGAATAGAATAGAATAGAATAGAATAGAATAGAATAGAATAGAATAGAATAGAATAGAATAGAATAGAATAGAATAGAATAGAATAGAATAGAATAGAATAGAATAGAATAGAATAGAATAGAATAGAATAGAATAGAATAGAATAGAATAGAATAGAATAGAATAGAATAGAATAGAATAGAATAGAATAGAATAGAATAGAATAGAATAGAATAGAATAGAATAGAATAGAATAGAATAGAATAGAATAGAATAGAATAGAATAGAATAGAATAGAATAGAATAGAATAGAATAGAATAGAATAGAATAGAATAGAATAGAATAGAATAGAATAGAATAGAATAGAATAGAATAGAATAGAATAGAATAGAATAGAATAGAATAGAATAGAATAGAAGAGAAGAGAAGAGATTTAATGTATTTATTAAGTCTTTGATACTCTTCTAGAAATGAATGGAGTTTTTTGTAATCTTAATAGTGCTTCAGAAAAAAAAAAAATATAGAAAAACCCTATAGGAGCCCTGTAAAAATTATCAAATAGGAAAAATATTGAGTAGGAATGCACTTCTGGGTGTCTTCTTGCCTAATCTCCCACTCACAGCAGGACTGTTGCCAGCACAAGTCAGCCATGGTTTTATCTTGTCTTGAAATCTTTTGTCTTTTCTATTGTCCCTCTGGTATTTTTTCACAGGTCAGAAATTCTTTTCTGTCTTACCAGTAAAGATCAGATAAGAATAGGAGTCATCATTTGAACCCTGGTCTTTATATATGCTGGCATATAAATTATGATTATTGCAGTAATACTTCATATTTTGACAGCATTTCCAGGGTTACAATACAAAACTTTTGGGAAAAACTGCTAACAAGGTCAATATGAAAAATAGGCCAGTTCCCATAAAAGTTTAGTTGTCCAAAAGTTATGTATCAAAGTACCATAAGTTATATATCTGTAACTTATAGACAATTCACCCTTCCAGTGGAATTTGCTTAGGGTCTCTATACAAAAGAGGCAGACACCACAGAGAAAGATCTAAAGGAGTTGGTATCCTCTGAAGTGAGCAGACGATGATCAGCATGCTCAGCATGCAGTACCCTGAAGTCAGAAATGACTCAAGGCTTTATCAGAGTAGAAAGGTGCCTAAGGCACCTGTCTGCTGGAGGGGCAAGGGAACAGGATATGCAGGCACACCCTAGCTGTCTGTCTCCTTGGTCTGCAGGTCCAGTATGCCTGCATACTTCCTTTACTCCTGTCTTCCACTGGAGAAAGGGGGTGGTGACTCTGATCACCTCCTATCACATGACAGTCACCTAAAAATAGTAAGCCAGGTCCTGACTTTCAAACACCTTGGCTGTTGGGTTTTTTTGTTTCCTAGTGGCTAGTCTATATGGCTTTCTGGCTGACAGTTCTACAAACTTACAAGATTTTAATCTTTCCTTATATTTTAAGAAATGTTTTTCCAAAAATCAATTTATATTACATCACATCAGCAGTTCTTCTGTGGTTACGGATAGTTATGCTTCCATTATATCATTACTTACTCTTCAGCCAGCATTTATTCCAGCTGTGTCTTTGGCTTGATACAAATACTTATTATGTGTATATTTACATATGAGAAAAATATGATGTGTATGACATTTCAGTCTGAAATGTAAAAATCTTCACAGTGGCTTTATTTTTAAAGGAATGCATTCAACTTGCACAAGGTGGGAAAATGTAATGTTTTTAGAGTACAGTGCAGAACCAAATGCACTCAGTGCTCAACAACAGGGCCACGTAAAGTTCTAGTCAATCAGTATCAAGCCCTAGCTTCTTTCATGGGGAGGTGATTACAGTGAAAGAATATAAGCTTCTTATCCTAATGAACAAAATTATGTCACACCACATGAATCCCTGTTAAGTCCCTTTCAATGAACACAAAATCTCACCTTACCTGTGGATCCTTAATAACACACAAAACTATTTCTGGCTCCAAAATAGAAACAGCAATAAAACCCACATCTACAAGCCTCTCATAAAGGTAAGATTTTCATAGATCACTCAGCTTACAACAATTAAACATGATTAAAAACATTGTTGAAAACCTTAGGTTCCACTGCAAACCCCGATTTTCAAGTCTCTGTGACTTATTAAATTTATTTTTTTACATAAATGTAATTTAAATAATATCAATAGCTGGAGTCAAATATGTATTTTTCTTTAAATGATGTGCAGTGTTTGTTTTAAAGACCTTGGATTTTTGTCTTTCTTTAATTTCATAGGAATAGTCATAAAATCTGGGAATAAAAATGTGGTTTGTATCAAGTCATTCACCAACTGTCCCGTGGATTGCTTTGATTTTAATGAGTCTGAAAGAAGTCATTATACACTGTAAGTGAAGTGTCAAAGATTCAAACCTGGAAAAGGCATATAGATCTTTTATGGTTAGCTTTAAAAAATTACTTTTGTCACAGCACGTATGAAGGAAGGCTCTGGCTCTCAGATTCATGGGGCAAGCCACTTATCCTCTGTCTTTATGACTGAGGAAGAAACAGTCCTGTAAAAGAGCCATCTGGTAAAAGACTGCTGAGAGTCAGCAGGAGTTTCTGAACAAAGATATGTGTCTTTTGTCACCTCTTGGTCAGAGCTGAGACACAGCTTAGGTCATTAGAAGACCAGTGGGACCCAACGTCAGCCAAGAATTCACAAGCATGGGAATGGCACTTGCCATGGAGAATGCCTTAGTATCTTTGTAGAAAACTTAGCAAAACAAACTCTCACCCTTTAAAATGTGCCCAAAGGAGGTAAGACCACATGCCTACAATATAATACTCCAGTAGCAAGATCTCCTGCTTGGTTAACAGAAGACCAGACTTGTTTGGAGAGTTCAAACCACACAAAGTGTTTTCCTTCCATATCTACCGGACTCAGGCTGAGAACAGAGAGTTGGCAGGAACATCAGTTCTCCCCCTTATCATTATTACATGTGCCTTCACACAGGGTTGTCTGAATGTGAGCCTGTACAAGTGGGTGGGAAGAAAAGTCCCATTGGAGGACTGCTCTCAAAGACACTCCCAGCTCAATAGGATCAACAGCGCTGAGGGTCTATGTAGGGATTGAAGCACCAAATTGAGGATCCAGATGTAATATCATCACTGAACATAATCAGTCTCTGAGCCTCTCCCCTGATAGAAATTGTACAGGACTCCAACCCATTGCAAAACCACGCCACCAAGCAAGAAATTATGCTACATACTTAAGTTCTGTGAAAGCACCACTCTTTGAACCATCACCCAGGTGTTTCAGAGACAGAATCTGAGGCACAGCCACACCATAAAATGAGCCTTACAGGCTAGGAAGTAATACACAGTTTAGATGTATCTATATATTTCATGAGGACTGCTTAACTAGGTGCATAAAATTCCAGTTTGAGCCAGTTGTATAAATTACATTGACAGGATTACAGTCAGAGTGTAAAACCACAGTATTTTTTAATACAAGGTGGCTTCAAAGATGAAAATCAAAGAACAGTTGATTTCATTTGGTACAAAAAAAGACATGATTTATAAAATGAAGAATTTATATTTTCTTAAACAAAATTTCACACTCTAACACTGGTGGAAGTAGAGAATCAAAATGCAGTTCAGGCTGTGGACTTCAGAGCTGCTGTTGATTCTACAGCACTGTGCATTCAGACCATGTCACACAGAGATCAGTATGCACAAATTGGTACCTGGTGACAACCCAGGAAACTTAAACAAGTGTAAACATGTTTTGCAAGCAGGTCTTCCAATGTGCAGCCCAAATTGAATCTAGTTTTACAAAAGTGGAAATCTTACAGTTGTTTAAAGGTAAATTATCTTGTGAGATGAGTTATTTTTTCAGAGAGGACAGCTAATTTACTGAGATTTGACCTCCTGCCCCTTTGCTGACATGCACTGAATGTGAGTCTAGCCCAAGGGTAATGAATGGTGTTTGAATGAGAGACATTTTACACTAAATTGTGACAAGGGTAATAGCATGTCACTGAGACTACAACAAATGTCAAGAAAAGGCTGAAATCATAATGGCTATAGAGTAATCATTATTTGCTGGTAGAAAAACTGCAACAGATTAATTCACCACGTATCTAGTATGAATGTGCTACAGCTTGATGTAATGTGAGCCCAAGTAATGTGAGCCCATTGTTCCCTAGTCTGAATGCATAAAATCTAAATGGATGTAGCAAGTTACAGGTCAACTGGTAGCATATTACGTGCTTTGAAGAACTACGGTAAAAATCATTTTGCATTTGGTCTTTTCATCTTGTTATGAATAAAAAGAACATGACACTGATTATGTATAGAATTCTTTACAAATTCCAGGCATATAGAATGAACGCTGAATCAAACCAAGGAATTCAGATGATTTTAGTAGGAAGTGAACTTGTTTTACTTCTCTTTTTTTCTAAAGGAAGTAAGTGATACAGGAAAGAAAATTATTTCTAACTAGGTCTGATTCTTACTTCAATAAAACTGCATTAGATTACATTCCTGATGGTTGTCCTGTTCTTTCCTCAAGTTATCATGACCCAATAATGTAAGAAACAGGAATAAATACATTTAATACCTTTTAATATATATTTTTTGCTTAATACCTAGATATTGAGTTCAGCAAGAGAGTGAGAAAGCTAATTCAAGTAAATAAAATAGTCCTACCAAACTGTAGGAAGAAACCTAAATTAATACCTCCTAGAGCTGCAGTCCCAAAATATTTTATAATACTCTCCACATTGTATTTATACATCTAATTAAAGCAATTGTACGAATAAATAGCTATGATTTTTTGTTTTCTACCAAAAATGTTAAAGTAATTAGCATTTTTATGAGGCTTTTAGCTACCCAAGATGCTTCTGGTAGACATTTTCACTAAAGCTGATATATCTCTGACAGTCAGCATGTCACTTTTCTGTCCTGGCACCCACATCTTAGTCCTAACTGGATTGGATCTTACCCTGGCATTTTTCCTTGCTGCACAATATGGAATAATAAAGATAAACGTCAGAACACAGAAAACCCATATTTATATGCTAATCCTGTATCAACCTGCTTACCCCTGAAGGCCTTAAAACCCTGGAGTAGCGTATTTGGGAGAGTTTGTAGGATCAAAGACTAACAGCCTGCATTTTTTTCGAAAGACATGCTGGTCCATGACATCAAAACCAAAGACATTAAATGCTACACTTTCATTTTGTGCAGCAAATATTCCACAGGTTATTCCATACTGGCCCAAGCAGTAGTTACAGAAGAGAAAGGTTAGAACCCCATTACAACCTCATCTCTAGCAAGAGACAGAAAGATATGGTAAACTATGAAAAAAAAGTTTCTTTACTGAACTGGAGAAAATCTGCAATCAAGATTTCTTGGTTTAAAGACCATTATCAGCATCAGCCAGCCAAAAGGTGAATTAAAATTTGTCATGGTTTAACACCAGCTGGCAACTCGGCACCATGCAGCCACTCGTCAGACACCCATCAGTGGGCTGAGAGAGAGAATCGAAGCAGTAAAACCAGCACAAAACTGTATCTGCACTGTTGCTGCTGGATGGATGGAGAGTGCTGCACACAGCTGCACAAAACAAGAACAAGCCATGGTTAGCTGGCACTTAATTGTTCAGCCATATCAAAACTTTAATAAACTCACTTTTGAAACAAAAAGAAACCCTAAGTCACAATTAGCCCTGGGTTTTCCAGTTAGATTGCAGCGATGTTTAAAATAATTGTAAGAATTGTAGTCAGAATTAGTACTGAGATGTGAAACAATCTGAAAAAAATTGTTATAGAGACTAGAAAAGAAAAACAATGGATAAACACAAGCATTATTCCCAGTAACCGGGTTCTTGGTTTAAATTGGTTAGCTCATCATGAGATGGCCCTCTGTATAGTGAGCATAAACATAACAATTACAATGGTGCTGAGGCAATGGGATAAAATGGCATTAGAATATTTGACAACTTAAAAATGTATAAGTGACTTCAGCTTACCAGAAAATATCTTATTTTCTGTTCTGTTCTACATCTTATGATGCCTGTAAAAAGCAGCTTTTAAAGTCACCATTTTGATTTAGTGGACTCAAAGATGACAATAGTTATTGCAAGCATCTGTAGTAATAAATTGAAAAGCAGGAAAGGAATATGAAACCAAGAAAAGGAAGGTCTAGAATAACAGTGTCAGAATTAAAACAAATAAGCTTCTTTTTTTTTTTTTTT